>JANBXA010000392.1:2365000-2917500 GCA_030556225.1 Cricetiscus sungorus
GGCATTACATTAAATCTGTAAATTAATTGTGATAGGATAGCCAAATTTCAGTATGAATTTTGCCAACCCAAGGTCATGGAATGTCTACATATCATGTAGCATCTTCTGTAATTTCCTTTTTCAATATCTTGAAATTTTCAATGTTGAGGTTCTCCACTTTTGTTAGACATCCCTAAATACTTGTTTGGGAATTATACTGGATGGAATATTTCTGCTAATTTCTTTCTCTGAGAATACACTGTTTGTATCAGAAAGGCTACCTATTTTACATCAATTTTTTTTATCCTGTAACATTGCTGTCTATTAAGTTCTTGAGTTTTCTACCATGGAGTTTTTTAAATAAAGAGTTACTTTGTGTGCAAATTGAGATAGTTTGACTATTCCCTTTTCTTCTTTATCTTTTTTAAATGTCTCTGTAGTAACTCCTTGCTTTGGACAAGACTTTAAGCATTATATTAAATAAAAGAGAGGAGAGTGCAGATCCTCATCTCATTCCTGATTTTTTTTTTAAATGCTTGCACTTTCTCTCCATTTAATATAATATTGCTATAATTTGTTGTATATAAACTTATCTTGAGGTGTGCTATGTCTATTTCTCAAGAGTCTAGAACTGTTATCATGAAGGCATGGTGGACTTTGTCAAAAGTCTGTCAATATTAATTGAAATTTGTATGTGCTTCTGTTCTTAAGTTTATTTCCTTGGTGCATTACATTTATTGATTTATGTATGTTGAATCTACCTAGCCATTCTGAGATGATACCTACTTAGTCATAATGTGTAATCTTTATGATTTATTCTTGAATTTTGTTTGCAACTATTTTGCTGAGAATTTTTTCATCTATGTTCATCAAAAATTATCTGTACTTTTCTTTTTTTAATTGAATATTTACCCTGTTTTGATGTGTAGAATATATGGCTTCATAAAATGAACTTTGTGGTGTTTCATCACTTTTTATTTTGTGGAACACTTTGAAAAGAATTGGTATTCCTTGGAAATTGGTGGAATCCAACAGGGAATTCAATCTAATCATGGACTTTTGTTTGAAGGGGAGCTCGTAATAACATTTTCAATCTCATTGCTTGTCGTATGTCTTAAGTTATTTATATCTTCAGGGCTTAAATTGGGTAGATAATATGCATTTAGAAATTCTTTTATTTCTTCTGGGTCATCCATGTTTTCAGAGTATAAGTTTCCAAGTGTTTTCTAATGACATTTCACTTCACTGGAGTCAGTTCTAACTACACTGGTTTGATCCCCAGTTTAATTAATTGGCATCTTTACATGTTTCTTTTTTTGTCAGATTAGCTAATGGCTCATCAGTATTAACTTTTCAAAGTACCAAGTCTTTGGTAATTTTATGTGTTATTCTTTTATTTATATTTCATTAATTTCTTCCTTCCTCAGTCTAGCTGAGTGCTTGCCTTCTTCCAGAATTCTCTTTCTGCCCATACCCCACAGAGCTTTAATATAGATGACATGTTTTGATGAAAAATGATATCTAGTCTGTTTTCTTCTCCATTTATCTTTGTTGTTTGCTCTCCCCACTCCATTTTTTTAAACCTCTTCCTTTCTCTTCATAGGCCCTGTTCTAATATCAGGTGTGCATGTCTGTCTGTCTATCTGTCTGTGTGTCTCTCTGTATGTGTGTAATTTGTGATCAAATATGAAAGAAACATATCTATTTTATTATATTAATGCTGGCTTATTTTGCTTAATATTCTATAAGCTACATAGTTGTTCTTTTCAGGTGAGTAAAGTTCCATTTTGCATATACAGCATATTTTTTTAATTATCTGTTGGTGAGTACATAGGCAATTTCTATAGCTATGCATTATAACTAGTGCATTAATAAACTTGGATATGCAAGTATCTCTGTAGTATGCTACTTACAGTCATTTGGGTGTACATTCAGGAGTGGTATACATGGAATTTAGCTTGTTATTTTTATTTTCTTTGGTGATATTTCACAGTTATTCTCATTATAGCTGCATCAGCTATGATCTGTTTTCTTGATGACAACTCTTTTATTCAGGTGAGATGGAATCTTATAGCAATTCAATTTGTTTTTTGTTGTTATAGGAGGCTAATTATTGATTGGCTTTTTGCACTTCTTCTTTCATAAGGGCCTGCCAAACTCATTCTCTCATTTATTGATTAAATGATTAAGTTTTGGTTTATATTATAGCATTTTAATAAATTATACATATCCTGGCATAAGTCCCTTGTCAGATGTATAATTGGTACAGACCTTTTCCCACTTTGTAGACTTTATCTTCCTTCTTTGATTTGATATGTTGTGTGCAGAAACTTTTCAATTTCATGTGTTCTTATCCATCAATTTTTGGAAATAAATTGTTTATTGATAATATAGTAATTTTCACAATATTATTTTCCCAGTTGCTGAACAGACAAGTTCTTCCTAACTGAAAATCACTTGTTTCTTTATTGTTTTCAAGTTTTCACTGTAGAGTTCTTTAATCTCCTTAGTTAGGTTTAGTTCTAGAAATTTTATTTTACCTTTTGAACCTAGTAATGAATGACACTTCTTTTTCTGAGTTCCTTCTCATAAGATTCAATGTTTGTATATAATAATTTGTAAGCTACTGACATATTTTTAATGTTGACTTCATATCTTACTGCTTTCTGAATGTGTCAGATTTAAAAGTGTACTTGAAGAGTCAGAAGTCCTTTATGCATAGAATCATATAATCTGAAAAATATGGACAAACTGATTATTTGACAGTTTCCTTATTGTAACCCATGCTTCTCTTGATGTATTGCTCTAGGTAAATCTGTAAGCACACATTTAATAGGAGTAGAGAATTTTACTGATTTTGGAAACATTTTTATTTCATTTATTCCTCCTCTAGAATAACATTGGCTTAAGTTTGTCATATGCAGCTTTTCTTATACCTAGGTTTATTTCCTGGCTTTGAAGAACATTTTTCATGCAGGGGTGTTAGGATTTGTCAAAGGCATTTTTTGCATTTGTTTAAATGGTTATGTCATTTGAATCCTTGAGTCTACTTTCCTACTTATACTGCATTACTTCAGTGATTTGCTAGCTTGAAAGATCCCTGTGTCTCTGAATGATAACAACTTGACCATTGCCAATGTTTTTCTTTTACAGTGCTGCCAAATTTGCAAATATGTATTGAAAATATTTGTTGCTCTCTTTCTCTGAGAATTTTGACTGTAGTTTCTTATGCGTTTTTCTGCTATCTTCAACTTCTGTGGTTAGGATAAAACACTATGACCAAAAGCAACACGGGAAGAAAAGGGTTCATTTCAGCTTACAGGTCCACATCACAGTCCATCATTGAGGAAAGTCAGGTCAGGAATTCAAGTCAAGGAATCTGGAGACAATAACTGATGCAGAACCCATGGAAAAGTGCTGTTTATTGGCTTGATCCTCTATGGCTTGCTCAGCTTTCTTTTGTATGCATCCAGGACTACTAGTCCAGGAGTAGCACCGACCATGGTGAGCTGGGTCTTCCCACATTAATCATTAGTCAAGTCAATACCCCCACAGACTTGCCTATAGACCAATCCAATGGAGGTAATTTTTTTTTCTTCAAGATTCTCTCTTCCCACATATGTCTAGATTTGTGTCAACTTGGCAAAAACAAACCAGCAAATATGCTTTGGTCTTGGGGTCATACTGTGTTCAAATAATGTGACTGGTCATGGTTCTCCCTTTCTATGTTACATAATAATTTGAGGCACATTAATGCTGTCTTTGCTTCAACACAATAATATAATTCAGCAGCTCACCAATAATTTCTTTATTGAGAGACTTTTCCAATAGCTTCTGTGGCCAATATTTAAAAATAGAGCTATTGCTGGGTGTGGTGACACACCCAGGTCCTTTATATCTCAGGACCTTGCTTACATAGAAAGCTCTGGGTCAACTACGGCTATGTATGAGTCCCTGTTTAAAAAAAAAAAAAAAAAAAACTATTGGGTTGAAGTGGACAAAAACATTAAATATTTTTTCATTCTCTCTTTCTCCCAGTCATTCATTTATTCATCTATTCTTAAATTTTTATATTTCATTTTTGAATAATATCTCTGTCTCATTCCATTTATAAAACAATGGACTAATAATACCCCAGGCTTTGCTTTCTGTTTCTTTTTCAGAATCTTTGCCAATTATATTTAAAATGTCATATTAAAACTTGAGTCTGTTTCTAGACCTCTTTTAAAACTAGCTCTGCATTCTCACAGCTTCTCAAACCAAATTTACATTTTATTTTCTAATTCTAGCCATATTGTCTTTAAAAACAATGACAACAGCAACAATAACAACAAAACCATGTGCTTCGTCTCTATTGTCTCATAGGACAAATACAAACTTTCCAAACTGTTGCACATCATACTGTTTAACACAACAGTATTTCTCTCCTGGGGCTGGAGGGTAGTGGCTGGGAGAATCAAGCCAGAGAAATTCTTTTAATAAAATCATTCGATGTTTGAGGTGTTCCCATTGGTCTTGTCTTAGGGATATATTCCTCTGCCCCATGAGAAAAACACCTGCCACTAAGGAGTGATATAATTTGAGCCCTATCAGCAATAAGTCTTTAGTACCACCTTACTGGTCAGTGGTGTCAAAATTATCCATTTCATTTAGTACTTTATTCCATCTTGACAACTTCAAAAGCATAAAGATCCTGGAGAGGAAAAGGAAGACACATCTTAAGAACAGATCATCTCTTCCTTCCCCACCATGTGGCCAGTCACCAGAGGATGAGAGTAATACACTAAATAATTTGAATATGAGGTTAGAGCAAAGAAGCCTCCGTACAACCAGAATATATAGATTTTGAAGACAATGCTAAGTAAATGGGAATTCATAGGGCCATGGTTAAAGACAGCTGTGAGGGAATTTTGCAACTATTTCATCCTTGTGACTGAGTAACCTATTTCTGGTTGCTTAAAAGTTTTAGGGTCTTAACAATAGTGTAGTTGGAAAGTACTTGTGTTGCCCTATGGTACACTGAGAACTTGACCCACCCAGAATATATGGCTTTTGTAAAGTGTCATACAATATCCATGTCTTTGATTCCAGTAACTATACTTTTATCAATACTCTGATTCTACAATGAGATATGAGTTGTATTCTTTAAATGTCTTGCTTTGGTTATTGATAGGAACAAGTCAAAGTTATTGGTACATTTACTATGTACAAAGGGAACAAAAGAACTTTGATTTTTCTTTTACTTTAACATATATAAAGTACCAGTTTAAAAAAAAAACATTCATTACAACCAAGCATGCATTTAAAAGAGATAAAATTAAAAGACTTGAAGGGGTTGATGATCAGTGGTTATCTCTGAAGGAGGCAGGATGGATGAGAGCTTAGCAGTTGTTTTGTTTTGTTAGACCATGTTGCACTTTAGGACCTTGAGATAAGTATCAACTATATTAGAATTTTCAATTCAGTCAATGAGTCCTACTATAAAAAGCAAAAGGCACATATCTTTATCAGCTGCCTTCAAATATCTCGGTTCTGGCCAAGCAGGGTTGTCTTCATCTTTTTGTGTTCTATGGTGAGCCCAATCTTCAAAACAGTACCCAGTAACTATTTAGCATTTGTTTGTCTGTATGCCTTCTAAATATTGAAGTATAATTTGAGAAACATTTAGAAATGTAAAATGTCAGTTAAAGTCATTGATTTTTATGATCTCTGTGAGGATGGCATTATTATGTTAATCATCTAACCACTAGAAGCAAGACCCAGGAATATCCTTTCTGACATGCAATTGATCCCAGATGAAGTCTGTTCTTAAAGAACTAGGCAGATGGAGAACCCAGAAGCTGCTTCTTGACTATAACAATAGATTTGATGAAAGAAAAATGAGCGAGCTAGTGTCAGTTCTCTCAGTATTGTTCCTGTGCCCATTGTTCTTTACATGCTCTGATAGTGCAACATTACCATTTTCTTGGTTTTAACTTATTTTATATTTAGTATGATATATGTAACCAATATTTAAGTCAGAGTGAGGATTTTATGTAAGTCTATAGGATGCAGATAGAAAAGGTGTCATAAAAAGTGTCTGTCTTCTAGAGATACCCCGTGTGTGAGGTGCTGGGTTCAGCATCTCTAAGAAGGTTGGAGCTGCCTAAAACCCCTCAATGCTAAAGTTGTCTACTGGCCTAAATCTCAGTCTTACAAAGGTAAGAGTTTCAAAAGTCATGGTTCATTTTAGGTCACATCTTCCTTGTAGGAGAAGAGCATTGAAGTTTAAAGAGATTGCTTGCCTTGATGAGTAGTATCCACTTAAGTTCCTCAAGGAGTCCCTTGCCATTTTCCTCAATATCTCTGACTTTTGATAAGATGGCATCTCTGACTCCTTATAGACCACTTATTTCAGTCACTAGATGGTGCAGAGGCTTTTCTATGTGCTCTATATATTATGTACCAATCTCATTAGGACTTCAGTCTCAGCAAACAATCACATTAAAGAAAATGAAATACAGTAGCACTGTTACATATAGACTTTTCTCCAAGAGACTGAAGTAGCATATTCCTTTGTGATTTCTGTATCATTTTTTTTTATAGAAAATACATGGAGCAAAGTAAAATTTTATGTCTAATCCATTACCCTTACATTGTATAATTTGGTTGGGATTAAATGTGTCAAATCAATAGTGTGGGGTGTTCATATCAATGTAGTTGCGCTTAACAAATGTTATCTTCACTTACATTTCCTCTTTTTTCACTTATTAGCATAGTGCTTATTAATGAGAGTTGCAAGCATTATAGATTACTGATGCCATGAATAAAATCATGATGGTAGAATACATCATATGTATGAGGGGGTGCACATAGATACATAAGATAATTTTTATATTTTTGGTTGTGAGCCCAGCCTTTAATGGCTGAGCCATTTTGTTGACCCCTCCTGGATGGCATCAACCTCCCTTTCGAGTGGGGGTGGGTGGGATGGGAGGGTGGTCTGGGGGGCATGGGAAGGTGGGAGATAGGGAGGGAGAGGGAACTGGGATCGATGTAAAATAAGAAAAATAAATTTAAAAAAATGTCCTGGCAGGAAATAAAAATACCAACCAACCAACCAACCAACCAACAAACAAACAAAAAAAAAAAAAAAAAAAAAACAAAACAAAGCAAAACTCATGGCCAGAAAAAGATAGCGATAAAAAAAGATAATTTTTAATATTAACATTAAGGCTGGTTCTGGTGGAGCATCAGAAGGGAAGGTCACAACAGTTACAAATTAGGAATGGCAATGATACCATATCATTAGTTATTACAATAGAGGGCATGCTTGCACCCGTAGGAACATAACAGTGTCTTCCAGAATTCTTCTTGTTTAGGTTTCTTTCGTGAAGACAAGTGAGAGGGCAAACCAGTCAGGGAGACATGAACATGAAAGTAAAGAAGTAGAACAGCAAAGTCTTGAAAGTCAAAAAGAGACAATACAGTGGTCAGTGAGATGCAGGGCTGCCAATGAAAGTCCATTCATAATACATAAATATGACTGAAATTTCATTTCCCTTACATAAGCAGAAGTGTATATTTAACTGTGGGTGTCATATTCGGTTCAGTTTCTAACAGGATAAGACATTGGTTAAAATAGTCTGACTCAATTGATCCCTTATACTATTACCTAGCATTTAATTTTACATAAAATATTTCACTGAATGTAATTTTTTATATTTTTGCCATATGAGATTCTTCTGTTGAGAATTCTGTTTAGATATGTACCCCCCATTTTCATTGGATTATTTGGTATTTTGGTGACCAGTTTCTTAAGTTCTTAAGTATATTTTGGAGATCAACTCTCTGTCAGATGTAGGGTTGGTGATGATCTTTTCCTACTCTGTAAGCTGCAATTTTTTCTTATTGACAGTGCCCTTTGCCTTACAGAAGCTTTTCAGTTTCAGGAGATCCCATTTAATAATTGTCAATCTCAGTGTCTGTGCTACTGATGTTATGTTCAGGAAGTAGTCTCCTGTGCCATTGTGTTCAAGGCTAACTCCCTCTGTCTTTTCTATCAGGTTCAGTGTAACTGGATTCATATTAAGGTCTTTGATCTAATTGGACTTGAGTTTTGTTCAGAGTTAGTTATATGTTAACATCCAGTTATACCAGCACCATTGTTTGAAGATGCTTGCTTTTTTCTGTTGTACAAATTTGGCTTCTTTGTAAAAAAAAAAATCAGGTATCCATAGGTATGTGAAATTATGTTAGCATCTTTGATTTCATTGACCCACATGTCTGTTTTTATTTTAATACCAAGATTTTTTTTTAATTACTATTACTCTGTAGTAGAGCTTGGAGTTAGGGGTGATGATACCTCAGGAATTTTCTTTATTGTACAGGATTGTTTTAGACATCCTGGGTGTAGTAGGATATTCACTTTGTCTCCTTCTGTGGCACTGACCACGTCCATTGTGGGGTGGAGCCAGGGGCGGAAGTGACCTGTGGAACTAGGTCTGAGGAGGAGCCAGGGAACACTCTCTTGCTGGCAGGATGAGGAGAGGAGAGCATCTGGTGGAACCTGCTGGTGTTCATCTATCTAGGTTGTAAGTTATTTCTCCCTGAATAAACATCTATTTGGCCTATCTGTTTATCCTGATCCTTATTAAACCGAGATACCTGGGTCTTTTTGGTTTTCCATATGAGCCTGAGTATTATTCTTTCAAGGTCTGTGAAGAATGTGTTGAGATTTTGATGGGGACTGCACTGAATATGTAGATTGCTTTTGCTAAGATTGTCACTTTTACTATGTTGATCTGACTTATCCAAGAGCATAGGAGGTCTTTTCATTTTCTTATGTAGTCCTCAATTTCTTTCTTCAGTGACTTAAAGTTCTTGTCATGCAGGTCTTTCTCTTGTTTGGCTAGAGTTATCCCAAAATATTTTATATTATTTGTGGTTATTGTGAGGGATGCTGTTTTTCTGAATTTTTTCTCAGCCTGTTTATCATTTGCATGAGAGAGTTACTGATTGTTTTGAGTTAATCTTGTATTCTGGCACATTATTGAAAATGTTTGTCATCTGGAGGATGGTATGATAGTTTACATAAGTGACCTGAAAAACTCTACCAGGGAACTCCTACAGAATATAAACACCTTCAGCATAGTGGCAGGATACAAGATAAACTCAAAATAAATCAGTAACTCTACTGTATACAGATGATAAATGGGCTGAGAAAGAAATCAGAGAAGCATCAGCATTTACAATAGCCATAAACAACATAAAATATCTTGGAGTAACACTAACCAAACAAGTGAAAGACCTACATAATAAGAACTTTGAGTCTTTCAAGAAAGAAATTGAAGAAGACACCAGAAAATAGAAAGATATCCCATGGTTTTGAATAGGCAGGATCAACAACATATTAAAAATGGCAATCTTGCCAATAGCAATTTACGGATTCAATTCAATCCCCATCAAAGTTCCAGCACAATTCTTCACAGATCTTGAAAGAATAATAATCAACTTCATATAGAGAAACAAATGACTCAGGATAGCTAAAACAACCCTGTACAATAAAGAAACTTCTGGAGACATCACCATCCCTGACTTCAAGCTCAATTATAGAGCTACAGTTCTGAAAACATCTTGGTATTGGCACAAAAATAAAAACAGGTAGACCAATGGAATCGAATTGAAAACACTGATAGTAACCCTCACACATACACATATGAACACCTGGTTTTTGACAAAGCAGCTAAAATTATACAATGGATAAAAGAAAGCATCTTCAACAAATGGTGCTGGAATAACTGGATGCTGGCATGTAGAAGACTACAGATAGACCCATATCTATTACCATGCACAAAACTTCAATCCCAATGGATTAAAGTCCTCAACATAAATCCAGCCACGCTGAACCTCTTAGAAGAGAAAGTGGGATGTTCCCTTGAATGAATTGGTACAGGAGATAGCTTCCTGAGCATAACACCAGTAGCACAGACACTGAGATCAACAATTAATACATGGTATGTCCTGAAACTGAGACGCTTCTGTAAGGCAAAGGGTACAGTCAAAAAGACAAATCAGCAGTCCACGGACTGGGAAAGAATATTCAGCAACCCCACATCTGACAAGGGCTGGATTCCAGACTATAGAAAGAATTCAAGAAGATAGTTATCAAAACACCAAAGAATCCAATTCAAAATTGGGATACAAAATAGAGAATTCTCAATAGAGGAAACTAAAATGTCTGAAAGACACTTTAAAAAATGCTCAACATCTTTATCCATCAGGGAGATGCAAATCAAAACAACTCTGAGATACCATCTTACTCCTGTCAGAATGGCTACAATCAAAAACACCAAAGACAGTTTATGATTGAGAGGATATGGAGAAATGGGAACACTCCTCCACTGCTGGTGGGAGTGCAAACTCAGACAGCCACTTTTGAAATCAGTATGGTGGTTTCTCAGAAAAACTGGAATCAGTTTGCCACAGATCCAACAATTCCACTCTTAGGCAAATACCCAAAAGATGCACATTCACACAATTACATCTGTTCTACTATGTTCATAGCACCATTATTTGTAATAGCCAGAATCTGGAAACAATCTACATGTACTTCAACTGAAGAATGAATAAAGAAAATATATATTTACACAATGGAATACTACTCAGTGGAAAAAAGAAAACAATGGAATCTTGAAATTCGCAGGCAAATGGATGGAACTAGAAGAAACCATCCTGAGTTAGGTAACCCAGTCACAAAAAGACAAACATGGTATGTCCTCACTCATATATGGATTTTAGACATAGAGCAAAGGATCACCAACCTCCAATCCATACTGCCAGAGAAGCTAAGAAACAAGGAGGACCCTAAGAGAGACATACATGGTCCCTACAGAAGGGGAAAGAGACAAGATCTCCTGAGCAAATTGGGGGCAAGTTGGAAGGGGAGGGGGAGTTAGAAGAAAGAGAAAAGGAGAGGAGGAGGAGAGGAGGGAAGAACAAGAGGGAGCAGAAAGATTGAATCTGGGGAAGAATAGAGGAGGGAAAGAAAGGGATATAGAGGGAGCCATTTTAGATTTAAAGAGAAATCTGGCATTAGGGAAATGTCCAGAGACCTACAATGCTGACCCCAACTAACAATCTAAGCAATAGTCGAGAGGCTACCTTAAATGTCCTTCCCTGATAATGAGATTGATGACTATCTTATATGCCATCCTAGAGCTTTCATTCTGTAGCTAATGGAAACAGAAGCAGACACCCACATTTAAACAATGAGAAGAACTCCTCGAATCCAGTTGCAGAGAGGGAGAAGTGATGATCAAAGTGGTCAAGACTAGGCTAGAAAAACCTACAGAAACAGCTGACCTGAACAAAGGGGGGTTCATGGACCCTAGTCTGATAGCTAGAAAACCAGCATAGGACCCACCCAGACCCCCTGAATGTAGGCCTCAGTTAGGAGACCTGGGCAGTCTATGGCCTCTGACAATGGAGCCAGGATGTAACCCTATGACAAGAATGGACTTCGGGAGTCCATTCCCCAAGGAGGGATATTCCCTTAGCCTAGAGACATGGGGGAGGGCCTAAGCCCTACCCCAAATGGTTTGACAGATTTTGATGATCCCTCTTGGAAGGCCTCACCCTCCCTGGGGAGTGGATGGGGGATGGGATGGGGAGGATCTGTCTGAGGTTGGCATGGGAGAATGGGAGGGAGAGGAAACTGGGATCTATATCTAAAATAAGAAAAATATATTAAATAAAAAAGGATAAAGTAACTACCACAGTTCCCAGAGAAAGGGAGAGGGAGAGGGGAAAGGAGAGGGAGAAGGGAGGGGGAGGGAGAGGGAGAGGGGGAGAGACAGAGACTCTTCAGGTAAGTTAGTTCTAATAAATTTGATTTTCTGATCTACTCTGTATCCATATGAACAGGAAAAAAAGAGACATTTTTAGAAACCTAATGGAGAGGTCAGCAGCCATGTGGATTTTTGACTGTGAAGTGAGTACTTATGACATATCAGATTCTTTGAATCAGTTGGTAGATAAAACTTCTATGCACCACTTTGGTTTTTATAGCCTATGGAACAATAAGCACAGACTGTAAGAAGGCCATCAATAGCTGAGGTATAGGAGAATCTAGCTAGAAAGGGTTCCATAATAAAAGACATTTTATCCTAAGGGATGCCAATTCATAATAATCTTATGCACTCATTAGTATGGTCTGTGACAGAGGAACCTACCACTAGTAGGACATTCAGTTAAGAACTTTTAAAACTCTTAAAACTATGGTGTAAGAACTGCCTATTCCTTCTAATCTTCCATCCAACTGTGGTAGTGTCTTGTAGGTAAAAATATTCTGGGACGGACAGTAGGATGAACAGTTCCATTGTTATAACATTGTCACAACTGGAAGTGACCAGAAACCTCAGAGGATGGGGTAAAGAACTAAATGATATACAGAGGAAGGGAAAATGAGCCCAGAGAAGTCCTGTTAGATGCCAGGTAAAGGTAATATATCACTATCTACAATGATGCTGAGTAATGACAATTCAGGGGATCATGCCTGAAGACAGTTCTTGCAGACACCTAGAGCCATTTCTTCTTTAAATCCTAACACATTCTGAATCAAACATTTCATGGAACTCATGGGTATTGAACTGCATTATACTTGTGTTTTTTTTTTTTTTTTTCTCAGTACAATCTGAAAATTGGTTCATGGTGGTGAATGATGGCTGTCATAAAGTATCCCAGGATTTCCATGTTCTTGCTAGAATTATATCTCACTCCTCCATTTTACTCACTTGACTTGCATTTATTTGAGAATCATACAGTGGCTCTCAGTCAGGTTTTATCCTATCTTATTTTTAAGAAACACATTTTTGTCTTTCCTTTTTTCTTTCCTTTTCTAAATTTAAATTAGAATCAAGCTTGTTTTACATGTCAATGTCCGTTTCCTCTCCCTTCCCTTCTCCCCTGCCTTTCACCAACCACATCCCATCCCCTTTCTGCTCCCCAGGGAGGGTGAGGCCTTGCTTGGGGGAATCTTCAAAATTTGTCATATCATTTGGAGCAGGGCCTAGGCCCTCGCCTGTGTGCCTAGGCTGAGAGAGTATCCCTCTATGTGGAATGGGCTCCCAAAGTCCATTCACATACTAGCGATAAATACTGATCCACTACCAGAGTCCCCATAGATTGCTCAGGCCTCCTAACTGACACCCATGTTCAGGGGATCTGGTTCCATCTTATGCTGGTTTCCCAGCTATTAATCTGGTATCCATGAGCTCCCCCTTGTTCAGGTCAGCTGTTCAAGGAAAACATTTCTTATGACAAACTTTGATAGGACTACCTCAGTGCTTTTGATATATTTGCTAATAAATGAACAAAAGAAACATTTACAAATTAATCTTTAGACACAATATTTCATTTTGTTAAAAAAATAATTTTCATTTCACATACCAACCCCAGTTCCCCATACTTCCCCTTCTTTCTACTGCCTCCATCCTTTCATACTCCCCATCTACTCCAAGTAGGTGGGAGGTCTTCCTTGGTTAGTCAACAAAGTCTCCATACCAAATTGAGGCAGAAAGAAGCCACTCCCTCTTGTATCAATGCTGAGCAAGGTATCCCATTAGGGAACGGGCTTCAAAAAGCCAGTTCATGAATGTTGGATAGGTTCTGGTGCCACTGCCAGCCCCCACTCCCCAATAGATTATATAGGCTTTTTAGACTTCTAGTTTCCTGTGGTCATTGGAGAGTTAGGATTTATTTTTCCATCCTTACAGTTCAAGATGTCATTGTTTTTTTTTTTTTAACCACTGAGTAATATTCCATTTTGTAAACATACTACATTTTCTTTTTTTCTTTTTTTTGGGGGGGGGGTCTACAAATAATTTTATTGAAATTAAACAAATAACACAACAGTCTTTCTGTGCTGGGGACCACCCTCCCCAAGCCATTTCCCACACTCTAGAAGCCCAGAGCTTCCACATATAAGGAAAAAAAAAACTTTAAAGCCATCTCTATATAGAAATCAGACTCTGTCCCAACATTATTGTAGTCTAGACTGTTTACAAACCTTCACATTTTAATTACTTCTTTTATGTATTTTTCCCTTTCTTTTGAACCTTATCAAGGAGCTCTAGTACTTTCCCTTAACTGACTCTAAAGGGGCAAAGATGTCTGTCAGTGTGTGTGTGTGTGTGTGTGTGTGTGTGTGTGTGTGTGTTTATCCAGTGTAAATAAATTCATGAAAATATCATATTCTTTGAAAACTTGAGATAGACATCTTATATTGTGAGAATTGTTTCACTGTTTGATTTTAGTTAGGCAATTTGTGGTAGTGACCTGTAGTGAGAAAAATGTTTCTTCCTTCTTTCTACAGATATGACAAATCAGACTCTTGGATGTTTGTGGTCTCATTCTAGGCATGCTTTTCAATTTAGCTGAAATACCATTTTGTGATGGATTATTCCTTTTTTTGAGAGCTTTCCAGTGCATTGGCAGTTGTTGTTACATCTCCCAGGTTTCAAAATTAAATAGAGGAACACATTCATAAGAATCTACAGTATCTCATGAAGTTGCCTTATATATTAAAAATTAGAAAGTTTTCTAAACTCTGTGTGATACCAAGAAACTATTCTTCCAAACACTGCTTGATTAAGTTATGAGGTGTTAGGATTAGAGGAGCATAAGGAAAGAATTACTTACAGGAGCATGTGTGAGCCAAAGACAGCTTCTTGTCTGAAACCCCCTACAGCAGCACGGTGAGCAGCTTCACTAGAGTTCTGCACTTGGTTACTGATGGGTGAAGTCCTTCTGGATTATATATATATATATATATATATATATATATATATATATATATGTGCATATATATATATCTTATTGGTTGATTAATAAAATACTATTTAGCCAATAGAGGCAGGAAGATAGGCAGGAGTAAAAGATGAAGAGAATTCTGGCAAAGGTAGGCCCAGGGAGACCTTGAAGAGATGCCATGTACCTGGCAAAGGAATAACAGGTCTGGGCATTCTTCAGTAAGCTAAGACCATGTGGAAATACTTAGAATAATACAAGTAGTTTGATAATTAAGAGAGATAGCTAGTAAGAAGCCCTAGTCATCAGCCAACAGATTATTGATTAATATAAGTCTTATATTGATTAATATAAGGCTATCGTGGGCTAGATGGGACCAGGCTGGAAAAAGAAAAAGAAAAACAAACAAACAAACAAACAAAAAAAGCAACAGATTATCTTTCCAGCTCTTATATATACCACTTCCAAAGTTTTGCAGACCAGAGAGAGGTTAATAATAATACCTGGAATACTCCCCCAGGTAGCCTCATTACCATTACTTCAGACCTAGCTATGTCTCCATTATTTTGTTTATTTTTGTTCATTGACTAAGGTCCAGATTGTGTCATAGGTCATTAAGCTTACCTTTGCTCCTTTATGAACTATGGTAGTGTCACACTCAGAGACTACAATTGTTTCCTAACTCTTCACCCCTTTCCTCACAACTCTTCCATTCTTTTGTTTGTTTTTTTTTTATTTAAATGTTTTATTCACTTTACATGACAACTATAGTTCCCCCTTCCTCCCCTCCTCCCACTCTCCCTTTCTTCCATGGGGTAAGGTCTTCCATGGGGGCTTACTAAAGCATGAAACATCAGGTTGAGGCAGGACCAAGCCCCTCCCTGATTCATTAAGATTGAACAAGGCATCCCAGCATAAGGAATGGGATCCAAAAAGCCAGCTCATGCACCAGGGCTAGATCCTGGTCCCACTGCAAGGGGTCCCACAAACAGACCAAGCTACACAACTGTTAACCAGATGCAGAGGATCTAGTTTGGTCACATGAAGGCTCCCTAGATGTCAAGTTTCTCTCTAACCCTACAATGGCTCCCTCTATCATGATACCTCTTTCCTTGCTCTTCCTCTCTGTCACTCCCCCAACTTGCCCATCCCTTTCCCTCATGTTCTCATTTCTCATCCCCTCCCCTCATTCCCACCTCAGTGCTACGTCTTAGCATAGATCAACTTACAAGTTGTAAAACTCCAGGAGAGAAATTCTATCTCTGGCTGTAAATTATTTTGCAGAATGAGTCCAGGACTCTAACCTTTCCTTCTAAAAACAAGAGATTCCTGGAGAAAATTCAATTTCTTTGGGTGCATTGTTTAAGTAGTCTGCTAGCCAAAGAAAGGAACAAAACCATGTCTTTACAATATATAAACATCTTCCAAGTAGGCTAGTTACAGAAGCTTGTATTCTGCAGGGTACCCCCAGGTACTTCCCAGGCAGTTTCAATAACCTTCCGGCTTCTGTTCATCACTGCCCACCATGCCAAGCATCATCTATCAGATTCTTAACAATTACATTTACTGTTCTAGATGTTTTTCTGAATACTTGAGACATGAGATTTATAATGACAACCCATTTTAGAGGATAGACATGATCTCTGAAGATTTATTGCTACCTTATCCAAGCTAGCACAGGTCCTACTGGAATTCCACATCCTGAATTGCCTTCACAAAAATAGCCAATAGTAATAAAATATGAAAACATCTAATTTCTTGTTCCAATTGTTTTTTCTAAGGAGAAATTCTGGGTTGTGCATGGTGAATGTGAGGTAGTACACCATTTAGATCTTGATATAAACAAATTCTCATCTTTTGGTATTTCCAGGAGTCCAAGGATCTTGTAGGTCCAGCCATCCTGTACTGTTTGGCTTGCTCAGGAGTCAAAGGGGGAATGTCCCAACTTCAGTTGTCTCTGTGTATCTGACTGGCTACAGGATGGTGCATTGTAGCTGTACCTGCTTATGAAACTGCCTGTGCCCCAAGAACAATGTCCATCTTAACTTTCTCATTTCTATCAAATATGTTAATTCAATGTATATTTGACTCCTTCATACAACTCTGCAACTTGGTAATACATCATGAGTTGCAGTACATTCACCGCTAGCATAGTTTTGTGTGGTTGATATAATAACACTAGATAATCTCTGAAGCATTCTTTTTACTTTTATACAATTTCTTATTTTATTATTTTTTTCATTTCTTAAAATTTCTTATGAGGGTTTTTTTACATATTGATTATTTGGAAAATTGCTGTTCAATTTACAATGATTAAAAGATTTCCTTACAGAGCTTAGTCTACAGATTTCGATTGCATTGTTTCCAGAATGCAGAGTGTACAATTTCAATGGATTTATATCTGTTGCAGCTTTGGTAATGCCAGGAGCTAAAGAAGAGTAGGACCCTTTATACCCTTCTGTACACACTACCTATAGGATTCTTCCTATTTCTGACAAGCTCTTAGTTCTTCCTGTGCCTAAATGTTATTTATCATCTACCACTATCTGTTGAAGGAGACTAGCTCAGGGTGAGCAATGTCTGCCCATATATTCCTATTTGCCCCATGTCTTAGGGTTTGTATTGCTGTGAAGAGAAACAATTACCATGATAACTCTTATAAAGGACACCATTTAATTGGAGTGGCTCACTTAAAGTTTCAGAGTTTCCGTCATTATCATCATGGTGGGGAGCATGGAAGCATGCAGGCTGACATGATGCTGTACAAGTAAATGAGAGTTCCACATCTTACAGGCACTGAGACACTGGGTGGTATCCTGAGCATAGGAAACCTTAAAAACTGCCCCAATAGTGACACACTTCCTCCAACAAAGGCATATGATGGGAGATGTTATTCTGTAAATATGTTTCTCATACTGGTTAATTAATAAAGCCCTGTTGGCCAATAGAAAACTAGATAGGCGGGGCTAGGAGACTAGGAGTAGGAAAGAGGAAGTAGTTAGGAGAGTGAAGATGTATGTAGACCAGGGAGGAAAGAAGATGCCAGCCATGTGGAAATAATTAGATAAGTACAAATGGGTTAATAATTAAGACAGAGCTAGCCCATAAACAATAATGGTAACTGGCCAACAGGATTGTATCAAATACAGAGTCTCTGCATGTTATTTGGGGCTCATGTGGCAGCAGGACCATGGGGCAGCCGGCAGGAAAAACCTGCCGTAACATAATGGTGTCAGAAGTGGGATACGAACCCACACCTCCATTCTGAGACCAGAGTACAGAGTCTCAGAGTGTTATTTGTGGCTGGTGCGGCTTTGGGCCCAGACCGACAGCAGGCGGGCTGGAGGGCATGGCGGGCCAGCAGGAAAAACCAGCCTGTAACATAATGGTGTCAGAAGTGTGATTGAGAACTTTCACTTAAAACTTAACAAAAGCTTAAAAAAATAGTTTTTAGAAACAAAGGAACAGAGACAAGCAAGACTTCTTAATAGCAGCATTTTCTTGGTTGGTTTTGTTTTGCAGAAGACAGAGATTTGCGCGGCTCCTTTAAGGGAAGTTTCCAAAATTAGCATAAGCGGCAAAAAACTGCCTTGCTTTTAAAGAGCTCTGCTAACAATTCATTGGTTTGTACGAGAACTGCAATGAAGGTTTACACTGTGTTTTAAAAAAATACGCTGTCTTGGGAGAGAAAAAGAAACAGGATACAATGGTTTAAAAAGAAAAAAGAAAGTAAAATGGATGGGAATAAAAAAGCTATGTAAACATGGAAAGCACAGAAAAATTTTGGATACTATATGCGATTCTGTTGTCTTTAAATTATTTGATTGCTGAGACAATAACAACTACTGAAAAAAGAAATGCTGCTAGATTAATTCAATTTATATATTTTAAAAATGCTTTGACTCCAAAATTTAAGCCTAAGGACAAGTTGCTGGGGAAAAGAATTTCTATTTTTGTTTCCACAGAAAATGAAAATCTATGGATTTCTTCCAGATTAATATGGTTTGATCAAGCAAGACCCCCTGAAGCAATGTCTACAGCCAAGATTTGTGCATCTTCTTAGGATCCCCCCTGACAGCGCCCCTCTACCAGCAGGAAGTAGTTTGCAAAGAACGACGCCCAAATTCCCAAATATTGTTTATAAATGTTTGTTTTCATTTAAATGGGCTTGGTTATAAATGGTTATAACCATAAGTAATCTTTTTAAAAGTAAAAAGGGAATTATGGTATAGATATGAATACTTTGCTTTGGAATGGATTTTCTTTTATTGATACAATTTAAGGTCAAATTTGTGATATGTATATTTCCCCTCTTGTTTAGGTATTGTGTTTATATAGCTCATTGTAAAATGTAATGTATAATTTAGTACAGATTATAGAGAGTTACCTATGATAGTTAAAACTTGGAGTTAAGTTAGTTAGGATTTCTAGATATGCAGAGATGTATTTGAGATGAATAGGCATTCTTCAAACCTTTCAAAGACCTACAGAATATGGCATTAAAAATGGTTTAGGGTTTTTCTTAACAATGAGGCACAACTACTCCTGGTAACACCACCTGCATCAGAAAGGAAGATGGATATCAAAGAAACACATTATGGAGTTTGCTTCTAATATGGCAAGACTAGCCATTTGGGCAAGGTACTGCTCTTCTGGACTGTTTGACTCTATGTTGTAGAAACTGGACATGCAGGACCCACAAAAAGGTGACTGCTGATGCAAGATGGACATTGCTACAGGATTCCTGCTTCATGGAAGAGGCTGCCAGACAGCCAGACAGTCTACAGGACACAGAGAAAAATGACTGACAAACTGTCAATACAGGTGGACAGTTTAAAGTTTCCTGCCATATTGAGGAGTCTGGAGACACACTATGTCCTATGGGCTGAAGATGGAACATTACAGAAGAACTTCGGGTGACTGACCAGGCAATGAGTTGTCGCTGTCATTTCTAGAGTTTATATATTATCCTTCTGTGGTTTTGATGGAGTTGAAGACAGATAGTTATAGTTATAGTTTTCCTTAGTTAGGATTAAAGATAAGTTACATATAGGACTTTAGACTGACAAAGATAGGATAGATGATATTTTCTTTAAGTCTTACAAAATGTTAATGAACTAAATATTGTTTACTGTGATTCTTATTTGATAACTGTTGTATGATATATTTTGCTATGTTAAGGTTAAAACCCTTCTTTTTATTTTAGACAGAAAAGAAGAGATGATGGGAGATGTTATTCTGTAAGTATGTTTCTCATACTGGTTAATTCATAAAGCTCTGTTGGCCAATAGAAAACTAGATAGGCGGGGCTAGGAGACTAGGAGGAGGAAAGAGGAAGTAGTTAGGAGAGTGAAGATGTAGACCAGGGAGGAAAGAAGATGCCAGCTGCAGCTCCTGGATAAGATGAGCCACGTGGAAATAATTAGATAAGTAGAAATGGGTTAATAATTAAGACAGAGCTAGCCCATAAACAATAATGATAACTGGCCAACAGGATTGTATCAAATACAGAGTCTCTGCGTGTTATTTGGGGCTCACGTGGCGGTAGGATCTTGGAGGCAGGACTGGGAGGCTGGCAGGTAGGAAAAACCTGCCGTAACAGGCATACCCACTCCAACAAAGTCACACCATCTAATAGTGCCACTTCCTATGAGATTATGGGGGCCAATTACATTAAAACTACCACATTCCACTTCCTGGCTTGTGGTGATACATTTCTTGCTCAAGAAATGGAGGATCAGAAATAGATCTTGCCACTAGCTAACCATATATATCTGGAGGTCTGTACAGACAGACAGGAATAATGTAGCTGGGTAGAAACAGGGTATAACCAGGGAGAAACTGGAAATTGTTCTCTTCTCTGCTGAGATGCTTAGGAGCTAAGGTGTCCTGTGTCTTGCTCCTTCTCTCTGATCTCTCAGCTTTTCCCTTTGTATCTGACTCTGGCTTTTTATTATCTAAACCAATTAAGAGCTCCTTTTTACATATTGGCGCCCATATGGCAGGGCAGGGGCAAATCATCCCATAAGGGTCCCAGTTCGGCACTGAGAAATCCTGCCAGCTGCTTTCCATGAGCTCCCTTAGACAGTGAGCCACACCTCCATTCTCCTCCATCCAGTGCCAGTGGTTTAAAAACTCCCTAAAATCTTTTTCCTTGAATTTGGTGTTTTCACCCAGATTTTATTTAGACAAAGAGACACAATCCCAGACCTTGAGACTTCCCAGTGCATGTACATCCATTCCAGCTCATGGCCACATACCAGCCCGTACCTTCCTCACGCCTGCCTAGCATCTACAGTGCCCAGCTTCAGCCTGCTATGTCCTGATAGGTGATTGGCAATTAGTGCACACAGATTGCTTTTTTTCTTTCCCTTTCCCTTTAATAAATATTTGTTATATTTAGTTGGTTTGACTTTTTTCTTAGTATCCAAAGGTTAGACAACATTGGAACAAGTCAGAACCGAGCTTCACTGTCCTTGGACTTGCTTTGGTGGCATACCTGCCACACCTGCTCGCCAAACATCATCATTGCAACTTAAAGTTAAGAACATACGCATCATGGATGACTTTCTGAGGATTTAATTTGAAGTAAATTACTGGATATTCTTGTAATTTATATTAGTAAATAAGTTAATTAAAATGCAGTTTTTCAATTTGTTAACTACTGCTACAACAATGGTGGAAAATATTACCATCCAGGAAATCTTTTTGCTTCTATTATGGATGAAATTTTAAAAGAGTTGCATGACATGCTTGGGGCATATACGCTCTTATCCATATGTGCTATTAGCTTGGTAATTCATATCATATCCTTAAAGAAACGGTTTGATAATAGAGATAAGAATGAGGAACTTATAGATATGGTACAGGCTTTACAGACTGACAATCATAATTTGACAAACAAAATTCACAAAAAGAAACATGAAAAAATTCATTCCATGTGTAAGAGTATGACAAGCTTGCAGATAGAACATTGTTTTTGGAAGGCAATCTGCATGCCATTCAAATATCTCTAAGGATGAGAATATTAATTCATATATGAATGATGGGAACAAGAAACTGACTGATTTCATAAAATTGTTAAAAGTTTTTTTACTGTTAAGAAAGTTCAAATGCTCTGAGAAACAATGGTGAATAGATTACAGGCCACAGAATACCTTCTTAAAATGGATACACCAAGAGCTCAGGTACAAACTAAAGAGAGTAAAATAGATTTAACATCACCATTACCTTTGACAGTCAGAGATGACATACCAAAGGTTGTATCATCTTAATCTGCTATAGTCTATCCTGTTACTATTACTCAACAGCTAGCAAATGATGAACACCCAGAAGGGTTTACAGAATGTAAATGGGAGCCCATATGTATCAAATATTTAATAGGTATTAAGAAAACAGTAGTTTTTTTATGGTATGCATTCACCATATGTGAGTCAGTTAATAAAGTCATGGGCAATGAGACATAAAATAACTCCAAATGCACTGGCTTCATTTAATCTCAGCTGTTCTAGGACTCAGTACACAGCTGCACTGGAGGTCATATTGGAGAGAGGAGGCCAAAGCACTTGAATACCAAGGCAGAAATAAAGGTTATGAGGCTTCCCAAGATAAAATTTTTCATAAGGATACTTATGCAGATGCAAATACTCAAGCTACATACAATGAACACATCTTGTCTTTATGCTATACAGCAGCCTTGAATGCTTGGGACAAGATTCAAGAACCAGGGAAAAGAGTTGAGTCATATATTACTACTATATAAGACCCAAAAGAAACTTTGGTAGAATAGGCCATCTGAGAAGAAATTGTAGACAAGGCATCCTTAGAAATAATGCTTCTTCTGGGAATAACCCAAATAGAAGGCCCCAAACTTCTGGACTATGTAGAAAATGCAGCAAAGGCTCTCACACTGGACCAATAAATTTAAATCAACAAGAGACAAACAAGGCAACCCTTTAACATCAGGAAAATCCTTGGTGGGGGAGCTCTTGATGGGACCCATGTCAAAATTGGTCCAGTCATTCCCAGTCACTGTGGGGGACAATTCTCCCCAGAACAACTAGGAAATCCAGTGTCTATAGGGGGCCAAGGAACCCATAGTTGAACAGAGGCCTTAACATAGAGGCCTAATTGGGGTGATTCCCACAACACAAATTCTATTTGCTTCATATTATTGAGTGCAGCCATGAATACTGGCTCCACTTTTACTACTCAAGTGAGCCATCATATCTACCTGAATTCCTTCTAGACTCCAGAAGGCTCATAGTTACCTAGCTTCTGTCAATCTTTTGCTTTTGTGACTCTGACATGATTTGGGTGCAAATTTTTGCATATTTGTCATTAGGTGATTTTTTTTTCATCAGAATTTCTCCTTTTTACTCTACTTGATAGCTGTAGAACTTTTCAAATCCAAGTTGCTGCATGCAGGACTCAGAAACTTAAGCCTACCAGATCCTCTTCCTGTGTAACCATGATCTTTTTTTTTCTTCTTCTTCTTATTTTACATATAGATCTCAGTTCCCTCTCCCTCACATCTTCCCATGCTCGCTGACTCCCCCCTCCCATTCCCCATCCACTCCCCAGGGAGGGTGAGGCCTTCTAGGAGGGATCATCAAAATCTGTTAAGTCATTTGGGGTAGGGTCTAGGCCCTCTCTCCTGTCTCTAGGCCAAGGGAGTATCCCTCCATGGAGAATGTGCTCCCAAAGTCATTTTGTGCACTAGGGATTCATCCGGTTCCACTGTCAGAGGTCCCATAGACTGCCCAGGTCTCCTAACTGGCACCCACATTCAGGGGGCCTGGATCGGTCCTATGCTGGTTTCCCAGCTATCAGTCTGGGGGCCATGAGCTCCTCATTGTGTAGCCATGATTTTAACCAAAGCCCTGTGTGTAAAGGAGCTGATAAAAAGCAGGAAGTTCACCATCCATCATATTTTCTTAGTAAATTTACCTTTGGCCCATGTTCTGGGCTTGATGGATTATTAGCTATTTCTTACCAATAATAAGTTTCTAGTGTTGATTATTTTTAACATTACTGAGGTTATTTTGGCCTCATCAAGATTTACTTAAATCTTGTATCTTGTTCTAATACACAGAAGGAGGAGGAGGAGGAGGAGGAGGAGGAGAAGGAGGAGGAGGAGGACGAGGAGGAGGAGGAGGAGAAGGAGGAGGAGGAGGAGGAGGAGGAGGAGGAGGAGAAGGAGGAGGAGGAGGAGGAGGAGAAGGAAGTAGAATCAGTGTTTAGATAGCCTATAATTGGTTACCAAATATTTTAGAGATTTTTTTTTCAGCTGTCTTACATACTGGTGGTCATGTTTAGAGTGACTTCAGCCTAAGCAAAAATTATTGAACATCACATTAAAAGAAGCATACAGCTACACTTTCAATGAAATGTGATAACTAGTGTAGTTTACTAGTGTGGGTTTATAGTTTTTAGAGGCTTGTTTGTAGCAATGTAAATATAGCACTTTGTGACTTATCATGGAAAAGAATCAAGTGGCAGAGATGGTAACAATGGTAAATTATAGCCAGTACTGTTGACCTACTCCTCAGAGGCCACAGTTGTTGCCTGTGAAATACTTTATACAGTATACTTTACAATTCCTACTTGGAAAGACCCAGGAAACAGCAGTGAAGTAAGGTAGGACTGAACAGATACATAGAGAAGGAGTCAAGGGACTCTTCAGAGTCAAGAAGAGGTGTCGTTTCAGTAATGGAAAATGCTGCCAATGGCAGAGTCCGCTTAATATATAATAATCTTAACCTAC
This sequence comes from Cricetiscus sungorus, assembly GCA_030556225.1. Classification (NCBI taxonomy): domain Eukaryota; kingdom Metazoa; phylum Chordata; class Mammalia; order Rodentia; family Cricetidae; genus Cricetiscus; species Cricetiscus sungorus. The sequence goes on from JANBXA010000392.1 coordinate 2,389,533, forward strand.
TCATGTTTCTGACATGTACATGTGATTGTAAATTTTAGCATCTAAGTTGACATCAACTGTACATTTCTTATAGAACAAAAAGTTTGATCCAGGATAAAATAGTGGTTAACATGTTGGCAAACTCCATGAATAATTTATGGATCTGGCACACATTTGCTTTAGATTTGATTTTCCTTATAATTTATCAATTATATGATATGATTGTTCCCGAGTTGATCACTCTGCCTTCACCTTCTGAGACCCATGTTCAGGGGGTCTGGGTCGGTACAAAGCTGGTTTCCCAGCTATCTGTGTGGGGGCCTATGAGCTCCCCTTTGTTCAGGTCAACTGTCTCTGTGGGTCTCTATAGCCTGGTCTAGACCCCTTTTCTTATCACTCCTCCCTCTCTGCAATTGGATTCCAGGAGTTTGGCTCAGTGTTTAGCTGTGGGTGTCTGGTTTTGTTTCCATCAGCTACTTGATGAGGACTCTATGATGGCATATAGACTTATTGTGATTATAAGTAAAATTGCATCATGTCTTCTTTTAAGAAAAACTCATTTTGGGACAAATTTTGTTGTTTTTCATTTTTACTATTAAATGAAAAAAGAAATTATACAAAAATTAATTTTATTAGACATTTACATTTTTAAAGTATCAGTGAGGTAACCAGAGCCAGAAAGAAAACATATCTCCCATCTATGGTTCTTCTCTTCATATTTCAGAAGTGAATTTATTTGCTGGGGTCACTGCAAAAACCAGGAAAGTACAAAGGCACCATGGTGGGATGGAGGGTGAGACTAGAGAGGGAATATCAGGATGTAAGTGACATGAAGAAGGAAATGTGGAAATAACAGGAATGGGGCTTTAGTCAAAGTGGGGTAAGGACAAAAAAGATGGTGTGGTAGCTTTAATGTAATTGGCCTCCATAAGTTCATAGGGAGTGGCACTATTAGGAAGTGTGGCTTTGTTGGAGTAGGTGTGGCCTTTCTGGAGGAAGTGTGAAACTGTGTGGGAAGGCTTTGAGTTTTCCCATGCTCAAGATATGTCCAGTGTGGACATAGACTCCTGCTGTCTGCAGATCAAGATATAGGACTCCCAGCTCCTTTTCCAGCACCCTGTCTGCCTGCACACCACTATGTGCCTCCATGATATGGACAAAACCTCTGAAACTGTAAGCCACTCTAATTAAATGTTTTCCTTTGTAAGAGTTGCCAAGATCATGGTGCCTCTTCACAGAAACATAAACCATAACTAAGACAGAAGGCAAGTGGAAAGGATGATAAATAAATTAAGGATATTTAAAAAGGTATAGGATGTCATCTGAAATCACATATACTACATATAGGTTTATGCACATGCACACATGTATAGCGTAAATGGAGTTGAGGTTCCAGGAATGATAATGCTCATCTCAAGAGCCACAGACTATGTAATGAAAACCCCAGTTAAAGGTATGGGATATGTCTTTTCCAGTTATTGATCAGGGAGGCCCAACAGTCTTCCCAAATGTAAGCTATTGCTATTGTCCTTGGTTGTTTATCAGACCTGGAAAGTAAGTCCATAGTGCTGGAGGTACTTAAGATTGAGAGGATTTGAGCTGTTAACTGACCCAAAAGCTTCCTGTCTGGGATCAGCTTTCCTAGTACCTGAAGGTGCTAGGAAAGTTGCCATGGGAGGAAAACAATGAGCAGCATTACTTAGTTGTGGTGCCTATAAACGGCAACAGCCATGTTTCAAAATAGTGTGCCATGCACTGCTTGACAGTACCTTATTTTGTAGCACATGGGGATCATTACAGAAAGCATCACTTCCTCAGAATGCAGAGAACAACTGGCCATGAGGTGCCCATCCCCAATTGATACACCTACAACACAACACCCAAAATTAAGGCTCAGAGCACATCACTACATCAGTGAAGAGAGGGTGGAAAGAATGTTAAGAGCTAGAGGATCAGGGAGTGTACTGCAAAACTATGACATATATATATGTCACATCGAAGCTCTACCCATGAAAATTCAACATTATGTCTGCTTAAACAATTCCTGAACAGTTCTAACACCAAGTGACACCCCATTGTGGATGAAGGAAATCACATAGGGCTTTACCTCTAGATGAAGAGCTACAAAAACAATTAATGACTACTGAGTGAGGTAGAATTAGTATCCCAAAGGAATGAGTCCCCTAACTGTTTATCCAATATTATATGGTCAGTCCTAAAAACATGTATACAAACAACAATAAATGGATTTGACAGGCTGTATTCACGTATTTATTCATCTATACATACATATATGTAATGATAATATATGCATGTAAAAAGTAATTAAAGAAAAAGAAACAATATATGTCATAGAGAATAGAGTGGTAAGTGGGAAGGGAAAAGGGAAGGTTTGCAGGGAGTACAGCAAAGAGGGAAGTGATGCAGTTATATTATAACTGAAAATAATCATTACATTCAATCACACATTGAAACACTATAAAATGTAAAGAATCTTTTAAGGATTAGATCAGTAGGAAATGTCCTGGATAAATAATAGGAAGTATGGAAGCTTTTCATTTCTTAGGCACAATTTGGTGTCTCAGGATATTGACAAAATCAGACACCTTTTGTGCATCACTGTGCAAGCAGAAGAACAAGCTACGTAAACCAAAAAGTTGAATTTTTCTTCTTGATTGCTGTACATATGGCTCTCCTGTCCAGGCAGGGTAGTTCTCATTTTCCTTAAGTTTGGGATGCACCTAATCACAAAATAATAATCAACCAGTTATTATATATATTACTAATATTTGTTAATACTAATTATTTTAATTATTGAATAATATTTTGAGGAAAGTTATGAATGTAAAACTTAAGCCAAAATATGTGCTTCATGTATGTGGACCAGGATACTATAAATTTGTTTCTTAGCTAAAAACTGGACAGAAGAACCATGCATATATTTTTTTTAGTGAAGTTGATCCCAGATGAAGTATATTATTACAGGAGTAGACAGAATTGCTGCTTGGCTATTGACATGTTTTGACAGAAGGACAATAGAGAATCTAGTGTCAGTTTTCTTGGGAGGAATTTTTCCATGTTCTCAGTGCTATCTCTGATGTGCTATTTGTATTTTATTAGTTTTCTTAGGAGACAGTTTTCCTTTCCTTCCTTCAACAATATCTATTCTCCATAAATAATGGAGATGAAGCTACAGAAATGATGGGGATTACACTTGGTGGTGTAATGCTTTCAGCTTAGGGATACTGTGGTAAGATGTGCTGATACAGTCAAGATAATTTGACTCTGCCAAGAAAAGACACTGTCCAAATCACTTCTAGGAATCATTAACATTTCTTCAGATCTATGTTGAGAGGTGCTGAGTGAAGCACTTTTGAGAAGTTTGTAGTGCCACATACCCTTTATTCCCAAGACTTCCTATGTGATTACATGCCTAAATTTCACTGTGGGAGACAGAAAATTTATCCATAGTTCAGTTGTCATTACAGATGTTTCAGTTTTCCTGAATAATGAGAGAAAGCAAGAGAGTTAAAAGAGATGACTCACCTGGCTTAGAATAGTCTTAATAGCCTGCAGATCTTTCGTGAGTCTTTTGAGTTGACCATCAATTAATGCAACTTTTGATATGGTAGCATGAGAAGTTCCATCAAGATTAGTCATGCTGTTCTCTACATGGTACAGAAGGTTTTTCCAGGCAGCCAGCATTCTGATAGTCACAACCAGAAGGTCCACAGGCTAAAACAAAACAAACAAACAAACAAACACACACACACACACACACACACACACACACACACACACAATTGAGCATCATATAAAAATAAGTATACAACTTCTGGTTGAATTACATGTGGCAACTAGTGTAGTCTTCATGGCTTGTGAAGTGTTTGCTGATTAACTGAAACAATACTGATAGTGTTTAGTGAAGTGTCTAGCCATAGGGTAGATCTCCACACTCTCTTCCTTCACTTTTCTTACCTTTTGAATTGCAGTTTTGCATAGCAGATATACAGAAAGTTGATTCCAGTAAATCATGAAGAACAGATTATATGTGTGCCTTGTGAAGATATATGATGATGGTTATTTTAAGTCATGTTGTGATTGGTTATGGGCAGGTTATCAGATAAGCAGACTATAGTAAAAATAGTATTGTCTGTCTAGTTATGTTAGGTCATTTTTGTACCCCATGAAACATGAATAGTATTTTACTGGACCTGCATGAAAAGACCCCAGAGAATGGTATCAGGTAAGAGTGAAACAGTAGGCAGAAGAGCAGAAATACAACAAGGAACATCTTCCAAGTCAAGAAGGGTTGATGTCATGGTCAGTAGTGTACAATGCTTGCTTTCCAAGGAAGCACTTTAGTCATCATAAAATTTCGACTCTTGTTTTTCTTATGCCTGCATGTGAGAGCAAATTTAACCATGAAAACTCAAATCAGTTCAAAGTCTCTTACATAATAACAGGTTCAATCCTAATGATAAGGTTTTGATTAAAATAGGGACAATTTCATGAGCAATTTGTGGATATGCTTTGAAGTTACTCTCAGTTTTATTTTGTATGTACTTGGTCAGATGTTTAGTTGCTTTTCTTGTGTGCTCATCCTTTCTCTGAACTTCTGAAGGTGTGGTTACCATGTCCTAATGGTTCTTATTTTCAGGTGGTTGGGTGAGGACGTACCTCCATCCTTTGAGCTTTCTTTTTGTTGTTTGGAATGGAGCGCCATGCAGTGTGGCAGCTCATGGTGGGCCTGTTCTGGAATTTCTGGCTTGGATCATACTTTGCATCCTGGAAATGATGAGAAAAAGTCAAATAGTTGGAGTTTTGGAGTTGAGTACATGAACTTGTGAGCAGAGTGTTAAGTATGATGCATTTTTCCTTGTGTAATTAAAAGTATTTATTTTGTCAGTTTTTGGATAATTTTAGTGATGAGTACTGTATTTACATAATTTCTACCTCACACTATCCTCCCTGCAAATCTTCCTAGATCTTAACTCCCTCTCAACTTTATGTTCTCTTCTTTATTATTGTTACACATGCACAGAAACAAATATACATATGTATACTTAAATATGACCTCCTTAAGGCAACTTAGTGTTGCTCATATGAACATGTATTTGTGAATAACCACTTGGGATTGGATGACTTATGAAGGTGCTTCTCCCTAAATAACACTGGTTTCCCATGTATTGGAGGCCATTAACTGCTTGTAATTATTCAGTAGGAGTGGGGGCCTTGTGAAACTTCCCCTATTCATATTGGGATGTGAAGAGTACATTAAATCTTTAAATTAAGACATTAAAAAAGAGACCCTTGGTCTATTTACTTCATTCCATTGGTGATGTAATCTAATTTTCACATCTAACCTATTAGTTTCTCATATCTTCACAACTTTACAGTTCTGGTTTCTCACTTTTTAAAAAGTTACTATTTGCAAAGGAAGCACTAAAACACCAAATCTACAAAACACTATTTTAAAGATTATCTCTTTATAGGAATAGAGACCAATGCTTAGTATATATATATATATATATATATATATATATATATATATATGTGTGTGTGTGTGTGTGTATATATGTATACATACACACACACACACACACACACACACACACATATATATATATATACGTGTGTATTCTATCTCTTAATTTTTGTTGGGGCAAGCTACATACTTCCTCTAATTATACATTATATAAGTATACACACAATATATATATACATATATATAATATACATATATATATATTTCTATTAGCACTGGATCTATACACCATGAACGTATCCAACTCATAAAGAATTATGGATGTAACTGTGCTGATTGCAACAGATTCAAAGTACAATATCTTAGGAAACAGTGCACAATGAAAAAAAAATTAAATGTAAAAATATAATGTAATATTTAAACATTAGGTAATTATTACATGTTGTGATATATTATTTACCATATTTACTATTTAAACTCGGTAATCAACAAAATTATGAGTGGTTCCTGAGTGGTTAGGGATCATAAGATGAAAGTTGCCAATCAGGAACACAGGATGACAAAAGTAAAATAGCTAGTGCAGAGGACAGTGTTAATAAATGCTCATTGTGCACCTGGTAGCCTTGTGCTCAGAGTCATTGGTGCTGAAGCTCTTGTCTATTTTGGCTCCCAGACTGACTAACAACAAATAAGATCTAGCCTTTAAAATACATTCATCAGGAAGAAGAAGCCTGTTTATATTTTTAAACAATGGCTCCTAGATTTGATGGTCTCGAAGAGTTATTTACTATTACTATTATTGTTGTATTTCTCTCCCCGACCCCGACGACATTGTTTCAGTCATATTAATTATTTCCAGTTTAAGGGATTCATCCAATTGGATCCTCCTTTATTGTATGTCTGCACTATGCTAAGTGCAGATTTCCCAGAGTGCCCAAGAACAGTAAAGTCAGAGCCCCGTTTTAGTCATTACTTTTAGGGTTTTATGTCAAGAGCACAAATTAAAAGAAAAATACATTACAGAAAAATCTTTTAAAAATGTTTTCAAATGTATTTTAAAGTATTTTCATTTACCCCCAAACTTAGTGATTTCATAAAGCTCTCTTGCTCCCACCCCTGCACCCCATATTTCAGTGGCTGCTGCTTTTTTGTGTCTATGAATGTGTATTAAGCTGCATTTCATCCCAGTGTCCCAGTGACTGAATCAAGACCACCTTTTTTTTTTTTTTCTTTTTGGGAAAAAGCTTAAAATAAGTAAAGAACTTACAAACTCATTTAACGTTTCCGAAGAGAGGCGGCTGATGGTCTCAGATGTGGTGCTTGTCATGTTAAACATCCAGCTGAGGACTTTCTGGCAGCCTCCATCTTTCATGACACACCTGGGCACACAAGCCACATTCTCCCACAAGAGCAGTTGCAGCAGGAGTACCCCTGATATAAGGAAGGAAATCACAGAGACTATCAATTCAGTGAGGGTACAGGGGTCACACTGTGTAGCTAAGCCTTTTCTAGTTCCAGTGTCCTCTTGAACAGTATGGTATATTTGAGCTGGAGGAGAAAAAATACCTCAAATTCACAGAGATCTGCCTGCCTCTGCCCTCTGAGTGCTGGGATTAAAGGCATGCACCACCACTGCTGGGCTCATAAACAATATATTAAATGTAAACTTAAGTAATATTTTTCAGAATTCAAAGTACCTTTAATTTTCAAAGACATAATGCTCTCTCCTGAGTTTGACTTGATGAACATACATACATACACACACACACACACTAATCATCATTATCATCAATGGAGAGATATATACAAGGTCTTAATAAACTACTTTTTTTTACATTTCTTAAAATAAATCTCATAATTGTCATTAATTCCTTACCTTGAAAAATTATCATGAATGTAAAGACAATTATCTAGCAACTATATGGTACTTTATTTATTTATTTATTTATTTATTTATTTATTTATTTATTTATTTATTTATTAGTTACACATTTATTAGGATTGAGGCAAATTCTCAAAGCCCTGTAAGATACAGAACTGCAAACATTCTCTACCTTACCTGAGTTTTGGAAGTTTCATTAGGTTGGCTCAAGCCAGGCAGTTCATGGTGCCTTGGAACCTGAAAGTGTCAACTACATGATTCAGGGGTTGTGACAAATTAGAACCATAGGCACCAGTGGTCTCGTTCCAGCAACAACTCTAAATTCCAGAAGCACAGCAATTTTATATAGACTGTTCCTTGTTCTGCAGCTGCCCTGTGCACTGAGGCTGTGTGGATATCGCTCTAGTTTCTACACATTACAAGTCAGTAACTTGCTCACTTTTTCTCCTCACTTCACTTCAATCAAAAAAAAACACACTTTCTACACTTGTAGTTTATCTCTGGAACAAGGAAGGTTAACCTTTTTAATACCCACTAACCTAACTATTCTTCAGTTTTCTGTTGTAAGTACTGCACAAGGGCAAGGAAAGTATTCTATACAAGTGGCGATTTGTGTAAAATGATGAATTCATTAGGTTTTGAGGAGCAGAAGGAAGAGAATACTTACACATGCATGGTTGAATCGAAGACAGCCGCATTTCTGAAAAATCCCACTACAGTCTGGCTGCCAACTGAAGAAAGCTGCTACACTACATTCAGTTACCTTTCTACCACCTATATAGTCCATCAGACCACTCCCAAAGCTATGCAGAGATGGTCTGCAGGAAGAAAGAATTGGAATCGGAGATGAGGGCCCCTTGACCTTTCAGGGAATGTTAACTGAGTCATAGTAATTACTGTATCCCTATCTATATTTTTTTCCTAATTTGTATACAATGACTAGGCTTCAGTGAGGTTATAGGTCACTATAGCCATATCTACTTCCTGATGTCTGACGTTTATGTCACAGCTAGTAGAATGTAGTCACTTCCTAACACTTCAATTATTTCCCCCAGGCTCTTGTGTTTATCTGTCAACTTATGCCAAAATTCTTTGAATCATGAATGGGTTGCATATTTTAAAGTTCATTTGTAATTGACCATAGGCAACTATAGCACAGTAGCAGTCAATTGTTCTCAGCAATTTCATTGGTACAAATCTTTTGAACAACCATCAGCCATTATAGAGTTTATCTTTGCTATATAGAATGATAACAGCTATCTACGGACTCAAAATCACATTGAGAAGAGTGTTAGGTACACCACATGTACTTACCAAAAGGACAGTAAAAACCTTGCTACTGGACCTAGGGCCACCCCAGCCACAGATATTTAACCTGGCTAGCAATATGAAATATAGATTCCCTTGTGAATGGCACAAGGTAATTGGTTGCAACTATACCTTTTGTGCCCTGGAATGGTTGTTACATCTTGTTGAGTTTTGTGATTGTGTCAACATGAATCTGATCAGTTTATCTATTGATACTTTGCCCTGATATCAAGTATAATACATTTAGCGTTTGCTACATTACCATTTTAGAGATCATGTCCAGCCTACTTCTTCCACATTCTGAAACCAGAGCAGAGGGTATCAACATCAAAACATCCTTAACGTTTGGTTCATGCATCTCCATTGGCAGTGCATGTAGTCTGTGGAAGGCCTTATGGTCAAAAGCTGTTAGGAAAACAACCACTTTGTCCACTGGAATTTATTAATGACTTTATGGCTTTTACACATAAATTCACACCAAGTACAGCATGTGCTTTAATATCCTTAACAATTACAGTCACTATTCTGGATAGTTTTTCAAATAAGTATGAAATAACAGGTTATCATTACACAGTGCAAAATTTTACAGAGGATCTCATGATCTCTGAAGGTTTACTGTTGCCGTCACCATGAAACTGGATTTCTTTCTATAGTCTAGCATCAAGGTGGAAAAAAGGAGAGAGGAGGACAAAACAACAGAAAGATGTCTGGAAAGTCATAAGGAATCATATGATTAATTTTTTTTACCTAAAAGCAACCACCTATAGTACATGCAGATCGGTATATAAGCATGCATGTATAGTTTAAGTGAAATTTTCTCATCTGAGATGAGAAACAAATTGTCCTTGAAGATGCCACAGTGAAACCTAAGATATATGCTAATTTAAATTTTAAAAAATAACATGATAATTGAAAAGAGAAATAGAGGGATACTCCTTCAGCCTAGACACATGGGGGAGGGCCTAGGCCCTGCTCCAAATGATATGACAGAATTTGAAGACTCCCCATGGAAGGCCTCACCCTCTTTGGGGAGCAGAAAGGGGATTAGAAAGGGGTTGGTGGGGGGAACAGGGGAGGACAGGAGGGTTCAGGAACTGGGATTCATATGTAAAACAAGCTTTTTTCTAATTTAAATAAAAATATATAAAATTAAAAAAAGACACACACAAAAGAGAAATACGGTACGTTTTTTAGTGAGACGAAGCAGGCAAAACAAGAAAGTGGTTAGCAATGGAATTGGTCCTAATTTCTTGAAAAAAGACCTTTCTTATCACATAGCACCCACAGGCTTTGGCTCTATCTGATTTCTTTTGCATGATGTTTCATAGGTTTTTATATAAAACTTTATTCATTATAAGTATCACTACCAACTAAATTTCCACTCAGGATGAGGGTATCACTATTCCAATATTCCATAAGGCACTTTAGACTATATGGAATGCATCTGTACTTAGGCCAGTGGTAGATTTCAACTAACCAAAGCTAGGGTTTTTCTTATTTTCCTGTGGATGGAGGTTTCTGCCCCACCAGGTCCCACAGTACTTTCTGTCCAAATAAATACATAGAGGTTTATATAAATTATAAACTGGGCAAACCTCAGGATCATTACTTGCTAGCTCTTTCTTAATTATTAACCCATTTCTATTAAACTATGTATTGCCACAAGGCTATGGCTTCCCCATAATGCTCTGACATGTTACTCCTTTGGCGTCTACATGGCATCTCTCTCTGGCCACTGCTTTACTGCCTTTTTTTCATTTTAGCATTCTTCTAGTCTTGTAGCCCCACCTATACTTCCTGCTTGGGTATTGGCCAATCAGCATTCAGTCACCAACCCATAAGAGAAACATATATTCACAGCATACAGAAGGGTATCCCCCATCATCTCCTCTTTTCTGTCTAAATAAAAATAATTTTTAAAAAATTGAACTTAAATTTGTATCAGTAAACCAAAATCCATACCAATGAAAAGTATTTCTATATCATATTCTCCCCTTTTTTCTTTAGAAAGAGATTGACTATGATCATTATAACCAACTTCATTCAAATGAAAGTAAGCATTGATAAACAATATTTGGGAAAGTGGGTGTAGTTCTCTCTAAACTTCTTCCTGCTGTTTGGGGTACTGTCAATCCCCAGGGGATTCTGAGAACACCAAGAATCCTGGCCACATCCTGACTGTAGTAGTCTGAGGCTGCATGGCCTCAGCTGTTTCGGATTATGGATCACCTGGGCCGTTGCTTCAGGGAGTCTTACTCGACAAAATCATATTAGTCTGGAAGGAATTCACAGCTTTTCATCTTCTGTGGAAACAAAAGCAGAACCTCTTTTCCAAAGTAACATCTCCTTAGACTTAAATTTTGAAGTCAAGGCATTTTCCAGCAGCATTTATTTTTGGTTGTGAGCCTAGCCTTTAATGTCTGAGCCATCTTTCTAGCCCTCCAGCATCATTTAGAATCAAATATCTTTTAGCAGCTGTTCCTTCTTCTTCAGCAATCAAACAATTCAAAGATAATACAAAAACATACAATACCCAAACTCTCTGTGTACTTTTCATTTTTACATGCCTTTTTTATTACTCTTTTTTTTTAATTTTTTAATTTTTGTTTTTTTGAGAAAGGGTTCCTCTATGTATCTTTGGCTGTCCTGGGATTCACTCTGTAAACCAGGAGGGCCTTAAAATCATAGAGAACTGCCTGCCTTAGCCTCTGGATTGCTGGGATTAAAGGTGTGTGTTACCACACCCAGCTACTCTTTCTCTCTCTCTCTCTCTCTCTCTCTCTCTCTCTCTCTCTCTCTCTCTCTCTCTCTCTCTCTTTCAGGACTTTCTCTATTCTTTTTCTTTTCTTTCCCAAGACTGCATATATTTTTAAACACACTGTAAATCCTATAGTGGTTTTTCTTCATCTGCATCAGTCTTTACTGTATATCTCTATCTTTTTGTGACCATATGAGTGTTTAATCTGCTAAACAGCATGGTTAGGGTTTAAGTGGCAGCTGGCCCAGTCCTATTCCTTGGCTTTTTGAGAGTCTAGCTTCATGGTGGAGTTTCTATGTTCACATCACCACCAAGAAGGATGCTTACAGCTGCTCAAAAACATTTGTTTGGTAACTGGCCTTCTTAAAAAAAACCCTGTGGTTTTTGTTACTAATACTGAGTCAAAAAGCTTTTCTTAAAGTAGCCATGACTCTGTTTGCCTCTAGCAAGCCCATCGGAGAAAATGCTGCTATCAAGAAGCTGTGGTTGTCTCTGTTTCTTTGTGTTTAGAATCCCTTTCCAAGCTCTCTCAAGATTTATGCACCTACAGTTGCTGAAAGTTGGACAACAGCTGAAGACAGTTTCTATTCCACCTGGTCCCGCAGACTTTTAGTCCCAAATAAATACAGAGAGGCTTATATTAATTATAAACTATTTGGCTGATAACTCAGGCTTCTTATTTGCTAGCTCTCTTTTAATTATGAACCCATTTTTATTATTTCCTGTAATGCTTCAGCATGTTATTCCTCTGATGACTACATGGCATCTCTATCTTTCTGGCCACTGCTTCTCTGCTTTTTTTCTTCTTAGCATTCTTCTAGTCTTGTAGTCATGCCTCTTCTTCCTGCTTGGTTACTGGCCAATCATCATTTATTCATCAACCAATAAGAGAAACACATATTCACAGCATACAGAATGACATGCTCCATCACTTTCCCTCCTTCCTTACAAATGCTGATCAGTTTACTCTTTAAGAATTTCATATATAAGTAGTATATTTACAATCATCCCTTCTATCTTCTGTTACACGATAAACATAAGACCCAGAGACCGATATTGAGGCTCAAGCTTCAAGCTGAAGATCACAAAAGCAAAGCCTGTGGTCACTAGTTCTTACTCTACCTCAGAATGAAAGGTGATCCTGCCTCCACCCAACCTCAGACTGTAACCTCTCTTCAGCATGGATGGACAATCCTGAGACTTCAATATCTTTCTATTCTCAATGTGAATGGAGAATAATTGCCTTCCTGTCTTCAATGTGGATGGAGAATGAATGCCTGATACTGAAACCTTGCTCCAGTCTTATATGCCTCTCTAGTGCTGGGATTAAAGGCATGTGATCCCAGGTGCTTTGTGTGATCCTTTAAGACTGGATCAATTTGTATAGATTTGGGTAGCCTTAGACTTGCAGAGATCTGTCTACCGCTTAATCCTGTGTCCTAGGATTAAAGGTGTGAACCATCATCTCCTAGCTTCTGGCTGCTGGAATTAAAGATGTGTATTACCACTACCTGCTCTCTATAGCTTGAAGCTGACTTTGCTTTCTGAATCCTCAGGCAAGCTTTAATAAATCATAAATAATATATCACCACAACCTCCTTTTAATTTGTCTTCCTACGTCTTCTCAAAGTATAACTTTTCTTTGAATTACTACATAGTCTATACATTTTAACCTCACAAAGTTAATAAAAATTTCAGAATATTACTTAATTTTAACATCAGGAAAAAAAAAACTAAACCAAACCAAACCAAAACAAACAAACAAACAAACAAAAAACAAAAAAAACTCATCATAGTTTTCAGGGGATATTACACAAAGGAAAATTAAAATATCATAAATATGCTCCAAGCACATATCATCCAACATTTAATTTAAAAATATATTTTAAGCATGTGTGTTATTCAGTACATCCTGAATTTCAAGTTAATAATCAAAAACTATAACAGTTTAATGGACTTTCAGGGATAGTAAGAAGTTCTAAAATTTCTATCCAAGGATGTGGGATAAAGGAAAGTGTAGTGATTGAATATGACAACAGAAATAATTTTTATTATAAATATTACGAACCTGTGTTCACATTTATTGACACACTGGTTCTTATTTACTATGGCCTCCTGACTGCTTATTGAAAATAGCATACAGCCTATAAAACACACCACGAAGAGTGAGCCTGTTCACAATTCTAAATGAACAACCCTTGATTCTAAACCCATGCCCCACCAAACCCAAACCATAATTATGAACTTATGATCTCATGTCCTTAAACATGGCCCCCAAGTTTGGGGTTTTTGAAAAGCTTTCATCCTCATTAATAATTTTCATTGTTACCCCTTGATCTTACTGTTTCTTTGACTTTAATTTTAATTGCAGCCATTTCCTGCAATGTAATTCTCCCTTAGTTGGTGCCCTCAATGCATCAGATGAAGTATGCCAATGGAGAGATTTCCTAACACCCAATAATAAGAAGTCAGAATCCTTCTGCCACACCTCTTAGGATTTTATATATTAGGTGGAAATTTTTAAAAACTAAGCAGAAATATTTTGGGAAAACTTAAAATCATTGCTATTTTGCAAACTGAAGATTTCATGAAACTGCCCCATTCTCATTGTGGAGTTAAGAACGAGATGTCTCTTATAAGTCTTGGGTCTTGGGTGTGTGAATACTTGGTCCCTGGTTGGTAGACATTTGGGAAGGATAAGAAGGTATGCATTTTTGGAGGAAGTAGTTTACTCTGACTGGACTTGTGGGTTCAAAGACTCACAGTACTTTGAGTTAGTATTTTCTGCTTCCTGTTTGAATTTGAGGAAGTGTTCACTTACCTCCAGCTACTTGCCAGCTGCCAAGTGTCACCAGCCACCTCTGTTCTGCCATCATGGCCTGCCCCTGGAACCATGAGCTCCACATACGCTCATCTATAAATTGCCTTCATTGTGGTGTTTTATCACAGCAATCCAAAAGAAAGTAATTTAGTCTGTGTTCACTGTTGAGTAACAGATGCTTTCTCATGTCTGTGGATGTGCATTATCTGAAGCTTGGTTCATGAAACTTTTTCAATTAAGCTATAGTGCAGTCCAGTCCTAGACATGAAGGTTTCTTTGGGGAATAAATGGGATACTTCCAAACTCTCTGAAAGGTTCATAAGAGGGCTGTTTGATATTCACTTCCAGGATGCTCACAGACGTGACATGTGGCCAGTAAAGCAGGTGCCTGAGAATCAACTGTCAGGACCTTTTTCCATTTTATACTTGGGCAGAGAGCCCATGTGTTCCTCCATGAGCAGGTTTGACAACAACCACAGGAGTGCCTGTGCCACAGTGGAAGAAGTCACTGAGAAAATCTATTCGCATGAAGCTGAAAGAGTCACTCCATGTAGGAAAGATTTGTCTTTCCCTTGTGTCATATATTGCTCAGTATGGTACTTTTTAGTGTAGTGAGAACATAAAGACATTTCATTATAAAAATTGAATAAACAATTACATTTTCACATATGTACAGTTTGAAAATTTGATGTATCCTGTAGTTCTTGAGTGTTCCTAATGTGCTCCTGCAATTCACAAGCACTTGGACCATATAATATTTCTGAGCTGGGTGTGTAAGTCGTTCTCTTTAGATAGTGTAATGTTTGGTGGCTTCTGCTTATTTTTAGGCGTGAGACTCTTACTAGTTTTTATATTTTTTACTCAGTGTTCATCAGTAGCATTTTATAGTGGTGTGACAAGGTCATTATAGTTCATCTGCTTGCTTCATTATCTTACCTTATGAGAATAAATACATGATTTCTGGATTCTTAACAATGAGAATTAACAAGGTTCAGGTATAAACATCTTGCCTCAGGCTAGAGTTCCAGCTCATCTCAGAGCTCTCATGGTTTGTCCCAATGCCGAATACTTGCAATTTTTCCCTCTAAATTTGTCTTTACAATGATCTTATAAGACTAGGTCTTGTCGTTACAATTAAATTCTATTGATGAAATACAAGCTTTTTTGGTTAAGTGATTTATCTCTTACTAGCAGTTTGAGGAATCTGGATGCCCTGTGGGCTTTGTACTGTCCATGTTCCATATACATACCAATGGGCTTTCATTGAGTATCTGAATGGCAGCAATCCCATCAGTAGTCCCAAGGGTCAGTGTTAGCTCTCGTTGTTGCCATTGTTTATAGCAGCATCATTTTTGATCAGACAAGTCCTAGGACCTCTGTTGTACATGATACCCACCTTTCAAACTTGACATAACATTATGGAGTAGTTTCTGCATCAATTTCCTTTTCATCAGGTGATCAGACACAGACTTCTAACAAAGCAACAATATGTCATCTCTAGCAGACTATGCCACCTGATAAATGCTACCAGCCTTTAGTGATAGCATGCCAATTTTTTTTTCTGTTATAAAAATGCGAGCCTTATGAAGTAAATTCCATAGAATCTTCAATAAATGCAATTACAGTTTACAAATTATAAATGCACCACACACTCAAACATGTAGTCATTTATCACTGGAAACATTTACACAGTCTGTGATGAATTTAAATAAATTCACTTTATTTTACATTTCAAAACATGAATGTAATATGAATTCATCTTTCTGAGCATGTCATCAAGACTATAAGAAGAAATTAAAAGACTGTCCTTTTTACAAGGCTATTTGATATTAATCATATTTGTACAGGGGTAGGACATTCAACATTTCTTCCTCACTTTAATTGTGACAACACATAATGTCTCTGCACATCGCCTTGTATCCCTGGGTAAAGCAAGAGTCATTGATTGAGGATATTGGGCTTCCATATTATTCCTATACAGCAACAGCTAGAATGTTCTTCTAAAGGCTGTGTGACACCAATTCATCATTCTACCCAAGTACAGAAGAATGGTTGATGTTCACACTTCCCAATGTTTTGTGAGTTAGCCATGGATGACTAGGCTCTGGCCTCCAACTTTCAACAAAGACTAAGTATGTTTCACATCAGTAGGGATGAACAAATCTGTAGCTTAAATTTGGATACCTAGGTCCATCTGAAAGGTCTTTACACAAAGGTAATCAATTGTGGACCTGCTATGTGGTTTGGTTCTCACTCCATAAACTCTTCCTCTGCGCTAGGGAAGGCAGTGATAAAGACCACCTCCTATCTAACACCTGGGAGAAACTGCCATTCAGAGCTGAAGTCTTTCCAGTTGGGCTCATGACCTTAGTTAGCATCTGGCTTCTTAGAATCTTTGTGTTGGGAACTCTGGTCTGATTCTAGGACTAATTTCGCTACATTCCCCACTGAGTGAGCTCCTCTGTTTGGGATGTATGTTATTCAACCCACTTTGATTGTTTTAGCACTTTGTAGGCCTGAGCTACATGCAAGTCTTGGACGCCTAGACTCATTGAGCCTTTTCTATGACTGTCATCCTACAGAGAAGCTCTGATTAGAACTGGACAAGAAAAACAAATAAAATCCAAACCAAACATTTTTGCCCTATTCTTGAACTACAACACTGTCATTGTTTCTCATACAGTTTTCCAGATATAGTAACATTAAAAACTGAGGTTAACCCCTAGAGAAGTCAGGAGATACCTCCATGTTACACCAAGAAAAGGAGGGGGCTTATTACTGTTGTTTTTATTTATTCTTGAGAATTACATACATATATTTTGTTCCTATTATTTAGAATCCCCCCTGTTCCTTCCAGAGTCCCTTCTTTCTACCCATCAAACATCATGTTATTTCTCTTAAAAAACAAAACCAGATTGAAAAAAAAAAAAAGCCACATTAAAAAAAAAAAAAAAACAAGTCTCTGTTATGTAGGACTGAGCATGGGGCATGCCCTGGCACATAGTTGATATACCCAGTTTAACCCATTGAAGACAACTGTTTTTCCCTCTTCTAGCATCTATCAATTGCAAATAGTTTCTTAGCAGGGGGTGGGACTTTGCATCTACTTTTCCTCCATATGCTGGAATTTTATCTGTAAGGAAAACTACTTACTAAAGATTCCTCATGCTTGGAATGCAGTGAGTTCCCAGTACAATCAACAAGTTATATTCTGGATTTTTGGTGAAATTGATGTATTCAAGCTATATTGATTTAATTAAATAATGCCTAATTAAAGAAAGCAACAGTTTGAACGAACAGGAAGTCAGAACTTGGTAAGCATAGTCAAACAGTACCTTCTATCTTCTTCTTTTTTTCCGCTCCCCACTTCCATCTTCTTAAATGAGAAAATACTTCATCTGGTACCAGCTGCATGCCAGAATTCATATATGTGGGCTTTTTTGTCTAGTTTTTACATAAATAACAGATTTATGGTTCCATAAAAATTGTAAGACTTTTGGTTGAAGATTCCCATTCCTGACTTTCCCCTCCAAGTCTTTATTTAACACTTATAAGGAATAAGAACAAAATTTATTAATAATGTGATTAATAACTGACTTTTTGTTGATAAAGTTCATCTTAGAATTGAGGAGAATGAGGAGTATCATGCCTGGCTGAGAACAGTATCCTTGCAGGTTGCAGATGAAAGTATTTTGCCTTATTGCTCTTCTCCAGTGTTATGATGCAAACAACATTGCTAGTTTTGTCAAGATTCTGACATGTCAAATGATGCCCAGTAAGTGTCAAGTGTTCATCCATTTGCTTCTGAGATTATCCATAGTGATCCATCCTTCAAGATATCTTAAACCTTTTCAGTGTACATGTGTAGTGAGACTCTTTTTATAGAATTAAAAAGGATGTTGTGTCTCAAACAGTTAATTATCAAAATTTCTATTTTTTCACTTAATAACAAGTATATCAACAGCACTGAAATAGTTCTGTAAAAATTTCAAAAATAATATGCTTGTCCTGAAAATAAGATACAGAACAAACTCAACTTAGAATTTCAATAAGTAAATATAGATCACATGTTTAAAATTGGTTGAGATTATGAATCTATCAACAGCATGGACCTTTCTGTTTGTTTTATGAAAGCCAACCATTCACTATGAGCTATGTCACAGAAAATTAACAAAAAGTACAGTTGTGAATGTTGTTACACCTAGCCCATTGTGCATCACGAGGAAGGAGAGTGCCAACATTTATGGATTACAAAGATTTTAATAATTCAGCGTGTAAGTGGGGTCACTGATCCGTCAGGGCTTCAGAACAAAGACTCAGGAGCCTTGTTTCTTTTGTCAACCCCATATAGGGGAAGAAGCAGGGTTCATAAGCCCAAAACCCACAAACACTTTTTGCCAAGTTACTGTTATAATTTTCAATAATCACAAGTCAAAGGTTAGGGACTTTCCTTGTGTGTTCCATCATTGTCAACTAATATACAATGCAACTAACTAATCAGATTCATTTTTTTTTTCCATTTTAGGAACAGCCATGATATTTCTAGAGAACTAAAGATACAGAACAGCTGTGACTATTTCTATAGTTTAGGGAGGAGGTTGGGCAGACATGGAAAGTTCCCAGCTCCCCTAGGGCTTGGGAACCTGAACTTTATTTCACCCTACAGGTAAAATGGATTCTGATGTCAAAATGGCTGTAGTTAGGCTAAGATGTTTTGCCAGTTCCCTTCAATTATTATGCGCTCCATTGTCTCTGAACTCCATGAAAATTTCAGATAAAATAGTGGTAGTATATAAACACAGTTACTTCAGATATCTCTAAGGATGGTGTTCAACCATTGGCCTCTGAATTCCTGTCTCCTTGGCATTATCATAGAATGTTCTGTATGTCCTCTTCTAGTTTCAATTTCATCTCATGTTTACATCCTGTAGTTCTTCTCTCTCATGTTCTAAAGGTTCACTTTACATGGCAAAGAACTGTAACGTGAAAAATAAAAGAACCAGAGGCTGATATTGGGGTTCAAGCTGAAGATGAGAGAAGCAAAGCAGCCAAGTCAGTAGATCTTACCTCTACCTAGCTGAAATGGCAATCCTGTTTCCACAAATCCTCAGAGGTAAAAGACTCTCAGATCCTGTCTCCTTCTCTTTATATTTCTTTCTCTGCTCAGCCATGTCTCTCATATCTCTAGTTCTGGGATTAAAAGTATGTGATCCCAGGTGCTGAGACCACCTTTGTGTGAGCCGTTTGTCATAGAAGTGGATCAATTTCGTTTATTAATGGTGGCCTTGAATTAACAGAGATCTGTTTACCTCTTAATCCCGAGTCCTGGGATTAAAGGTGTGTGCCATGACTGCCTAGCTTCTGTAGCTAACTAGTATGGCTGTTTTGCTATTTTGATCTCCAGTGGCTTTAATAAATCATAAACAGTATATTACCACAGAGAACGCAGAGATACACAGTCCTATTGTTTCTTTTCTTTTTTTCTTTTTCTGGATTTCCTTAAATGTAACATTTTCAAAATTGAAAGGAAGGTAAGAAGAAATGGAAATCTGACACAACTTTGAAGAGCATATTCAGAAACTGTCAGCCTGAGTTCCTCCTAGTGACTGGTGGTAACTCTCATAGACAAACTAAGGTGACCCAAGTCTCCCAACAGTGGATACAATTTAAGCTACACTGAGTATTGGGAAGTCCTTTCCTGGTAAGTTTATCCTCTCCACTCTTGAACTTTCTCACTGTGACCTCTTTTACAGTGTGTGTTTCTTGTCCCATCATTATTAAACAAAGGTGGTTCAAAGCAGTTTTTCTACCAACCAATTTATTTGGAGGAATCTCATGACCACTGTTTCCATAGCCATAGCTCTGAATCAAAGAGCTTTTTCCTGAGGTCCCCAGCAATTCTCTTCTTCTCCTGTTCACGCAGATACAGAGTATTAAATACATTAGAACTCATTCACCTGAAGAGTGAATGTCAATCTTCCCTTTCTTTCCATCCCATGAGTGATTTTCTTCATTGACAGTCAAACTGTCCACCCACACAGACACTCCTCAGAAGGCCACAAATTATAACATGCAAACTCAAAGTTACAACCCCTAATAATCTATGTACTCAGTGTGGAGAGATTTGACTGAACTGTAATTTGTCTCCAAAAAGTCCAGAAATATTTGGTGCTGTCACCATTGGAGCTTATTAGAAGGCTATGAAATTGCCAGGCTGTTTGACCACGGAAAGACTTTATGGGCAATGGAGGGGAGAAGGTTCACTGTAAGATATAAAACAAGTTAAGAGACAGGATGAGAAGGATACTGCTACTACAAAAACCAAACTTGGGGAAAACCTTAGCATATCTTCATTTTAAAATCTAATAAAAAAAACACAATCCTATGTTCTTTATTGATATGCCATTTATTTTGATTTCCTGGGTTTTTTCAGTTTCACTAAAATAACATTATTTAAATTTTGAGTCTCTATAGCTCTAAGGCAAGTAAAATTAGGCTGATCTGCCTATAAGATTCAAGCAAGCACTCTACACATACAAAACTCAAACGCTTAGGGGAATATTTTCAGCTATGCCAGTTTCTTCCCCTGTTACCAGTACTGTTTTAATTTCAATCTTGTTCCTTCTTCTAATGATGATAATCTAAATATTTCATTATATAACAGAACACCTAGTGAAGAATGGTCATTGATGGCTTCTAGGAGAGAAACAGGCTGTTTAATTCAGGTATGGCCTGTGCTCTAGTACACATCTTTACACCCATATCCATGTGGGTGGCATAAATTTATTAGCACTTAGTAGCTAATAAAGAAAAAAAAATGAAGAGATTATGAATTTGAGAGTGAGATTGGGGGATTTATAGCAAAACTTGTGGGGGCAATGGGTTATGGTGAAAATACAGTGACTATTCGTATACATGGGGTTCTCAAAGGATAGACAAAATTAAAAGAATTTGAACTCAATGTGCTAGCCAAAGCAATCATGTCCAGAATAATACTAAATAATTGGCTTTTTAAAAGTCTTCTATTTAGTTTTATTTGACTTAGTGTAATTTACTGAGTAGACTAATTTTGAGTCATAGATTCAAGAATTTCTTCTAAAGCAGTTGAGTTGAATAAGCTTCTCAGTGCAATTCACCACAGTTCTAACTGCAGAAATCATTATTGCTTGGTCTCATTTTGTTGCCGTCCACATGGGAACCTGTTTTTACACATTGGTATCTTTTTCATCTACATAAGACTTACTTTCTAAATATCTTTTATTGTTTCATTTCAATATTTGTCTCTTTATAATTGAAATGCACAGTGGTCCTATCATAAGATTTTCACTTAGGCATATTAGAAAGCTGTTGAGGCATTTTGGAAAACAGTATAAAAGTACTGAACTTTCATTGTTTAGAGATGAGGAAGTTTTCCACTGACCAATCATTAACTGAGAATTCCACTTAGGAAATAGAAGTTTAAGCATATTTAACTAGCAATTAATAAACCATCTGATGAGAATAAGATGGAGAAGTCAGTGAAAAGGATCTTGTAAAAGGGTCAGTAGTCACCTTTCCATTACTATCACCTGAGAAATCTTTAAAGGAGGCAAGCTTGACTTTGGCTCACAGTTTCAGAGGTTTCACTTTCTGGGTTTTCTAATACCTTCCTGCAGTTCCATAGGCTGATGATCAAGGTTTTGAGGATATTCAAGCTCCATACTCTAGTTTAAAAAAATTGTAAACTGTCTGGAAGATTGATAAAAGCCTCGTTCTATAGAGGAATGCATTGGTTTCGTTTATGTTTAATCCCCCCATTATATATAAGATATGTCTCACTCAAAAATTGTAGGAGACAAAGGGCTTACAACTTGTTATTGCTGAGCCATATCCATTCTTTCACCCTGGTAGAGTACAAAGTTTAGTAGAACTATTTGTACCAACTTATTTTGTGATTTGCTTAAAGCTATTTAAATATGTATGTATTTTTTGTCTGTGTGTCTATGTATCTGTGTATGTATGTATCATCTACATATCATCTCTCATCTATATATCATCTATCTATCTATCATCTATCATCTATGTATCATTTATCATGGAGTTTTGAAGATTTCTAATACAAAGACAACAAAATGTAGAAAACTAAGTCTGTATTCATTTGGTCATAAATTAGATCTCACCTTCAATTCACTTAAATTTTCACACCCTTTTTTTAATCTTTCCTCTTCTAATAGAAAGTATTCTTCAAATTCAACATTTTCTTTTCTTTTTAAAATCTTTCTTCTTCTTCTTCTTCTTCTTCTTCTTCTTCTTCTTCTTCTTCTTCTTCTTCTTCTTCTTCTCCTCCTCCTCCTTCTTCTCCTCCTCCTCCTCCTTCTCCTCCTTTCCTTCCTTCCTTCTTTCTTTCAAGAGTGTATATGTGGGTACTACATTCTCACAGGTTCCTGTGGAGGCAAGAATAGAGCATTGGAGCTAGAGTTATAGGCAGTTGTGAACCACCAAGTATGGGATCTAGACACTGAACTTGGGTTCTCTACAAGAGCAAGAAGTGCTCTTGAATTCTGAGCCATCTCTCCAGCACCCTGCCTTTACTCATTTTCTCTATTGTGATTTTTCCTTTTTTCACCCAAGACCAACAAATACTGTCTGGAAAAACAGCCAGGTAATCTCCGTGACTTTAAAAGTGGTCCAGTATGACATTAGCAAGCACCCTGGATTTCTAAGAGACAGTTGACAAATTGAACTACCTTCAATCCATTGCTTTTCTCCAATGTGAGTTTATAGATTATTAGGGGATGGAATGGCAGGATGGGTGCAATTATTAGCGATCCTGTGAAGACTGTCTATGTTAATGAAGAGATTGATTATCAATAGATAACATTGCTCATGAGATTAACACAAAGGGAAAATGGCATCTCATTTCCCAGCTAAAGACTTTGACATTCTAATCCATTCTGGATCTACATGAACAGAGGACAAGAGAAATGAACATCAGGACTCCAGAGTTATAGCTTGTAAGTGTTTATGACATATGATATTTCTCCATATCAGTTGTTGGGGGGATTAGCTACTTTGAGTAACTTCAGTCTAACAGAGATGAGTCAAGAAGCAAACACTGTAGAGATGGCCACAGATGACAGAGTTGAACACTGACTGGGTGATGTGGTCAATAAAGTTCTACTAACAAAGACCTTAGACCTTGAGTTGTCCCCACTGATGGGTGTCTCAGAAACTCATTAGTATGAGAAAGGCACCTAATACATTGAGAGGACTCAAGATGATATCTCATGGGAAATACATCTTTAAATGATCTTATAACATGATGATTGGGGATTTCCCATTTCTTGTAATCTTCCACCCCATTCCAGAAATATCAAAGCAGGGAGAAAAAACTTTGTAGGAACTAATGATTTCTGTTTTACATGCTATATGATTTCAGCTACCAGGGCATATGAGAACCATTCTAAATAATCTGAATAGAGACTAATTTGAAACTAGTCCAAAAAAAGTCTTGTTAGAATCAGAGTGAATAAAGCATTTGCAATGCGTCTACAGTAAAGTAATGGAGACCAAATTCTAGAGGCATATGGTTGAAGCTGCTTATTATAGAAATCTAGTATCATTTTATGTTTGTAGCCTCCCACATTTTTGAGTGAGAATTTCATTAACTTAGATACAGTGTGGTTGTACAACACTTATATTTTTTTGTCATTACTCTGTAAAATTAGATCCAAAATAATGGCTAGCTTTCATAAATTCCTTGAGATTTCCATGTTCTTGGCAGACTAGATAGACTTATTATCATACTTTTGTTTTGTGACTCTAATCATTTGTCCCACATTAACATACTACGATTCTAAACTAAGTTGTTCAGTGTCTAACTTTCGAGAAAAACTTGTTATTTGTGATATATCTTAATAGGGAACTCAATTTTTAAAATATATTTGATATTAATTGAAAATAAATTTGAGAAATTATTACATTTCTAAAGAATCAATTTTAACTTTTTCTAAAGAAGATACTCATCATATTCAAGCACACATTAAAAATGTTTAAACTTTCCAGGTCGTACTCAGGTGACAGTCCTTTTTGAGTTGGAGGCTAGCCTGGTCTACAAAGCTATAGGACAGCCATGGCTACAGCAACAAAAAAAAATTCTGTTCAAACTTAACAGAATGATTAAAGGGGTGGGCTAGCAGATGGTATGAATGACACTTAGTGTTTACTAGAGGCTATTCAGCATCTCAGAGCCTTGATACAAGTAGCAATCTTTTTAGTACCATTGCTCAGGCAATTAGAAAGGCTATGAATAGCAAGCAGGCAAGAATCTTCATCAGCCACCTACAATGATGCTAGTTCTAACCAGGCGGAGAAATTCTCAATCTCTTCAACTTCAGGGTTAACCTCATAACCAAATGATGGTCAGTTACTTTTTATTTATGTAATTAATATTTGTTGATCTTTAATCCTTCTTAAATGTTGACTAATGTTGGGAGTAGTATGGGTATATGATTCTTCAATGAAATACATAATGTTTTCTGATATACAGGTGATCCCAGATGAAGTATGTTCCCATGGGAATAGACAGAAAGTTTTAGTTAATTGTAGACTCAAGGGATAATTGAAGAGTTAGTATTAGTTCTCTCATGAAAAATCTTTGCCAGGTTCTGAGTGTCAGCTCTGATGTGCTGTTTGTAACTTATTAATGTTAATAGCACAACATTTTCCTGTTTTTGATTTCAACCAGATCTCTTCTCTTACAACATATGAATGATGAGGATTGTGCTTGACAGATTAATATGCTCATAGTCCTGAGATTCATGTGATTAGAGCTTCAGAATCTCAAGAGTCTTCCATTCTGATCAGAAAAGGTACTGTCCAAATCCCCAAAGAACTTGTGAAGTCCCTGAAGTGTGAGGTAAAATGATCAGAAAACTTCAGATAGTTTTGAAGTTGCCAACAAGCTCTTAGGCATGCGACTGTATATTAGATGCCTAAGATTCATTCTGGTAAAGGCAGAGGTATTTGAACATTCATTTGTTAGTACAGGTATAACAGTGCTCATGAATGTAAAAATCAAAAACTTGCAATGAGAGGGCTCACCTGGCTTAGTATAATCCTAATGCCCCCCCAGAAGTATCGATATTTTTTTTTTTTATCAATTACTCTGATTTTTGATATGATAGTATCAGGGGCTTCTTGCAATATGTTCATTTCAGTCATTAGGTGTTGCAGAGGGTTTTTCCAGGCATGCAACATCCTGATCATCAGTCTCAGTTGTACTTCAGGCTGAGCAAGCATGATTGAACATCACATTAGAATTGTAGCTTTAGTTGCACATGATAATGGCATGTGGAGATACTCTAGCTTTTATAATGGGATTTTTGTGAACATGAATTGCTACAATGTTGATAGAGTGCTTATGAGGTATCTATCCATGTAGAATCTCCCAGTGAATATTAACTATCCCTTTATTTCTCTTATGCTTAACAGTTATTGATCTGAAACAGACATGAATGTTTGATTACAGACCCTTTAGCTACCTCTCTTCAACAGAAATGAGACTACACCCTGTGCTCTCCCTACTGTCTCCCTTGTACACTACCTGTGTTTCCATATGCATATATTTGGCAGAATGTTAAAGTAAAGCCAAGAATCCATGCCCTGTGAAATTGCAAGCTAATTTTATCATCTTATTCAGTGCCCGAGTTGTAGGTTGGACTAGACTAAATCATATGATGTAGTAAAACAGAACTTTCCATTGACCTCTTGTTTTGGTGGGTTCTATGGTCTTAAAACAACTGAAGACTCATTTCTTGTCACACACCATATCATACTATACATGGTGGTTATTTCTTCTAAAAGCTTTTTCGTTTCAGGTTCAATCGCTGTTGTTTTCATGAGGTCTCTAGGCATTCTTTCCTCATCAGGAACATCTGAAAAGCAATCTCATGTCAGCTTTTTTTCCAATGCACTTGCATGAGATTTATAACACAGATTTCTAGTGCCAACATAATATGAATTGAAAACAATTTATATTTTTGCCAAGTGTACATATATTATGATACTTAAAACATGTTAGTTAAAGCTGAAATTCAGCTTGGAGAAATGATCATTTAAAATTATTGTAGGAAGCTGTCTTTGTGGGGCTACAGTCAGAGTCAGCTGACTTAACTTGGTTCGTACCTGAGAGGTGGAATGTGGATTGAGAATGGGTAGGTAAAGACATTAAAAGAGAGACACAGGATGGAGTCAGGAGGGCAATCCAGTGAAAAATGAATGTTCCTAGTTTATTTTTCAACATTCTTAAGTACCCAACCAAAAATGGGGACATGGTAGAAGACTTCTATTATCATATTACAAGGAGAAAACAAACTTACTTCCCTTAAATCTCCAGGAATTTGGTAGACACACCTGTTATCCAGCCTTCAGGGTCAAGAGTAAACACACCTGAGCCCAAGTTTGTTGTTATTTAGATAAGTTATCTGCTATCAAGGCCAAAATGTCCTTAGATTTACTAAGTTTTGAACTCTCTGACCTTGAGGTAAAATGAAGTGCATCCATCTTTATGGGCCCCAACAAATTATAGTTTGCATGATATACTGACTTTATCATCCGAGTTCATAGTTGCATCCCATAAAATGTATATAGTGTTTTATAATACCTGCTTACAATGACCTAGGAGAAAGCAGTGAAGTCGGGTGGAAAAGGATAGATAGTGAGAGGAGCAAAAGTAGACCTAAAAACATCTTGAAAGTGAAAGGATATGGTGTGAGGGTAAGTAATGGGAAATGGTGTTTAGGGAGGAACTCTTAGTAGGATACAACAGATATAGCTCAATTTGTTTTCCTTACATATAAGTGAATATAAATTTAGCCATGGAAGTTCAAATTTGTTCAAGGTTTTCTATAGAATAATAGGTTTAATCTTATTAAATAGGCACACCCTCATAACTAATTTAGAAATTTATCACGGAGTTACTTTTTTTTTCCCTTGGAGTATTCACTCTTCCTCCCTTTTCCTGCAAATATGATGATCACACCTACTACAGTTTCTGTCATGGTCCATAGCAAGGCAGAAACAACACTGCTTCACTTGTTTTACTGGCATACATCTAGGTTTGAGGACTCACCTGCTTCTTTAGCATTTTTCCTCTTTGTATTTGGAGTAGAGTGAGAAAGAATATGGCAGACTATGGGGACCCTGAATGAGAACACCCAGCCAGAAACACAGTATTAAAACCGGAAGTCATGAAAACATTCAATTAACTGTGCTTGGGTAATTGAGTAAGAGAATTCATAAACAGAGCATTAATGAATTAATTACATTGAAGAATGAACATGCATAAAATCCATAAATTTAGGAATTAATTTTTTAAATCTTACTTTTTATTCTGCCAACCTCTTTCCACAGTAACATTCACTTATTTCCTCACACTCCTGAAAAGAAGCACTAAACCCAACAAAACTTCAAAACACTCTTTGACAGATTGTCTAGCTCTAGAATTTAAGTCCAAGTCATTGTGCATATCTACCATTATTTATCATTCTCTTGATTTCCATTGGTTCAAACTATGATGATATATTTAACTAGGTAATAAAATTGTATTGTTCTTTCAATTATTATTGACTGTATATATCTTGACTATATAAAATCCATCAAAAATTCAGAATTGTATTGTGTTGACTGCAACTAAATCTGTCATCAAAAACAATGCATAATATCTTAGAAAATATTTCATGGAATAAAAACCAAACCTACAAAAATATACTTTCCATGTGTAAATATTGAACAATAATTATTTTCATAGTAGTTGTTCTTAAATTTACTTCACCTAACATATCTATTTCTTAAATATAGTGATTCCCAAAGTAGAAAAGTTTAATGAATTGCTAGGGGTATTTAAAAGTAAAAAGAACATTTGTCAAGGATAAGGAAGGAAAGGATTTTAGTAAATAAAATGGACAATATTAACCTATATTCATTCAAAACAATGAAGCTCTGTGTTCACATTCATTGATGGGTAAAAGTCTTCATCTACTGTGGCTTCCTTGAGTTACTTAAAGCATATAGCTTTCAGCCTTCAAAGAGCCTTCATCAAGAATGGAGGACCTTATTATGGTTCTAAACCACTCTCCATTTATAATTGTAAACTCTGCTCCTTTAAATTTTCAAACAATAATTTCCAGGTTTGGAGGCTTCTGAAAAGCTATCCTCCTCCTGTTCCCTCCCCCCATCATCATCATTTTTATATGCTTTTATTGTTTCTTTTATTTTAGTTCTTTTTAGTCATATCCATTCCCTACACTACAATTCTTTTTACTGGGTGTCAGCAGTGCACCAGGTGATGAATGCCAATGGATATTGGCTCCAACATCCAACAATGGGAAAGTAGAATTCTTGTTCACTTATCCCTTTTAGGGCTTTGGCTCAGAAGTTGAAATTTAAATCAATAAATAAAATATGTCAGAAGAGAGATACATGATTAACTTTTCTGAAAAATTTGAGAAGCATTATCTAGCCCTAACATTTTCTTGTTGCTCAACATGGTATGTTTTTTTGGTTAGAATAAATGTATTTTGCTATGAAGAATTAGTTAAGTAATTATATTTGCACCGATCTATAGTTTGAACGCTTGAATGTCCCCAAAAGTGTTTCTGTAATATACTTACTTTTAGATCATACATTAGTCCTGAGACTGGATAATTAATTCTGTATTGGGTGTATAAGTCATCTTCTGCAGACAAATTACTGCTTCAGTGTTTCTGAAGATTTTCAGAATGGTCAAACTCTCCGCAAAGTTATAGTTATTTGCTTGTTCATTTATTTATTATTTTTATTCAGTGTCTGATATCAGAAATAAGACATTGATGTGATAAGGATACACAGTTCTGTTTGCCTACTCATATTCATAGCTGGTGAAAGTAAACACATAATTGCTGGATTATTGAAACTCAGGATAAAAAAGGTTCTTTCCTAAGTAGTATGCCTCAACCTGGTGTTTCCAGCTCACCACAGTACCCTCATGGGTTTGTTCCTTTGCTGGAAGATTTGGAGTCTTTTCCCTCTTAAATTGAACTATACAATAACCTTGTGAGTGGATTGGGACTTTCAAATTGTTGTCAAATTCTTTTGCTGAAATAGATGTTTTTTTTTTTCTCTCCCATAGTTCTTCTAGTAGCATTTCAGGAAGCTGAGTGCCAGAAATAGGGAATTTCTAGTTCACCTGTCCTATTGTACATACCTGTAGGCTCTCACTGTGTATCTATGTATCAGGGACCACATTAGTTGGTTTAAGTCTCAGTGTTAGCTGAGACCACCTGTCAGGTTGGTCTTTGAGTTCAAGGCCAGCCTTGTCTACAGAGAGAGTTCCAGGATAGCCAAGGCTGCACAGAGAAACTTTCTCAACAACAACAACAACAACAACAACAACAACAACAGAAAAGAGAACCCAAAAGCCAACCAAACCAAATCAAACAAAACAGCAAAACCAAAAACCATTTTGTCCTTGACACAGATAAAAAGATCCTAGGAATTTGACTTTCTTGTAATTTTTTATAAGCTAAGATGCAGAACAAAAAGTGTCTTTAGGCTTTCTGGAAGTGACAGCTTCCCTACAAGAACATGCCTCTTCCAAATATTCCCATTCTTCCCTCTCTAAAAGAGGCAAAGAGGAAACACACAAATAAGGGCTGGATGCAGAGCCTCAGTTCCTACTTCATGGATGTGAAATCCCCAGAATGTTCTAAAATCACCAGAGTCCTTAGCTAACCATAGCTGCTCATCTGTGTGGTACTGCCACATTGACCACTGTCAACCTACAGGAGACATCAGCACTCAAAGTGCCTGAATCAAGATGAGTGGGAATCATCCCAATAAACACACTTAGGTTTATTCATGGAAGTTACCAGGAACCACAAAATGTCTGTTTTCCTTTTTAGTGTTCTGACAAATTGGATCCTGCCATTTCATTTCTG
The DNA here is from genome assembly GCA_030556225.1 of Cricetiscus sungorus. Classification (NCBI taxonomy): domain Eukaryota; kingdom Metazoa; phylum Chordata; class Mammalia; order Rodentia; family Cricetidae; genus Cricetiscus; species Cricetiscus sungorus. The sequence goes on from JANBXA010000392.1 coordinate 2,419,725, forward strand.
TCACAGTTCCCAATTTCAGAGCAGAGACATTTTGAGATTAGTCATTCCTTGTTCTGGAATGGTTTGTACTGGAGGTTGAATTGACATCCCATTTTTATTCATTTGATGAAAATAACTCATTTGCATTTTCCTCATTGCTCCAACTCAGAAAACAAAAAGTCTCTAAACATTGCAAAGCATTTTTGGAACAAGAAAGAAAGGTCAGTCTTTTTTGACAACCACTGATCTAAGAGCCTGTTGTGTCATTGTACAGTTGTCTTGTACAGCAAATATTAGAAAGTTCATTTAAATTCTGAGTGATAAAGAAATTATTTTATCCAAGAAGAGCTTTGAAAACACTGAATTTACTAGGTCTAGAGGAACATGAGTTAGAGATTACTCACAGAATCATGGCTAAGTCACAGATAACTCTGGCTCCCACAGCTCTATGGCTACTGAGTGGGGGAAGCAGTTTCCTTGTTGTCCTGTTTTGGATTTACTTTCTATCACATGTATACTCCAAATTTCCACTCCCTAAGTAATGGAGATCTGTGGGGCATGAATAAGGGACACTGGAAATCACAGGTCCTTTACTCTGCCTCCCAGGGAAGTATTAATGACATCCTTATTACTAACACAGATATAGATAATTCTCCATTGTTTTAATCATTTCCGCATCTTGACTAGGCCACTAACCATGTGCTGTTTCATCACAACTACCATTGCCTCATAGAGTGGACAGTCATGTCATGCTCAGTGGAAAATAGCTATTTCTTAATAACTCATACTTCCTTAGGCTATATATTCCCCTGTCAACTCTTTTACAATGTCCTTTGAAGACTGAAATGGGTGACATGTTCTTTTGGCTTCTTTTATTTTAATGATCATTGGCAACCATAGCACAAAAATAGTCACTTATTCTGAGCAGTTTAATTGGTGTGAGTCTTTGCCAGTAAATACCAGTTACTGTAGGTTTTCCCTCTGAAACCTAGATTGATAGCTACAAGTAAATGTATGATACAAGAATATTTTGATATGGCTGATAAGTACATGCCATTTATTTTTTAAAGCAACAATTAAAGCTTCCCTACTGGAGCCTATGATCTCCCCAGCTACAGATTTTTTTTTTTTATTGACCTGGCTTACTATATAAACATGAGTTCCTCAATATGGAGCAGGACTTAGACCTAATCACAAAGTACTAGTACTAATAACAGTTGATTTGCTTTGCACTACTGATTATGTTTTTTCTGACTTGATGGTTATATTAATTAACCTGTAGTTTTGCAGGTCTAGAGTATAGTATGTTTTGGTACTATGAACCAGCATTGTAGATATGTTCAAACACAAACGTATCTATTCATATTCTAAAAGCAAAACTAAACAAACTGAGACTACAGCATATAGTATTTTTAGCAGCAGGGTCTTTGTTTTGGAATATACATAATAAAAGTGTCCCATAGCATATATTGCATGTCGGATGTTAGTAACCTCCTTTGTCAAAACTTTTAGGAAGCAGCAAAAGAATGTGTCCTGTTTTCTGATATAATATGTTAATGTGCATCTTTTCATTGGGGAGTTGAGATCATTAGTATTAAAAGTCATTATTAAATACTGTGTATTAATTCATTGTGTTGTTTTGTGGTGTTGTATTAGACATATTTTGATTAAATGCTCTATACTAGTTTGTTCCTTGTGCTTTCTATGGCATATTTGACTTTCTCTACAAACTTAAGTATTCTCCCAGTATTCTATATAGAACTGTCTTAGTGGTTATAAATAATTTAAATATGATTTAAAAATTTAAAGTTCTCTTATTTTTAAAGATTCATTTATGTACACCATGCCCCCCTTTCCTCCCTCCAAACCTTGTTATGTACTCCTCCTTGCTTTTTTTCAAATTCATGTCCTCTTTTTTAATTGTCTGTTTTTATCACAGGAATTTTTTCTTTCTTTGTTAAATAGAAGTGATGGCTTTGTTGGTATGGTAGTTTTGGCTGACATCTAAAATAAGAATCTAGGAAACAATAGGTTGATGGATGTTTATTTGGGGAGAAATCACTTACACCAGAAACAGATGACCACTGCAGATTTCTGTCCTAGGATGCCTCCAGATGCTCTCTGTCTCCAACCAGGAAGAGAGCTGGAGTCTGGGACCCCAGACCTAGTTTCTTAATGGGTGTGGTCAGTGCAACAGGTGTGGGTGGGGTAGATATATCACTATAGATATCTGTGCTCTTTCATAAACTGTATGTAGAGCATAATTTCAAACCTTTTTGGCTTTCATAATCTTCACTGAAAAATTAGCTATTATTCAGATGGGCCTGACTTGGTATATGAATATATGAATTGATCTCTCTCTCTCTCTCTCTCTCTCTCTCTCTCTCTCTCTCTCTCTCTCTCAGTCATACACACACACACACACACACACACACACACACACACACACACATTTGATATCCTTTTATTGTTCTGTAAAGGCTTTGACTATTATATGATAAGGGGAGCTTCTTTTGCTTGTTCACTTGTGCTTTATATGACTCTTAGACATTGATAGGCATCTATTTCCTTAGGTTAGGGAAGTTTTTATCTATGATATTCTTTGAAAATATTCTCTGCGCTTTTGACCTGGTTTGGAAACTGATAAAGAAATATATATATATTCTTCCACAGGATCTAGCTACAGAACTCTTGGGCATATATGAGAAGAACTCTATATCCTACTACAGAGATGCTCATCCATGTTCATTGCTGTCATCCATGTTCATTGCTTCTCTATTCACAATAATAAGAAAATGAAAAAAGCCTATATGTGCAGCAAGTGATGAATGGTTGAAGAAATTGTATTGCTATGGAATATTATTTTATACTGTGTGAATATATGTCATTATAATTGTTTAATAAACAAGGTGACTAGCCAATAGCTGAATTGGATACAGTTAGGCAGGAAAGCCAAACTGAGAATGATGGTGTAAGGAAGGGCAGAGTCAGAGGAATCAGCAGACAGACTTAGAGGGAGAAGGAGATGAATGTGCCATGCTAATAAAAGTACTGCAATGTGGTATAACATAAATGAGGAATATAGATTAATTTAAAATGTAAGAGCTAATTAGTAATAAGCCTGAGCTTTTTTTTTTTAAAACCTGCTCAAACACATAACTAAAAAACATCTGTGTCTGACTTGTACACAATGCACAATCTGTACTTGTACTATTATGTATGTGTATGTTACCTTATCAGAGCAAAGGGACCAGACACCAATAAAAATGATGACCCAGGTGATCCAGCATTCAGAACAGCTTCCAGGCACTTTCCCTCCAGTCTGGTCCCAGAGTAGTGTCAGTCCCAAAATAACACACAGAGATTCTATTAGTTATAAAGCTCTTGGGCGCTGGCTAGAGCTTCATATTAGCTAGTTTGTCTCAGCTATTAATTCATGTCTATCAATCTAAGTATTTTTACATGGTATTTTTACATATGGAGATAGAGAGTTGTGACCACTTACTCCTCTCACAGCTTACATCTTGACTCCTCTCTACTACATCTCCCAAAATCTTCCTTGTCTACTAGCCCCACCTATCTTGCTTTTCCATTGGCCAACAGGGCTTTATTCATTAACTAATACGAGAAACATGTTTACAGAATGACATCTCCAATCATCTGAAATGATCCAGCTTCCCAGAATACTACACCCAAGACTAAACAATTATCTTTAATTTTTTTCAGGGCTCCCAAAGATTACCAGCAGCCCCAATTAAACATGAATTAGTCTAGAAAACTATGTAACATTCCCCAAAGATGGGTTATGGATATTTATTATCATTTAAGGTTTGTGGGGATTTGTGACAAGTTGTTACTGGTAATGATCAGAAAAAAAGCTTAACAAAGGTAATTATATTTAAGGATGTTTTTCTGAAAAAAGGGAAGTTATAGAAATGATAGAATAAAAGGGTAGATTATTGAATCTACTTTAATCCAAAAAACTATTAATCTTATATATTTTACATTGTATGAATTTTGGTTTATTGTAACAAATTTAAAGTTAATCATTATAAATAAAGTTAATTTATACTGTTACCTATTTCTACTCTTGTTTAAAGTGTTATGTTTATACAGCTCATTGAAAAATGTATAATTAAATAACAGATTGATAGTAATCTATACTAGTCAAACTTACAGTCCTGTTAGATGTGTTTTCAAGGTCATACACAGATATATTTAGATACATGGTCTTCAAATACTTCAAAGACCTACAGAATATGCCATTTAATAACCTAAGGATTTTCATGAAAATTAGACACACTTACTTCTGGTAGAACCAATCTACTTCAGAGAAGATAATTGGAATAAAAAATAACTTATATGGAGGTTATTTTCTTTATGGCAAAAGCTAGCCATGTTGTCAAAGAAACTGCCCTTTCCTCAGTTACTGACAATATATTGTTCAAACTGGACCAGTGGGATGCAAGAAAGGTGACTGCTAGGCTTTGCCAAGACAAGGTAGGGCAGGCCTTCTTGTGTCACAGGAAGGTCTATCAGATATTCTAGGCCTGTGGGCCAGAGATGAGTGGCCCAGCTTGGCAGAGGAACCTAGGGTGACTGTCCAGGTGGCCTGATGTCCCTGTAATAAGGTAACATTCCACCCTTCTGCTCTTGAAGGCTAAATATTTATAATTATAGTTTTCCTTAATTATGATAAAGAAGTAAATTAGATGTAAAAATTTAAAGTCACAAAGATAAAATATATAATAGAATATTTTCTCTAAATTTGCCAAGTGCAGACTAGATATTGTAACTACAATTCCTACTTGATAACTGTTTGTTGTTGTATGTAATCTTACTATGTTAAAGTTTTTTTTTTTTAGACAAAAAAGAAAGAAATTCTGTGGAATATTCCTTTACACTGTATGAATATATGTTGCTATGATTGCTTTAATAAACAAACTGACTGGCAAAGAGCTAAACAGGACACAGTTAAGCAGGAGAACTAAACTGAGAATGATAGGACAAGGAAGGGAAGAGTCAGAGAAGTCACCAATCAGATACAAAGGGAGCAGGAGATGAATGTGCCATGCTAATAAAGATACTGCCATATGGCATAGCATGAATAAGGAATATGGGTTAACTTAAAATGCAAGAGTTAGTTACTAGTAAGCCTGAACTATTGGCCAAGCATTAACAATTAATAATAAGCATTTATGTGGTAATGTGCAAGTGGCTCCTGGGACAGGGAATCTCTGTATATATGGTATAATTACACAGCAGAGTATTACTCACTACAAAGATGAAATTATGAAATTCCCAGGGAAATAGGTAGGATGGGAAACAATAATGCTGAGTAAAATAATCCAGGCTTAAAAAGATAAACCAGATATTTTTTCTCTAACTTGTAGATGTTGGCTGAGGATGTATAGATATATTTGTTTTATTTGGAATACTCACACAGATCAGGAAATTTCTACCAAGTCACAGAGAGGGGGCTTAAAGGGAAACGTTACAAAATGCTTTAGTATAAGAGATAAAAGGAAATTATGAAATGGGAAGTTGTATATTGGGGTAGGGGTGGGAAGACAGAGTCCAAGAGAGGAACTATTAGGGACAAATAATACTAAAGACTTTTTAAAAAGTCATATATAGCCGGGTTTTGGTGGTTCATACTTTTAATCCCAACACTCTGGGGGTAGGGAGGCAGAGGCAGGTGAATCTTTGTGAATTCAAGGCCAACATGGTTTATAGAGTGAGTTCTTGGACAGGTTCCAAAGCTACACAGAGAAACCCTACCTCAAAAAAACAAGAAAAAAGTCATATATTAGCCCAAAACTATACAAGTTTCCTAAAACACACCAAAGAGCTAAAACATAGTTACCTTGTAATTCAACAATATCCTTACTAGGTATCACAAGCTAACAAATAAAAAGCCCAGTAGCAGGCATGGATTTGTTGGTTAGTGAGTTTTCAAAGACCCCTAGACATTACAGGCTATTTCTAATGCTCTTGATTACCCTCTAAAATATGATGGGAAAATGCTATTATCAAAGACACCACATACTTGAGTCATAGTATGTAGAGAAATCAGACTGATATAGTCATGGAAAGTTAATCACTGTTGGCTAGTTTTCATAGTGCTGAAAGTTCTTTGAATGCTACTGGAGGAGAGATGTAAGTATTAATTATACTCAGAAGAGTATGTGATCTATAATAATGGCCTATTGATATACACTCACTGGTGCTATAATGACATGTATATTGTGGATCTGTTCCACAAGATGAAACACATGTCACTGTAACCTGTGGTTAGACAGGTTACAGGCCAAGGGGAGAACCTCCTACTATTATTCTACTATTATGAAATGAATTATCTTAGTCACTGAAGAGATACCTGATCATGGGTATTCTTATAAGAGAAAGAATTTAATTGGAAGCTTGTTTACAGTTTCAGAGGGTTAGATCAGCATCATCATGGTTGGAGCATGGTGTCAGTCGATTACTAGAGAGGTAGTTGAAAACTATGTACTGATCCACAGGCAGGGAAAGTCTGGGCCTGCAATGACCTTTTGAAACCTCAAAGCCTACCCCCGCCCCAGTTTGAAACCCCAAAGGTCACACTTCCTCTAACAAGGACACCGTTCCTAATCCTTCTAGTGACTAAATATTCAAATATATGAACCAATGATGGCTATTCTTACTCAAACTGGTACATGGAGATAATATTAAGCTAACACCTAGTTACTTAACATTATAGCTGTAGATTAAAGCAACTCTCAACCCTTTTTGGAGAAGCTTTGTTTTGTAGCCGACAATGATCAACACAGAGACTCACAACTGACCAAGATGTACAGAATAAAAGAATGCGGAATGCCAAGCCCTAAAGGGATTATTTATATTTAACTTCTTCCAGAATCTCAGGGGTCATTTTGGAAGAATGAGCAGAAAAACTGTAAGATTCAGAGGGAGTGGATAACTACCTGGAAAATTTCCTCTGTACTTAGTATGGCAGCTGCACATATGAACTCACAGCAGCTGTGACATCATGCACAAGACATTAAATCTCCACATGGAGAAGGGAGCTGAACACGAAGCCCAATCATAGAACTGTTGACATGTGTTAGCTTCTGGGAGTGGAAGGGTCAGGTTTTTAAGGGTGTAGCCTTAGATAAAGTTACCATGCTCCAATGGGAGCCCACACATCCATGGATGTCAGATAGCACTAATTGGCTTTGATTGAAAAAAACATACAATGTTAAGATGTTGAATGGAAAGGGAAGGTGATATGTATCTGGGAGGAGTTGTGGGAGGAAGGGTGAATATGATCAAACATGCTGTATAAAAATTCTCAAAGAACTAACAAAATATTTAAAGAACTCTTAGGGAAGTAACCACTTTCATAATTTTTTTTGTCAATAACTTTGTAACTTTGAACATCTTTATTAAACATGTATGTTGTCTTTTTTCAAATTTTTAATTGCTATGCTTACTGTTCCATGTAGTTTTCAAAACCTGTGTGATAGGAGATGTTAACATTATACAGTACCACTTTTTGCATAAGGTGGATATGATTTCCCAGGACTCAGTGCTGTGTGTGCCAAGCAAGTGAAATTCATTCAGAACTTAAGAGGATTAGAAGAAACTTTTAAAATACCATTAATGTAAAAACAGATTCCAAATACTTTATATAACTGTTTCCCTACCAGGATGAAGCCCAGTTTGGTGACCAGCACCGTCACCTGGAGCTATGGTATGGTCCAGACAAGGGCTGCTGCCTAGGACTATGTCTGGGTCCATGGCTTTGTTGCAGTCAGGATCTGGATGGGGTTGCTATTACCATCAATGACTCTGCAGATGCCCAGGGTATGGTCAGCCACCTGAAACTATGTTGTTGCCAGAGGACCATGCTACCTCTTGGGCCATATTGATTTGGGTGGTCTGTTCTGCCTCCTGGGCTCATGGAAGTATCCATACCTGAGCTGCTGCCAAGACCCATGTCTGGGACCATGATCCTATTGCAGCTGGGATCTGTGATGATGTCTGTGGCCCCTGTTTGCACAGAGGGCCATTGGAGCCATGTTGTGCTGACCCAACCCCTCCTTTTATTGGCTCTGCAATAGCAGGCCCTGCCTCTTGCTGGATACTTCAGCTGAAGAGCTGGCCCTATCCTTCCGGGAAGAGCTGCCATTGTTCACATACACTCAGGAAAGATGATACTTACCCCTCACCACTGACTGGCATGCAGCTTACCTGGGAAGTATACTAGAGGTGCTAGAGCTTATCCTGAGGCCTGGGATGCAGGTAAGCCAGCCCTAAGGGTGTGAGAGTAACAGAGCTGACCCTACTCCCCTCATCTGCCATGGAGTGGCATGAGTGAGGGAAGAATGCCCCATGCTCCTCCCCTTGCTACCTTCAGCAAACAAGAGAGCTGGCTGCAGAGTCATGAGGATGAGAGAACACGCACCTGCCCCTGACCATGCAGCACACAGGAGAGTGGGCCCTGCATACCAGCACACTAAAGGGGATCCTGTTGTCAGGTACACACACACCCGAGAGCAGGAGAGATGAGCCTGAACACCCCAGCAACAACAATGGAGTTGGCCCTGGTTGTGTGAGTGTGGGTAATCTGGAGAGAGCAGGAAAACTGGCCCTGTTCCTTGCTGCAGGCTGAATTGAGTGAGGAAGCCAAGGCAGTGATGGAGAGCATACCTAGGTGATCAGGGAAAGCTAAAGAGCTGACTACCCACGCCTAGAACTATGGCTATAAGCTGGCCCACCCCAACATCCACTTCATCTATGAACTGTTGGAGCTTGTGAAAGGGATGAACCTACAGATCCAAAGCGGCAGGATCTCCATGATACAGGACAACAGCAAGATATGCAAGAGGAGCCCCGGTGAGATCCCATTATGCGTGGTTTAGCAGAAGACAGAGGCTTCCAGCCAGCCAATGACTTGTGGCAATAAACACTTGCAAGTAAAGATGCATGGGCTAAAGGGTAAAATGTGCTTCCATGACAAGATATTGTTTTATTTTATTTTTCTTATAAATTTGGTTTTGTTTTGGAGAGGAGGTTGGCAAGGACAGAGGGGATGGAGAGATTAATGGGATCAAAATGCATGATGTGAAATTCACAGAAACAACATCAGCATCAACAACACAAACATCATCAGTTAATTTCCACATCTGATTAATTTTGGCAGTGGTACATGTGGATGACTTTCACAGATTAAAGTTTCTGTTTTTGGTTATTATTATAACATGACATTTTACCTGTTGCCTGCACATGTTCTATTACAGTTTAGAGGCTCTTGATTTTATATTTTAAAAACAACTGTTTATATTTAATGCATTTCCTGTCTTAAATTTTGGGCTGAACTTCCCCAGATAGTTTAACTTAAAATGTTGTTCATGTTATCTTTGTTTGACTTTTCCTGTGCTGCTCAGATTTGCAGGATTCTCTGCATTTGGTGGCAGAGTTCAGAGAACTCTTCCTGGAGTATGTATCAGGTGTCACCAGAGGTTAAGTCAGTCCCAAGTTTGCAGAGAGGAGTTACTATGCTTTGAACCTATGCTGTGATTTGCTTTTCTATCTCTCAGAAACCCCTAATGCCTTTGAAGGCAGTGGTAGTCTTAGTCCATATTAGACAAAGAGGATTTCTTCATTAATTTTATACACAAATGGAATTGGGTAATCCTGACCAAAGATAAGTTTTGTTCATTTTTGTAGGTCACAGGTATACTTTCTAGTGGCTTGGCATTTAAACTTTTGCAGAATAGATTTTTTAGAATAAAATCTGGATTGTCATTTATCAATAGATTTAGTGTTAAAAGGTCTTATAGTGATCCTTGATTGAACTTACAAAATGCTATACGAACAACCTAACTGAAAACGTGCAGGTTTTAGGCACAAGTCTTCTGCAAACATCTTCCTTCCTTCCTTCCTTTCTTTCTTTCTTCCTTTCTTTCTTTCTTTCTTCCTTTCTTTCTTCCTTCCTTCCTTCCTTTCTTTCTTTCTTTCTTTCTTTCTTTCTTTCTTTCTTTCTTTCTCTCTTTCTTTCTTTCTTTCTTTCTGCCTTCCTTTCTTTTTTATTTCTTTTTTTTTTGTTTGTTTTTTGTTTTTGTATCCATGCTTACTGTGTTGTCTTTTTCCAGCTGGAATCTAGGTTTCACACGGTGAAGTATCTTTCTCATTTTTGCTTCTCATGATTGCTGACAAAAGTGACAAGTAATTACATAGTACTTTAGTGAACATTTTTATATTGATTTTTTTCCTTCTGTATTTACTACCCAAATAAGTGTTGTGATTGATGCTTATAGGTATGCCTGGCTGCCTCATGGACATTTTGGAAAGCTAAAGGAGGGACCATTTTGCTATTGGCTTTCATTTCAAGAGATGCAAATTTCTAACTATTCAGCAACCATTAAATTGGAATTCTGCTCTGTAAGTAGAAATCTAGAAATATTTATTTAGTGACTAGTAAATTCAGCCAATGGAAGTAACCATGAAGCATTAATCAGATGAGCGGTTTACAAAAAGAGTTTGCTTCTATTGTGTGAGAAAACATCTGAGTAACTACCTTTGAGAGAGCTCTTTGCAAAGGATGTCTGAAGAAAGAGAGAGAGAGAGAGAGAGAGAGAGAGAGAGAGAGAGAGAGAGAGAGAGAGAGAGGGAGAGGGAGAGGGAGAGGGAGAGAGAGAGGGAGAGGGAGAGGGAGAGGGAGAGAGAGAGAGGGAGAGGGAGAGGGAGAGGGAGAGGGAGAGGAGGAGGGAGAGGGAGAGGAGGAGGGAGAGGGAGAGGGAGAGACTGGGTTTATCAACCATAGGATAGGGCAGGTCATGCCTGGGAGTAGTTAACCAACACAAAATGGACTCCATGATTTTGTTTTGTTTTTGTTTTATTGGTTGTTTGTTGTTAATACTTTGTATTGATTTTCTTTTACATATTATTTTTTCTTTTTTAGGAAAGAAAGAATGTGAAGTTGGGTGGGTAGGCATTTGGAAGAATCTTAGAAGAGTTGGGGGAGGAGAAAGAATATGATCAAAATATATGAGAAATTTTCGATAAGAATACTAAATTTAAGAATGAATTTTGACTGATTTTAATTTATGTATATGAGTGTTTTTCTGTATCTATGAATGTGTGCCATGAGTTCTTGGTGTCTGTGGAAGTCAGAAAAGGGCATCAGATGCCTTAGGACTGGAGTTACAGATAGTTATGAACCACCATGTGACTTCTGGGAGCTGAACCTGCATTTTCTATAAGAGAAACACCAGTTCTTAACCATGAATCCACCTTTCCAGTCCCTTGAAAAATCATCATAAAAGGATAAAAGTTTTATTTTGGTTCATGATTTCAAAGTATTCAATCTATACTTTACAGTGTTGGGTTGGACCCACACTGTACAGTACATTATATTAATAGCAGATGGTAGAGAAAGCCTATTCACATCATTGTGATCAGAACTGGGGTGTTGATGGATCAGGGAGACTAGAGTCCCGGTAGCCCTTTAGGACACACATTGTGTTGTACCTGAAGTTTCTGCTACCTCACTATGATGCCACAGGCTGGGGATAAAGTCTTGAGAACTTGGTATCTGGGGCATTTCAGATCCAAACAATAATAAAATGAATTTACTCCCTCAGTACACCAGGCAGCAAGTGAATTGAAGCAGGGGATATTTTGTTTAGACCTGGCTCTGTTCAGGTAATGGATTCATTTCATTTATGTTTAGCTTTCTATTGTTATTTAAGATGCATATTTTATTGACAATGGAAGGGGGCAAGTGACCTACGGCTGGTTACTGGTTGGGCGGTATGAGTTATTATACTCTGGCATATTATATAGTTGAGTAGCATCATTTGACTTTACTCATTTCATGATTTACTTAATAAGAGCTTTTAAAGGTCATTTACCATCCAAGGTGAATGATATAGAGGAAAACCAAATTCATATGTAATTGATCATAAATTTAATTGTTCTCACCCTTACTTCCTATTATTTTTTCACAGACTCCCATGTTCTAATGTCTCATTGACACTTCCATTTGTCACATTTCCTCACAGAGTCATGCCATGCTGATGTCCTCTTGGGTTCTGTATCTTTGGATTCATTCATCATTGACAACTTTATTTTAGAATATCAGCATTGTATTTCAGCTTGTTTCTGGAGGAGAGACTATTCTGAAAGTGCAGGTTCAGTTGTAGTGGAAACCCTGGGATACGAGAGATGCCAGACCATGGGAGGTCTACAAAGTACAGAGGCAGCTATGGAGTAGAGCTGGTCAGAACATACCAGACAAGTTATGTTTACTATGAATGACAGAGCTGGAAAGGTGAGCCTACCCAAGCACTTTAGAGCCCATAAGTGAATCCCAAATACTAGACACTGAGATAGAAAATGTGGACATATACTACTGGGTTTTTATTTAGATTTGATTTTCTTCTTATGATTCAGTTCTCATTTGGAATAAGAAAATATTTATATGATTAAAAAAAACAAAAAACAAAAAAACCTTTGTAAGAGACCACAATTAAGAGACTTTGAAATTTTAAGGAGACATTGATCTTTCAGAATGCTGTCATTTTCTGAAGACCATTGAACGTTAATAAATGTATACTGTTTTATACTATGATTTTAGGAGGAGATCATAGGGACAAAGACAGGAATGGTTGTGGTTTAACAGCAAAATGTTTGTGTGTCATGTTGAGAAAGAGTGATTGTGCTGGTAAATTTTTGTAAATTTGAAACTGGGTAGAGAGAATCTCAATTGAAAAACATGCCTTAATCAAATTAGCCTGTGGCTGTGTTTATAAGAAGTCATCTTGATTGATGCCTGCTGTGGCTAAGCTCAGCCCCTGTTACCAGCACTATCACCAGGCAGGTAGACATAGGCTGCATAAAAGGACTATTTGAGCATGAGCCTGATAGAGAGCCAGTAAGTAGTAATTCTCTGGGTCTCTACTTCTGTTCCTGCCTCTAGCTTCCTGCTTTGAGTTCCTGCCCCGATTTCCCACAGTGATGGGCTGTTCCCCAAGACTGTAAGCTGAAATAAACCTCAAATTGCTTTGATCTTAATGTTTTTTTTTTTTTTTTTTTTTTTTTTTCCACAGCAACAGAAAAGCAAACTAGAACAAATGCCAAAAACTTTTCCACCAGGGGTCTCCACATTACCTGAATAATGTATATAACAAAACAAAACAAAAACTGCTTAATAATTAATATACTTGTACACATAAGCTTTATTTATTGAAGATATATATATATATATATGCTGACATAAAAAGATTCTAGATTAATTCATAACGTAGATTGCTTTCCTCTTTTCTATGCCATTGTTTCATTAGGAATTTACAACTCTGTCAAAATCATAATAACTATGCAATTCTGGAAAATTTTGTTCTTACATCGGGTCACCTTCCTTGTCTACTTTGAGTTTCATTATTTATTCCTTGAGTATTACCCTTTTACTAGCTTTAGAATAATAATTTGTATTTATGAAAATATCCCCTATACAAGTTTAGCTAAAATTGCTGGAAACAGCTTTTCTTATCTCATTTGTGGTCCTTGTGGTGCCTGTGATGGGACATTTGCTGTTTTTTTTTTTTTTCAACAAATAATCAATTTGTAGGTTTGGTTCTTTTCTGTTTGGGAATCACTGCTGTCATTCTGAGTACAGAAGGATATTATCTTCAACTGTAATCTTAGTTTGAAATCCATAGATAATAAGTAATTGTGGACTCACTGTGTTTGAATAGGCTGCGATTATTATATTTCTCTGAAATACCCATTTTAGCTACTCACTGGCTCTCTAAAACAATGGTAACTGTTCTAAATCATTTCAGAAAACTATTGAATTCAGCTAAGTTGTGAATTAGACAGAGTTTTGTTGTTTTTTTTGTTTCTTTTTTTTTATTCTGTTTAGAAGTCTAAAACTCATGCTTGATAGAAACTGTGCAACATATATTTCCAAAAAATTGAATTTGCATTATCTTCCTTGATAAATTTCCCTTTTATGTGTGGGAGTGTTGTTCAATAAAGCAAAATAAAGTTATATGCTCTCAACAGTCAGTAACCAAGATGCACTTATAGATTTTCCAATCTCTCATAGTCTGAAGGAAAATATCTATTTTTTAATCAGAAATAGGCGAGATTCTGCCCTCATAGGATAGATAATAGAGGGACTTGTAGATTAGCTGGAGCTCTGGTATTCTGTTATGTTCTGAAATATTTAGAATATCACAGTTAGGGGCTGAAGCCAGATTGAGATATTAAAACAACCTTAGGTATAAAGGAAGAAACTGCTATAGAAAATCAATGTTCCAATGAGCTCTGGGAATATTTGCATGTCACTGAAAGTTTTCTTCAGATACTGCTCTGTAGAATCATCCACTGCTGTTTGCTTTTGAGCTATGGCAATCAAACAGATGAAACAAAGAATTCTTTATAAAAAAAATGAAAATATCAGGAAAGTCAGAGAAAAGTGATGAGCGAGGAAAAACATAGGTTACCAACTGATATGAGGGAAGAAATTGAAGATAGACTTTGGTTTGCCCTAAGTTTGAATATCTAATGGCAATTATCCTTCATATCCTGTCATTCACTTGTTTTCAATCTCAAAATCTTTCTTCCTTAGTTCATTGCCCTACACACACTCTTTGTAAAGACAGTGTAGCAAGACTCAGATTTTCAAGGATTTCCAGCAGTGAGATCATCAATCATCCTTGCATGCTTGGAAGCAGTTGACAGGTTGAACTACCCTCAATCATCACATTTCTCCAAATGGAGTACTAGAATATTAGGAGTTATGAAGGGAAAAGCAGGCCTTATAACTAATTATCTCATGGAGAATGCACGTGTGGATGAGCACTTCACTTGTTAATGTTAATAGAGAAAACCATTTCTTAAGTTGAAAACAAGAGAGGAATGGCACTTCACGTCTCAGGTAAATGTCAGCTGATGAATTTGACTTTTAGATCCATTCTGGATCTATGTGGACAGAAGAAGAGAAAGTTGAAGTCAGCTGAGCTTCAGAGTTATTGCTGTGAAGTGGTCATAATTAATGAAAATCCTCTGTGTCAGGTGGTAAAAGAACTATTCCATGTTGTGGGGTATTTTGATCAAACCCTGACACTCCTAAGACTGACAATAAAGTTTATCTTGACACAGGATGTAGCTAACTACTAGCTGACCATAATAAGCCATAGAGGTTTTGGAGGACTCAGGACATATAGAGAGACACAGAAAGTAGTAGAGAGGGGTTAGAAATATTCATGGCCAACTTGGATCAAGGAGAGAGAGAGAGGAGGTCACTAGTCACTTGTCTGATCAATCAGGTTTTAACCCCATACCTGACTCACAAGTTTTTATTAACAATAGAATAATTTAGATAATTGAAACATCTGGTACCCTATATGGGGCTTGAACCCATGACCCTAAGATTAAGAGTCTAATGTACTATCAACTGAGCTATTTCACATTGTTGTGGATTTTTGTACAAATTTAAGGTTATTTTTGTTATACTGTATATATGTTTCTACTCTTTTTGCATTGATGCTTTTTAAATTATTTTTTACATTCCAATCCCACTTCCCCCTCCCTCCTCTCCTCCCACTCTCTCCACTACCCTCTTCTCCCATCTGCTACACAAGGAGGGTAAGGCCTCCCATAGGAAGTCTACTGTTCCATCACCTAGTTGAGTCAGGACTAAGGCACCTCTCCACCCCCACACCCTTGTGTCCAGGCTGGGCATAGTATCTCTTCATATAGAATGGGCTCCATTAAGTCAGTTTTATGTTAGTGTTAGGTGTTGGACCCACTGCTAGTGGCCTCATATATTGTCTCAGTCACACCATTGTCACCTATATTAAGGGGGTCTAGTTTGGTCTTATGCAGATTCCCCAATTGTCAGACCTGAGTCAGTGATCTTTCACTAGCTAGGGTCAGCTGATTCTGTGGGTTTCCCCATCATGGTCTTGACTCCTTTGTTCGTAGTTTGCTTCTCCCTTCGATTGTACTGCAGGAGCTTGTCCCATTGGTTAGTTGTGGATTTCTGCATCTGTTTCCATCTGTTTCTGGAAGACAGTTCAAGCTTCTCTGGGGTTATGGACTGTAGGCTGGGTATCTTTTGCTTTATGTCTGAGTGAGTACATATTATATGAGTGAGTACATACTATATTTGTCTTTCTGGTTTTGGGTTACCTCACTTAGTGTGTTTCTCCCCCTCCCCCCACCAGTTCTGCCCATTTGCCTGCGAATTTTAGGATACCATTGTTTCTTACCATTGAGTAGTATTCCATTGTATAAATATACCACATTTTCTTTATCCATTCTTCAATTGAGGGTCATCTAGGCTGTTTCCAAGCTCTGGCTATTACAAATAATGTTGCTATGAACATAATTGAGCAAATGTCCTTGTGGTGTGAATGTACCTCCTTCAAGTATATGCCCAACAGTGGTATTGCAGGGTCTTGTGTTAGGTTGATCCCTAATTTTCTGAAAAATTGCCATACTGTTTTCCATAGTGGCTGTACAAGTTTGATCTCCCACCAGCAATGGAGGAGTGTTCCCCCTTTTCCACATACTCTCCAGCATAAGTGGTCACTGGTGATTTTAGTCATTGTGATTTGTGTAAGATGGAATCTTAGAGTGCTTTAAGTTATTTGCATTTCCCTGATGACTAAAGATGTTGAACGTTTACTTATTTCTTGTTTCTACTCTTATTTAAGATAGTTTTGCACATTGATCCAAATTTAAGGTCATTTTTATACTCTATTGTATGTTTCTATTCTTGTTTAAGGTGTTGTATCTATGCAGCCCATTTAAAAATATAATGTGAAGTTCTAGTTCTTGGGAAATATAAGAATAATAAAGAATGGTAGGTTAGTAGTCATTTATAACAATCAAACTTATAGTCATATTATGTATGTTTTCAAGGTCAAACAGAGATATATTTTTAAAAGATAAATTGTCTTCAAATGATTCTTAGACCTACAGAATATAGAAATTAAAATGTTTTAATAACATAACACTTATGTCAGTAAGACATGTATTCTCCTGGCAGCACCAATTTACTTAAAAACAAAACAAAACAAATAAACAACAACAACAAAAAAAAAACAGGATGGATTTCGGACAGCATACTGTCGAAACTGGACAAGCAGGACACAAAAGAAGGTGACTGATGAACTTTGCCAAGACACAATCAGACAATTATTCAAAATTCCCTGATTTCAGAATTAGGCTCATATGTTGAAGATCGATGTCCCAATGTTGCAGAGGAAACTTGGGTGACTTCCCAGGCAGCCAAATATCTCTGTTATTTCTATAGTTTTGGAAGTTGTTTGCTCTGCACTTCCTGTTTACTTGGTAATATTTTGTCCTTCTCTCGTCTCTGATGGCATTGAAGAGTAGAGAGAGTTTTCCTTGTTACCAATTTTAAAAAAGAAACTCACAAAAGACATGTATAAGTTTAAGAGACATAAAAGCTTAAGTTGTTTATCTAAGAAGATGTTTTGGGGTCTAAAAAGATACTTTTATATTAATAATACAAGTTAGGATAGGAAGTGAATTAGGTACAAAACTTTTGACTCACAAAGACAGCCTAGATAATGACGTATTTTCTATGAATTTGCCAAATGCCAATGAACAAAATAATGTGAATGTAATTCTTACCTGATAACTATGCTTGTTGTTTATAGTTTCATTTTGTTAAAGTTGATATCTTTCCTTTCTATTTAGACAATATCTGATAATTGTTCTTATTGTATAATGTTTTACTGTGTTCTATTTAAAACCATTTCCTTTAATTTAGCAAAGAGGGGGGATACTGGGGAGGTGCAATTTGCTTGTGCTGATTGCTCTGAGACCACCAGTAGAGTTGGGCAGAGGGTGAAGTCCACATTCAGCTGGCTGGAATGGACCATAGAGTTTCCTGGCAGACTTAGACAGACAAAGAAGGGCATATGAATGAGGAAAAATAGGAACCAAGAAGTACCATGGCCCTCTCCATCCACGAAGTGAAGGGAAGAGAGTGACCATTTCTACATTGTTCTGTGGGTCTCTCATGTTTATTCCCTAATATTTACTCTTCAGTTTTATATTTTTTATAAAATGACAAAAAATTGAAGAATCAGGCCACCAATAAGAACATTTGTTTAATGTTTATTCTATAGCATGCCTCTTAAAATGCACTTTAAATTTGAATCTGTGATATCTAACCATAAAAACTATATAGCTAAAGAAGAGGTATGATATTTTGTTGTTTTTGCATATAGAATATCAGTGATCACTGGCATCCTTTACTTAATGAATTAGAGGTACAATAAAGGAAAATTACAATGCATGTGAACTGGAAAGAAGTAAAATAACTGAAACAGTGTGAGGAGGGGGATGGAGAGGAGCCAAGGAAACCCAAAGGTAAGAGTCATTGTTCAAAAAAGATACTAGTTTGCCTGTTAGAATAGAGGAAAATGTGAAATAAATTTCTGTCTTTAAATTATCTCCTTTGTAAACCATCCAGTATGTACTGCTAATCACTGTGTCTTACATATTTCAGAAATCCAAATCACACAGAGATGTATAATGGATTATCTAAGCCATTAAACCCAACATTGTACTTTGGAAGACACATTTGAAAGAAGTAATGGATTCTTTTCCAACTTTGTAAGAACTTTCTGATTGGTCTTGAAGTATCCAGAGATTCTAAATTCTAATCTCAATTTATACTTAATTTGAGAGGAATGCAAATGTCTTTTCAAGATACTGTCCACCCATTGTAAAGGGTTGCATTATCCAATGCTAACCTTTTTTTGTTTACTGATTTAGAAAGCTATCAATATAGTTGATGAGAATTTTAAAGAATGTAGCATTTATGGTGTGAAAATATTTACACAAAAGCCATAAGGCTATAGAAAAATGTCAGTGTCAAGGTGATTATTATTTTTAATTTAAATTTGAAACAAGCTTGTTTTACATGTCAATCCCAGTTACCCCACCTTCCCCTTTCCCCTTGTTTCCCCACCAATCCTCATCCCAGTCCCTTTCTGCTTCCCAGGGAGGTGGCTTCCATGGGGAGTCTTCAAAGTCTGTCATATCATTTGGAGCAGGGCCCAGGCCCTCCCCCATGTGTCTAAGGTGAGAGAGTAGCCTTCTGTATGGAATGGGCTCCCAAAGTCCATTTGTGTACTAGGGATAGATACTGATCCACTACTAGAGGCCTCATAGACTACCTTGTCCTCCTAACTAACATCCACATTCAGGGTGTCTGGGTCAGTCCTATTCTGGTTTCTGAGCTATCAGATGGGTCCATGAGCTCCCCTTTGTTCAGGTCAGAAGTTTCTGTGGATTTCTCCAGCTTGGTCTTGACATCCAGTTGCAGAGGTGAAGGAGTGATGAACAAGGTGATTATTTTTTTGGTTAGTTTTTTAGACAGGGAGTCTTCTCTGGCCATCATACTATACAGGAGGATATTGGTGCTGCTGTTGAATGCATGGCAGAACAATGTGTTGAGAACTTACTTATGAAAAGACAATGTCATTTGGCTGCAAGATATGGAGATGTCATGCTGCTGACCTGGAAATTCCTACTGTATCAGCTAGCTTTCATAATGTAAGATAGTCCTTTTCTGACTACTGTGATAAAGGAGTCATCTGCATGATAATTCAACCCACTATTTGGTGAAGATGTAACATTTGATCCAATCATGACACAACTATTATAAAAGTAACTGAAGGTATTCTGATTGTACTTAAGTCTACTATTGTCAGAGGGAACCTATATTTATTACTGTAGATCAGGTTGAGAATCTGTGGCTAGGAATGGACTTTGCTGATGTTTTAGTGAACTGATATGATGTCCCTAATATATTGGCATTTAAATATTTGTGTTTATACAGATACATTACTGAAGTTATCAGCTTTAGATACGGAGGCAGATTATTTATATTGTTTGCTGGTTATTTGTAGGGATTCATACCATTCAAAATGTTAAGGATAAGTGGCTGTCACAATGTGACCAATTCTTAGAAAAGAATGAAATCCACATGTGTCAACTCTCCAAGGGTCAAGGAACATGACTAAAGATGTGATAGAAAGAATGTGAACATTGAGGAAATGGTTGCAGTGTTGGGATGTTGCATTTTCCTCTGAGCATGGCAGCCATTGGTCATTATTAATAGAGGTGATTGTGGTCATATACCACCTAAGTTAGTAAGGAAATAGAAAAAAGAAAGAAAAGAATGGAAGGGAGGATGAAAAAGAAAAAAGAAATGAAAGAAAGAAAAGAAAGGAAAACAGAAAGAAAGAAAGAAAGAAAGAAAGAAAGAAAAAGAAAGGAAGAAAGAAAAGAAAAGAAAGAGAAAACAGCTACTGCTAGGTCAGATCAATATTTGGTATTGAGTCTGTTAACCTTTCTAAAGTGTTTGTCATTAGACCTTCGCCAAGATATGAGAAATTACTTTCTTCAGCCCTCCAGTGCACTGTGACTTTATGGATAATCTGCTGGGTTATAAAGGAAGTAGAAAGGTAACTGACCTCAGGGCTTCAGAGAAGCAACTGTTCTCACTCCACAGCCATGCCTCAGTGGAACTTTCCAGAGATGCAACTCTCTCAAACAAATTCCTTTAAGTAAGACAGATGAAATCATTGGGCTGTGATACACAATTTTGTGTTGTACTATCTCTGCCCTATATGACATGAAATGGTATTTATTTATGACTCAACCTTGGAGAAAAGCAACATTGCCAAGAACTTTTTAAATTATTCCCCTATGAAGGAGCTACGCAATTGTAAGACAGACAGTAGATGAACTATTATCAATAGGGAGTCTGCCTTGTCCTAGACTTGTCAGTGTCTAGAGACATTTTGAAATTTATAGAGCAGAATGGCTTTGTGGTATCTAATTGAAAACAAACAGGGTCATTATAACTCCAATGCACAAGTTGTTCTAGTATAAGAAATAATTCATCTCAGAAAAAGGAAGTCTGGGGGTTGGGGTAATCATAGCTCCCTGGTTAAACACACTGGCTTCTCGTCAGAGACCCTGGTTTAACACTCAGCCCCCAAGAGGTGGCTCATAACTGTAACTCTGGTCTGCAGCCCTCTTTCAGTTTCCAGGGGCACTATACATAGGTAGCAAAAAAGCATTCATGCACACAAATTAATAAAACAAGATAATTTTTAAAAGTCATCTTGCTGAAATTGAAATTTTTACTGCAATGAAAACACAAGGACCAATAGGTTCAATCTGTCACAACATGAAAAACAAGAAAGTGGCATATTCTGGTTCCAGGAACTTTTCTATGACTGGGATGACATGGATCATCCTAATGAAAACTTCGATTGTGGAGCCTTATGCAGATGATGCTAGCAGATAGGACATAGCAGATGTGTGACTTACTGTTTTAACAATGTGGTTCAAACCAAACATCATTTCAAAGAACAGCAGACTAGTGTCAGTTGCCTCCACTTTTTTGACAGTATTTCCAAGAAAAAAAATGAATTAGTAAGAACCATAAAATTTATGTTATATAAAGCATAACTGTTTAAATCTACATGATAATAAATAGAAATCTATCTATGTGGGTTGTCTGAAAGCACATCAAGTTTTCATCTAAAAGTAGTTTTGTTGCTTGGTATACTGCATTATTTTGTATATCTTAATTATTTGGGGTATTTTATTTTAACCATTTTTCATGCATAATTCACTTATTTTACTGTGGACATTTGAAAACATGGAGACACATTTTTTTTTTTTTAAATTTAAATTTGAAACAAGCTTGTTTTACATGTCAATCTCAGTTCTCACACCCTCCCATCCTCCCCTGTACCCCCAACAACAACCATCTCATCCCATCCCCTTTTTGCCTCCCAGGAAGGGTGAGGCCTTCCATGGAAATTCCTCAAAGTCTGTCATATCACTTGGAGCAGGGCCCAGGCCCTCCCCCCATGTGTCTAGGCTGAGGGATTATCCCTCTATATGGAGTCCATTCATAAACTACGGATAAATACTGATCCACTACCAGAGGCCCCATAGACTGCCCTGTTCTCTTAACTAACACCAACATTCAGGGGGTCTGGGTCAGTACTATGCTAGTTTACCAGCCATCATACTGGAGTCCATGAGCTCCCCTTTTTCAGGTCAGCAGTTTCTGTGGGTTTCTCCAGCCTGGTCTTGACCCCTTTGTTCATCACTCCTCCCTGTCTGCAACTGGATTCTAAGAGTTTGACCCAGTGTTTAGATGTTGATCTCTGCTTCTGCTTCCATCAGCTACTAGATGAAGGCACTAGGATGGCATATAAGGTAGTCATCAATTTCACTATCAGAGAAGGGCATTCAAGGCAGCCTTTCTGCTACTGCTTAGACTGCCAGTTGGGGGGTAATTTTTATAGATCTATGGACATTTTCCCAGTGCCAGATTTCTCTTAAAAGCTACAATGGCTTCTTCTACCATGGTAGGAGATGCATTGTTAAATGAGAAATTTATTATTACAGAGCAACATTATTAAAGTTAATTTTTTTTAAACATAGCCAGGTGTTGGTGGCACACACCTTTAATCCCAGCACTCAGGAGGCAGAGACAAGTGTATCTCTGTGAGTTCAAGGCCAGGCTGATCTACAGAGCTAGTTCCAGGACAGGCTCCAAAGCAATACAGAGAAACCGTGTCTCGAACAAAATGGCATGTTCATGTTGTTTCTTTACTCTTGAGGTAGAAAATTAGCAATACAGCTGAGGTTGGTATCTGTCCATCTGATTACAAGATAATTAATTAAAATACCATTAATCATTGCTGAAAATGTTAAGGGTGAATGTACTACAAAGCAGAGAAAACAGATAATAATCAAGTTCATAAGATCTCTCTTATCCTGTATTAAAGACAAATTGTTACTCTATAAAAGGAATGGCAACACCTTGGGGAACAATAAACCTTATGACTGCAGCTGTGGTTCCAGATGCACAGATGAATACTGTGAGGGTCACAGTCTTCTCCATTGGCTGAGACTCAAGTCTACAGTGCTGACATTCTGCCTCCATAAACTGCTAGGAACAGAGCTATGAATGATAATTTAACCTCTGTAAGGTATTTCACTGGCACACTTATGACAATTACGAAATCCCAGTCTACTCAATGGGTTATTATAAGAAGATAATATAAAGCTTTTAGCTTAGGGAAAAGTCCACTGGGCTATTAGGGTGAGCTGGAAACTCCAGACAAAGCATTGTGTTAATGACAGAGATCTCTTCATCCTCAGTGTTTGGAGTCCAGAAAACGTGTTTATTCTCATAAGACATGATGATGAACTGTGTTGCCCTTGTCACATAAGTGTGTTACTTACTGACATTGGACATTGATTAAAAAAAAACAAGTAAGCTTGATAAATAAAAATCACAACAAAATATAGCACATTAAGCTATCTGAAAAAAAATGACTTACATAGTCACACTCAAGACTAATGTCATTTACAAATGTTTGTGAATAATAGAAGCATTTTGAGGTACATTCTGAAAACCTAAGAGTTCACTCATTTCTGAAAGTATCCAACTATATAACTATAAATTTAACCAAAATTTCATAGTGAGGGATGTTTAGTTTCTCACACCAGCTGAAAAGTTACACCCTATGCTAGCGTGCATGGAAGCTAGAGAAGGCTTCCCTGGATATAGTGATTCATAACTCCAAATGAGTGGATCATCTCTGTCTCTTTGCTTTTATTAGGGCCACTCTGCTGCTGCTCTCAAAGAAGGAGATGATACCTCTGTCCTGCATAACATGGCAAATGGGTACTGCCAGTTGATCCTCAGAAACCCATTTGACCATGCACAGATCATATCTGAGGATATCACCCATTTCTTTTCAGAAACGTCTGGAAAATTCGTAAGCACTTATTTCTGGCCTCTTACCAGGAGCCTTTGTATGAGTGATTGGGCTGCACTACAGTGAAAGGCTTGCCTGGAAGGAATTAAAATTAGTAAGCAATGCAGGGAATGGAAAAGTAAGAATAATAGCTCTTCAGAAAACTCCAAATCAAGAAGTCATTGTCTGAAGACTCTGAGGTCATGAGTTTAGGATTACAGAAAAGAGAGCTGGTTCAGAATTGTAATCAGGTCCTCTCTTCCTCATGAAAGTGCATGCTGCTCATGGTGCCTGCCTTATTTCAGTCTAGGAGAAAACAGTAGATAAAGGCATCAATACAGCAATAAGCATGCCATAAAAGTCTCAAGGCTTCTAATAAACACATATTCATATTGTCACCTTTAACCACTGCTTTTCTTTCATTCCACATTCTTGACTGTACAACTTCTAACTTCTTACATCCCCACAATCCATTATACTTTCACAATTTTGTTGATTAATAAATTTAAATAATAATTAAAACAGCATATTTAAGAAAACAATATTTAATTATTACTTAATGTATAATATTGAGATATAATTTTGTGCTTTTAGTTTTGTAATATTTCCAAAATTATCATTTATTTTTATGATTGATTCTGTTATAATTATCACAATTATATTCCAGCTCTAAAATGAACTGGCCATGGTCAAAATATAAATTCAGTAGTAAATGAAAGAAAAATATAATTTTATGCCTAAGTGAACCAAAAGGAAACAAGATATTGATTAGTAAGAAAAAAAGATAGATGAAGATAGATAGATAGATAGATAGATAGATAGATAGATAGATAGAGGTATTGGGCTCAAATCCAAGAGACAGGCAATTGTGAACATATTTATTATTTCATAATATTTCTGATTTTAATGCTTTCTTTCCAGATGTTTTTAAGATGAGTGAGGAAAAAGAAGAACATGGAATGGTAAAGTGGAAATTAGGAGGTTGAAAAGTAGGGTGGGAAAATGACATCACAGACCAAATGACAAAAAGTAGACAAAAGTGTCACTTTATTTCTCCATTTACAAATGTTATGAATTTGCTCAGTTTTGGAGCTGCACATAGACCAGATACATTAGCATTCTGTTCGTCAATTAATTGACTCAGTTTCCAAACTTTAAGCAGTTGACATTTTCACCATGTCAAGGCTAATCAGTATGCTTCTAGATGAATGTTCCAGTGCTGGTAACTCTGCTCTGCTATATTTCATTCATCCCAGTTCCAAACACTAAGAGATGGGCCCAAAGACATGCACAATACCTCAGCTCATGACTTCACCTAAACACTTGTGGAATGTACTGGATTTGTCCTTTTGGCATAACAGGTAATCACTCCTATCGGGAATAGGGAAGAAAATAGGTAAGAAAATAAAACTCACTTTATGTAGCTGATAAATTGTAGGTAAAATCACATACAAAGTAAATTTACTGCAGTAACATAAATTATTCATGATGTTTCTTTTATTTAAATCACGTCCTTGCCGCTTTTACAATTGAACTTATTGTTCTTTGTATTTCTCTTAATTGTTAGTAGTGTGTCTGTGCATGATTTGTGTGTACTTTTGAGCATTACACCATGTGCATGTGAAGGTCAGATAACTTTGTGGAGCCATTTCTCTCATTTTACCTTCATTGAGGCATTGAGGGAATTAAGACAAAATCATAAGGTTTGCTATGTAAGTACTTAACGACTTCACCATTCCACCATCCATAAATCTCTTCATTTTTTGGAAACTTTGAACTGATTAGAATGTGCATGGCTAAATTTATATGCATATAAGTATGAGAAATGTAAATTGAAAATCAAGTTAGATCTATTATGTATTCCTGATGCTCTCTGTTTGGTGACATTTTATATTATTAAACACTACACCATCTTTTTTTTCAGTTGTAATCTTTCTTTTTCCTTTTTTTTTTAAATTTAAATTTGAAATAAGGTTGTTTTACATGTCAGTCCCAGTTCCCTCACCCTCCCTTCCTCCTGTATAACCCCCACCAAACCCCAAACCATCACCTTTCTGTTCCCCAGGGAGGGTTAAGCCTTTCATGTGGAGTATTCAAAGTCTGTCATAATATTTGGGGCAGGGTTTAGGCCCTCCCCCATGTGTCTAGGCTGAGAAAGTATCTCTCTGTGTGGAATGGGTTCCCAAAGTGCATTTCTATACTAGGAATAAATATTGATCCATTACTAGAGGCCTCATAGACATCCCAGTCCTTCTAACTTAACACCCATATTCAGGGGGCCTGGGTCAGTCCTATTCATGGTTTCCCAGCTTTCACACTGGGGTGCATGAGTTCTGTGGGTTTCTCCAGACTGGTCTTGATCTCTTTGTTCATCACTCCTCTCTTTCTGTAACTGTATTCCAGAAGTTAGGCTAATGTTTAGCTGTGGGTATCTGCTTCTGCTTCCATCAGCTACTAGATGATGGCTCCAGGATGGCAGTTAAGGCAGTCACCAATCTAATTATAGTGGAAGGGCATTAAAGGTAGACTCTTCACTATTGCTTAGATTGTTAGTTGAGTTCATCCTTGTAGATCTCTGGGCATTTACCTAGTGCCAGATATCTCCTCAAATCTATAATTGTTCTTGTTCTCCTATATTCTTTCCTGTCTCAATCTTCCTATTCCCTCATGCCCATCTCTCCCCTCCTCTTCTCCCCTTCTCTTTCTCCTAACTCCCTCTCCCCTCCCTTCATGCTTCCAATTGCTCAGGAGATCTTGTCCCTTTTCCCTTCTCTAGGAAACCATGTATGTCTCTCTTAAGGTCCCCCTTGTTTCCTAGCTTTTCTGGTGGTGTGAATTGTAGGCTGGTAATCCTTTGCTTTATGTCTAAGATCCATATATGAGTGAGTACATACTGTGTTTGTCTTTTTGTGACTGAATTACCTCACTCAGGATGTTTTCTTCTAGTTCCATCCATTTGCCTGCAAATTTCAGGATTTCATTGTGTTTTTCCCCCAAGGAGAGCTCCATTGTGTAAATATACCACATTTTCTTCATCCATTCTTCAGTTGAGGGGCATGCATGTTGCTTCCAGATTCTGGCTATTACAAATAATGGTGCTATGAACATACTAGAACAGATGTCATTGTTGTATGAATATGCATTTTTTTGGGTACATGCCTAAGACTGGAATTACTGAATCTTGAGGTAGACTAATTCACGTTTTCCTGAAGAACCTCCATAATGATTTCCAAAGTGGCTGTATGAATTTGCACTCCCACCAGCAGTGGAGGAGTATGCCTCTTTCTCCACATCCTTTCCAGCATAAACTATCTTTGCTGATTTTGATTTTAACCATTCTGACAGGAGTAAGATGGTATATCAGAGTTGTTTTGATTTGTATTTCTTTGATGACTAAGGATATTGAACACTTTAAGTGTCTTTTAGCCATTTTAGACTCCTTCACTGAGAATTCTCTATTTAGTTCTATACCCTTGATGGGAGGTGTTATTCTGTAAATATGTTTCTCTTATTGATTAATGAATAAAGCATTGTTGACCAACAGGAAAGCAAAATAGGTGGGACTAAGAGAGTAGGAGGAGAGAGGAAGAAGTAAGGAGGAGATTCCACATGGAGGAAGGTCCTCTCTTATGTAAGATAAGTAACTGGCCTACAGCTTTATATTAAATACAGCATCTTTGTGTGTTATTTGGAGCTGGCATGGCAGTGGGACCACACCAGCCAGGGGAAAAACCTACTCCTAACATACCACACTTTTAATTGAATTATTTGATGTTTTGGTAACTAGCTTCTTGAGTCCTTCTTACATTTTAGAAATCAGCCCTGTCAGATGTGGGGTTGTTGAAGATCTTTTCCCAATCTGAGCTGAAGTTTTGTCTTGTTGACTATGTCCTTTGCCTTGCATCAGTTTTAGGAGGTACCATTTATTAATTGTAGATATCAGTGTCAGTGCTACTGGTGTTATGTTCAGGAAGTAGTCTCCTGAACAAATTTGTTCAAGGATATGTCCCAATTTCTCTTCTAAGAGGTTCAATGTAGCTGGGTTGAGGTCTTTGATCTATTTGAACATAAATTTTGTTCATGGTGATAGATACGGGTTTATCTTCAGTCTTCTACACACCAGCATCCAGATATGCCAGCACCATTTGTTGAAGCTGCTTTCTTTTTTTCCATTGTATAAATTTAGCTTCATCTTTTTTTAGCTCTCTAAATTCTGCTGGTTCAATATCTGCTTTTTACCTACCTATTCATTCCTATGTGACCCTACTGACTTGAAACTGTATAAGCATCTCGTGTAAAATAGTGTAGGTTTCATAGAGTGAAACTATGACCACTGCTTGATGACAAGGTGAAATATTATAAAGCTCCACTCTTTAGTTGTTATAATCTCTCCTTTCTTACATTCTTTCATAGCCAGTCTTACTGTGACATATTCTATATCACTAAACACATGTACAAGCCAAACATGATCTGTTCTCTCCGAAAGAATTAGTTATAACAGGAATACGCCATATGTCCACTATAGATATTGGTAGTCAGTAAGCATAAAAGAAAGTAAAGGAGTAGCTGATATTCTTTAAGAGCGATGACACTGGTAGAGATTATACAAAACACTCTAAAGCTCTATAGACATTGCTTCATTTAATCATCACAGAAATTCTAGTTAACATATATAACTGAACCTGAAGTCATAGGCTTAACATGATGTTCAATTATTGTTTCTTATCCTGGAGTCCTTCTGACACTGATAATCACTATGCCTGGAAAAACTCCTATATCATGTAGTGATGAATTGGGTGATATAAAAGAAGGCCCTGCTGCTATCATATCAAAAGTTAGAGATTTAATAAAAAATCACATGATTCTGAAGGACATTATAATGGACTACACTCAGCAAAATGAATCTTTTCCTTGTACTTCTTTGCTTTTCTCACTCATGAAAACTGTGACTTCTGCACTGAAAAATTTTGAAATCCCTCTCCCTTTGCCAGAATGGAATTTAGCTATGCAATCTTATAGAGAGCTTGGTAATCAAGAAGTAGTTGTCAATCACAACTTTCTCTACAGCATGTCACTTACACTTTATAGCACAGAGATTTCAAGTGAGCTGTTCTAGCAGTAATTTGGAGTAATTCTTCAGTGTACCTTTCCTGGGAAAAATCAAGGTCTTTTCAGTATTTCAGCAAGCCTTATCACAATCACTCTTGGACTGTCTGTACCTTATGTCATCAAGCAGAGTTCTCATATTCTCTGTAGATTTGTGTCCATGTATTATATAGAGTATAGATTTGGATGAAAGCAAGAAAGGAAAGCAGTCTACTAACAAAATTACTAACTTACAAATGGCAATCAGAGATAACACTAATGACATGGGCAAATTCCTTCCTGTTATAATTGGTATTAATTCCTCTCTTGTCCCTCAGTCAAATTTGTGTCTATAGTCAATTAGAATCTATCTGCCTTGTAAAGTTATGTTTCATCTGGGATCAGCATTTGAGAATGCATATACTTATACCTAGTTCTTAGATAACCAGAAGATTTGTGGGATGCTATTGCAGATACATAAAAGTTCATATCTTTAGATGAAGGTACTTTGTTCTAATTCCTTCCTTCCTTCCTTCCTTCCTTCCTTCCTTCCTTCCTTCCTTCCTTCCTTCCTCCCTTCCTCCCTCCCTCCCTTCCTTCCTTTCTTTCTTCCTTTTCTTTTTTTTTTTTTTTTTTTGAGACAGGGTTTCTCTGTGTAGCTTTGTAGCCTATCCTGGCACAGGCACTCACTCTGCAGACCATGTTTCAATTCTTTATTCAGCATTTAGAAGGTTTATGGACCAACAAACTTAAATAATTTAAATAATGAGTCACTATTGATTTTGTGATTAGATTCATCTTGGAGGGAATAAAGGACTGTCCTACTTGGTTAAGAAAGGTATACTTGAAGGTAGTTAATGAAGACTCAACCTTTTGCTGTGTGGCCTATCAAACTGCCTGCAGAATGATTCAGAAAAATTTATAAATTTGTCAAAATTCTTAGAAGTTACATCATCCTTAATAAATGCTATGTGCTCATCCATACGATATGCTTCTGAGATATTGCAGTATAATCTACCCTTCAGAGAGTTTTTTAATTCTTCACCTTTTCAAGGCATGCTTGTGTATAATAGGTTTCTTTCTTCATAAATATTAGAAAAGTCAGTGTTTATACAAGAGTTTGTGTCAAAGATTCCTGTAGTGGGATATTCACTTTGTCTGCTTCTGTGGCACTGACCACACCCATTGAGGGGTGGAGCCAGGGGCATCCTTTCTTCATTTAATAGAAATATACCAAAATTGTTGAGACTCCCCTAATGAAATTTACCACAAGTAAGTTTTACATTGGGCAGCTTGGTTTTGCACCATTATATGTTAATGTGAGTTAACTGATTAGAAGTACAGATTTCTTTGCTAATCTTCCAAAGTTAGTATTGGCTTGACTTTGTGTGGGGGTTGGGGTGGGGGTGGTTCTACGTGTTTCTGTGGACATTCCTTTTTCCAATGACCCACTTTTTTTTTGTGAAAGTTTCTCCTTTTTATCATGGATTGCACGAGTAGACTTGAAAGTTGGTGAGCCTTAAAGTGTGGCCACAGTAGTCCACCCCATCTTCTTTGTCAAAAGATCTTTGCTGTGAAATTCCTTCTGGGTATTCCTAGTAGTTCTTTCATGTTCTTTCCTACATTTATGTTTTGTATTTTTTTATTTGTGCCAGAAGCCAACTGAGTAACAAAGTCCAGGTTAATTGGCTTGAGATTTGCAGGTCCTATAGGTCTATAATTGTGTAATACCAATAGGTATCCAGGAGGTATTCTAGAAAAGATGGAGATGATTCATCCTGTTTCATACCTGTTACCTTAGATAGGTTAGTGGGATTTTGATATACCCATTTTATCCTTCTAACAGAGCCTTCCATCTATGTTGTGGTCTCATTGGGCATAGCATGACCAATTGTTTCTACCCTCTGGTTATTAGTAATTGAAGATATTCCTGGCAGAGCTTCAGCTGTTTTCAATAGGAAACTATTCCCTCAATAAAGTAATGAAGAGGGTGCAGAGAATCTTCTGACAGTCATGCCACATGGGGAGGAGGTGATTTAAAAAGGTAGACTCAGTGAGAGAAATTAAGGAATCAGGGTTATTGCTGAAAAAGTATTCTGGTTCCTCCAGTTGTACAGATCTATAGTAGAGAAAGGGACATAGAAGTTGGTATTGTAAAAAAACTGCCATAGAGACCATCCTGAGCCTGATCTCACCTGACCCTTTGACCCCATTTGCCTACCTACTGCTTGAGGTGAGTCTGGGATCAGCCCAGGCTGAACTGCCCCCCTCCCCTCATCCTTTCCTTGGAACTTTCTGGGTCAGCTTTACATCTTGACCCCCCCCCATGCTGTAGGCCTGAGTTGTCTTGCCCTGCCACACTGGACCATCCAGAGCCTGCCCTCACCTCATCCTTGGCCCTGCTGGGTCCCCTGCTCGAGGTGAGTGTTTAGCCAGCTTGGGTCCAACACTCCCATCCTCTCTTTCAAACTTTTTGGTCAGCTCTGTGAATACTGGACCCATCCCTCCACAAAGGACCATTTAGAATCTGTCCTCACCTGACCCTTGGGCCCTTTTGTCTCATACTTGAGACCATCCAGAGTCTGCCCTCCCCAAATCCTTGGCCCTGCTGTGGCCCCTGCTTGACAGACCTTCAAGAGAGCTTGAATCATCCAGAGTTACTGACATTGAAGTCTTGACACACCCACACCCACTGGGAGAGGAGGGGATATATATACCATACCCGTACTCACTGGAAGAAGGGATGGGAAGACAGCAGTACAAGAAAACATTCAACAACAGGAAAACCAGTATGACACCACCAGAATCTAGGGACTTTTCACCAACTAGACCTGAACACACCAAAGCAGAGAAAAATGACAGAGGCCCTCAAAGATTATATGGAAAAATCCCTTAAAGAAATGGAAGAAAAATCAAACAAAATATTGGAAGAAATAGAGGAAAAGACTATACAAAAAATGCAAGAAATGAACAAATCCCTTAAAGAAAGCATGGAAAGCAAAGAAAAAAAATACACTCCAATAGATGAAGGAAACAATTCAAACAGTTCAAGACCTGAAAACTGAAATAGAGACAATAAAGAAAACACAAACTGAGGAAATGCTGGAAATAGAAAAGCTGGGTCAATTATCAGGAACTACAGATGCAAGCATAAAACAGAATACAAGAGATAGAAGAGAGAATCTCAGGCATTGAAAATAAGCTAGAGGAAATAGATTCATTGACCAAAGAAAATCTTAAATCCAACAAATTCTTATATTTTTGGTTGTAAGCCTAGCCTTTAATGTCAGAGCCATCTCTCCAGCTCAATCCAACAGATTCTTAACATGAAACACCTAGGAAATGTGGGACACCATGAAAAGACTAAACTTAAGAGTGATAGGCATAGAAGAAGGCACAATTGAAAGCCCTAGAACAAAAAGAAGCAAACTCATCCCAGAGGAGTAAATGCCAGGAAATAAACAATTTGAGGGTTGAAATCAATAAAGTAGAAACTAGGAAAACAATATAAAGTATCAATATAACAAAGAGTTGGTTATTACAGAAAATCAACATGATAGACAAACCTTTATCCAAACTAACAAAAAAGCAGAGAGAGAAAGTGCAAAATCAGAAATATAAGGGGGGGCACATAACAACAGGAAATCCAGAACACTTAGGAAATCCAGAACTCTTCAGGTCATACTTTGAAAACCTGTACTCCTCAATATTCTAAAATTCAAAAGAAATGCACAAACTTCTGGATAGCTATCACTTACCAAAATTAAATCAAGAACAGATAAGCAATTTAAACAGACTTATAAGACCTAATGAAATAGAAGCAGTCATCAAAAGTCTCCCAACCAATAAAAGCCCAGGGCCAGAAAGCTTCAGTGAAAAATTCACAAGAAATTCAAATAACAGCTAATACGAGCACTTTTTAAATTGTTCCACAAAATAGAAGCAGAAGGTTTATTGCCAAACTCTTTTTATGAGGCTACAATTACCTTGGTACCCAAGTCACACAAAATCATGACTAAGAAATAAAATAACAGACAAATATCCCTCATGAATATTGATGCAAAAATAATAAAATGCTGACAAATTAAATCAAAAAACACATCAGAGAAACACATCTACCATGACCAAGTAGGCTTCATCCCAGTGATGCTGGGATGGTTCAACATACAGACGTGTACCAAATGTAATCCACCATATGAACAAACTGAAAAAGAAAAATTGTATGATCACCTTACTAGATACTGAAAAAGCCTTCAACAAAATTCAACACCCCTTCATCATGAAGGACTTGGTGAGATGACGGATAACAGGAACCTACCTAAACATAATAAAAGCAAGATATAGTAAGCTAACTGCCAATATCAAACTAAATGGTGAGCAACTTATTGTGATTCCACTAAAATCAGAAACAAGACAAGGCTGTCCCCTACATATATCTTCAATATTGTACTTGAAGTTCTAGCTACAGAAATAAGACAATGAAAGGAGATCAAAGGGATACAAATTAGAAAGGAAGAAGTCAAACTTCCAATTTTTGCAGATGATATGATAGTTTGTATAAGTGACCTGAAAAACTCTACCAGGAAACTCCTGCTGAAGGTTGATAAACACCTTCAGCAAAGTGGCAGGATACAAGATTAACTAAGACAAACAAACAAACAAATAACAACAACAAAGAAAAACCAGTAGCCCTAATTTATATAGATGACAAAGGGGCTGAGAATGAAATCAGAGAAACGTCACCCTTTATAATAGCCACAAACAACATGAAATATCTTGGGGGTAACACTAACCCTATGGATGAAAGACCTATATAGCAAGAACTTTGCATCTTTAAAGAAAGAAATATAGAAGATAACAGAAAATGGAAAGAAATCTCATGTTCTTGGATAAATAGGATCAACATAGCCAAAATGGCAAGCTTGCCAAAAACAATCTACAGATTCAATGCAATCCCCATCAAAATCCCAGCACAATTCTTCACTTACCTAAAAAGAACATTACTCAACTCTGTATGAAAAAAAACAAAAGACCCAGGATAATCAAAACAATCCTGTACAATAAAGTAACTTCTGGAGGCATCACCATCCCTGACTTCAAGCTCAATTATAGAGCTATAGTCCTGAAAACATCTTGGTATTGGCACAAAAATAGACAGGTAGACCAATGTAATAAAGTTGAAAATCCTGATCTTAACCCTATGAACACCTTATTTTTGACAAAACAGCTAAAATTATACAATGGAAAGAGGAAAGCATCTTCAACAAGTAGTGCTGGCATAACTGAAAGCTGGTATGTAGAAGCTGCAGGTATGTCCATGCACAAAACTTAAGTCCAAATGGATCAAAGACCTAAACATAAATCCAGTCACACTGGATTTCTCTTAGAAGAGAAAGTTGGAGGTACCCTTGAACAAATTAGTTCAGGAGACCACTTCCTAAACATAAAACCAGTAGCACAAACACTAAGATAGACAATTAATAAATGGTACCTCCTGAAACTGAGAAGGTTCTGTAAGGCAAAGGACACAGTCCAGTCAGCAAGACAAAACTGCAGCCCACAGATTGGGAAAAGATCTTCACCAACCCCACATCTGACAGAGGGCTGATTTCTAAAATATACAAAGAACTCAAGAAACTAGTCACCAAAACAGCAACTAATCCAATTAAAAGTGGGGTACAGAGTTGAATAGAGAATTCTCAATAGAGGAATCCAAAATGGCTGAAAGACACTTAAGAAGGTGCTCAACATCCTTAGCCATCAGGGAAATGCAAATCAAAACATCTCTGAGATACCATCTTACTCCTGTGAGAGTGGGTAAAATTGGAAACACCAATGACAATTCATGCTGGGAAGGATGTGGAGAGAGGGGGATACCCCTCCACTTCTGGTGAGAGTGCAAATTTGTACAAACCATTTTGGAGATCGGTATGGTGGTTTCTAAGGAAAATGAGAACCAGTCTACCACAGGATCTGGCAATTCTACTCATAGGAATATACCCAAAAGATGCACATCCATGCAACAAAGACATCTGTTCAACTATGTTCATAGCAACATTATTTGTAATAGGTAGAATCTGGAAACAACCTAGATGTCCCACAACTGAAGAGTAGATAAAGAAAATGTGGAACATTCACACAATGGGATACTACTCAGTGGGAAAAAAAGCAATGGTTTCTTGAAATTTGCAGGCAATTGGATGGAACTAGAAGAAACCATCCTGAGTGGAGTAACCCAGGCATGAAAAGATGAAATGGTATGTATTCATTTACATATGGATTTTAGACATGGAGGGAAGGATCACCAGCCTATAGTTCACACCACCAGAGAGGCTAGGACACAAGGAGAACCCTAATAGAGATATACAAGGCCCCCCACAGAAGGGGAAAGGAACACGATCTCCTGAGCATATTGGGAATAGGAGGGCAGTGAGTGGAGAGAGAGTTAGGAGAAAGAGAAGGGGAGAAGAGGAGGGGAAAGGAGAACATGAGGGACCAGGAAGATTAAGTCGGGGGGAGAAATAGAAGAGAGTAAGAAAAGAGATACTATAATGGAGCGAGCCTTTATAGGTTTGAAAACTGGCACTAGGGAAATGTCCAGAGACCAACATGTATTACCTTAAGTAAAATTCTGAGCAATAGTGGAGAGGCTACCTTAAATGTCTTCTTTGATAATGAGTTGATAATGGCCTTATATACCATCCTAGAATCTTCACCTAGTAAAAGATGGAAACAGAAGCAGATACCCATAGGCAAACACTGACCTGAATTCCTGGAATCCAATTGCAGTCAGGGAGGAGTGATGAGCAAAGGGACAAGACCAGGCTGCAGAAACCCACAGATACAGCAGATCTGAACAAGGGGAGGTCATGGACTCCAGACTGATAGCTGGGAAACCAGCATAGAACTGACCCAGATCCCCTGAATGTGTCTCAGTTACAAGACTTGTGAAGTCTATGGAACCTCTGAGAGTGGAACCAGGATGTATCCTGGTGCACAAATGGACTTTGGGAGCACATTCCTCACGGAGTGATACCCCCTTAGCCTAGAGACATGAGGGTGGGCCTAGGCCCTACCCCAAATGTCTTGATAGATTTTGATGATCCCTGCTGGAAGGCCTCACTCTCCCTGGGGAGTGGATGGGGAATGGGGCAGCAGTGGCGGGGGGGGGGGAGAGGTTGGTTGTGCAGTGATGTTGGGGGTGGCATGGGAGGATGGGAAAGAGCTGGAACTGGTATCCATATGTTAAATAAAAAAAAACATAATAAAAGTATATAAGAAGCAAAAACAAAACCTGCCAAAGGAGAGCAAGGATGGAAGGATGTGTTGTCCCTGAATCAGGGTCATAGTAGGAATTGGGACCCCCTGATAGATGTTTATGGGGATATAGGGAAGAGCTAGGATAAAAAAGATGGGGTGGGGTAGGAAAGAATTAGGTGGCAGGGTACAGGCTAATGCATACAGGGACAGAGTGTGGGTGTTGAAGTGGATATTGGGCAGAACAAGATCATGGTGTTGAGGACTTTGGTGGCAAACATGGAGTTTTAAGTGGAGGGAGGAGGGATTCTTCCTCCTATGAGTCCTGCAGAATGGGTTTCATAGGGGTTCCTGGGTATCTGCTTCAGGCCCTCAAAGAGCCCATCTACTGAAAGCCAGGTTTTGGCTATCTTGCTTGTTGAGGACCATACAAAACTGGTAGCAAACTGGAAGCTGCTTCAGTCCATAGCAAGATATATCCAGTGCGATATGGGTGGCTTACCAAGGATGATAGACAACACTACACAGGCTATACGAGAATGAAAATTGTCCCAGAGGAAGGATTTAGTTTACCCTAAATGTGGGTCATTAAGGTTCACTAAATGTTCAGAGGTGAATCCTGGTAATAGGCTAATCACAATCCTCTTTGAATATAGAGAAGTAAGTTTATCAAAATTCTATAGAAAATTGAAAATAGACTAGAGGACACTTAGGCTTGCTAGTCTTAGTTACCTCAAGTCCAACATAAACCAATGAACACAGAACACAAAATGAAGATGGCAAAAATGAAACTAAAGGTGAAACTTTCAAAGACAAGACAAATAAGACACAAAACCAGGCTAGTAACCTCAAGTGGCAGTGTGACATGGCTTTTTGTCCTGAATGGGAGAGTTCTATATTTATTTATCCAAGATCAGGATCCCAACAGAACCATGTGTTGTTATGAGCAGGTTTTTTTTTCTGCTGCCGGTCTGGTCTCACTGCCACGCCAGCCCCCAATAACACACCGAGACTCTGTATTTGATATAATGCTGTTGGACAGTTACTATAATTTCTTATTGGCTGGCTCTGTCTTAATGATTAACCCATTTCTACTAATCTAAGTATTTCCACGTGGTCATCTTACCGGCCAGCCGGCCAGCATGCTGTTCTCTTTCGGCTCTCCATGCTGACCCCTCCGTACTCCTTCCTCTTTCTTCCTTGTCTCCTAGCACCACCTATCTTGCATTTCTATTGGCCAACAGTGCTTTATTCATTAACCAGTATGAGAAACATATTTACAGAAAAACATCTCCCATCAATGTGTCACAGCAACTTATGACTTACTAGGAGGCACCTCCATAAATGTTTTTCCTCAGCACAACAGTTCATGCTAATAGTTAGGGAAACCAAAAGCTCACTTTGTAGCCTTGGAATGCATAGAGTTATGAAAGTCCTGAGCCAGCCCCTCAGCTCTGTAGCCGTGGGTGAATGTCTTGATTTAAAATCTGGGTGAGTTGTCTTATCTCACCCAGAAATAAGATAAGTAGTCTTATCTTATTTCTGGGTCCACCAGAAAATGTAAATCCCACTACGCAAAAATAAGACTACCACTACAAATCCTGAGCCAAATTTGAAGCAAGCTTCATTTGCTTAGATGCACCAAAGATCTTGTTAGAGACAGCCTCTTAAGTTGGGTTGGAGAGAGTAGTGCTGAGTCTGTTTTTCAGGGTCCTTTTAATGAGCAAAATCATGAGAAGTTGTAAAGCAAGTTTACAGAACAAAGAAAATGAGGCAGTTAACACGTATAGAAAAAAATCTCAAAATCAAAACCAAAATAGTCATCATCATGCATTCATGGATTAGGGAGGGTTAGAGTGTTCTCAAAAACAAATGAAGGCCATAGGATGGGGCAGGTCAGGTTCTAGGAAACAGAAATTTAAAAACAGAAACTCAGCTCTTATAGTAAATGGACATTATTTTTAATAATATAACAAAATTGCTCCTGTCTTCAAAATGGAGTCAGGCAGCTTTCTCTCATGAAGATACTTTATTATAGAAAACCAGAAGTAAGTGAATTACTAAGAAATTCACTGTATTTGTCCAAACAGATTTCAGTGATGCATTGCAAAAATATGATAGATCAAACAAGTTCCAAAGGGACACCTAGAAGCTTTCACCTATACTGAAACATATGAGTATGGAAGTCATGTTGTACCATATGAATAGGTTTGATACTATGAATAGCAGGGGTATCCCTGAAGCCACTGTGACACCTATTCATCTGAGAATATCAGGAGTTTCCTTGTCCAGGGAAGTCTTATATATCCCTATTGCTCTATACTATGTAATTTTGAGTTGTAATGACTAGCATAAGGTAACATTCAATTATATTTAATTATATTTGCACATACAA
Organism: Cricetiscus sungorus; assembly: GCA_030556225.1. NCBI lineage: Eukaryota > Metazoa > Chordata > Mammalia > Rodentia > Cricetidae > Cricetiscus > Cricetiscus sungorus. The sequence goes on from JANBXA010000392.1 coordinate 2,458,278, forward strand.
AAATTTGAGAAGAGACTTTCTCCATATTTCTGTGCTTTGCAAACATTTGGAATTAAATTTAAGTTTGAACTAAGCTAATCTAGTCATTATCTTCAGAGAGTTTAATATCTTGAGGGTTTATAATATTCAGTGTTAAACTCTCATGAGTTTGGTATGATTAAATCAATTTCAGTATTTTCATCACTGATGTGACAAGGATAACATGGTTCATCTGATTGCTCCATTGTCAGACTTGATGAAAGTAAACACATGATTGACAATTTGTAACATTTTGAATGAAGATAGGATATTGTCTTAAAAATGAAGTTACAGCCTGGCATTGTCAATTGACCATAAAAATGTCATGCATGCCCCCCTTTGCCAAAAACTTTAGATTTTTCTTTAATTTGATATTTGCAATAGCCCTGGGAGTAGTGTGGGTCTTCATAATTATCATCAAAGTGTACTGATCAAACAAATAGCTTACACTGGTAAGTGATTTTTACATAGTCCTATTATTTGGTGTTGAGGGAGCCAGAATGTCACATGGTAGATTTTTTGCTTGCCTTTATCTTACACATCTCTTTCTGTATACTTGTGGAGCAGGGGTTATTTATATTCCTTAGGCTCAGTGCTAGTGAAAATGGTTGCTCTTTCTTATAAGGGATAAAACTTAGTCTTCATAATAAAAGTCTTAGGAATGTTATTTTATTTACTTTCGCTGTTCTGTATAATGACAACTCTAACCAATTTACTTTTCATCACCTGGACAGACCTAGCCCTCTACCTTATCAGTTTAAACCCTCAATAGGAAAACAGAACAAATAAATGTCAAATAAAAATGCATGTTATAGTGACATTTTTTGAAAGATTTCTCTTATAAAATATTTCTCATAATTCTAACTAAAACAAAACCTTTGATAATGCAATTAGAAATTTTCAACATTAAATTAGAGAACTGTTAGAGATTTTGTATGAAAAAATACCTACACTGGTAGAAATTCATTGTATGCATGCATGAGATTCTAAAAAGATAAATATATATAGTTTAAACATACACAGTATAAATAAATTTCCTAAAAACATATAAACATAAATAACTCTTTAGCTATAAACTAATATACTAGATAAAATAATTATATAATACACATTATAGACTTTTAATTTTCTAAAACCACAGTGCCACTCTATTTCATATATAACATCTCATTTATCATATGAGATATTCACAGATAAAGATATGCTCAGACTGATCAGTAGTTTCATTTTTCCATTTTATAAAATAATTTTATGGATATTAGTACTTCATTTTGAGTAAGTATGATCAAGAAAGTAAAGCAAAGTAGTTGGCAGTTTGTCAGATTTCTTTTTAAATGTTATTTGGCTTGAATCACATTTCCAAAGTAGTGCAAATAACACATCCAATGGCACTCTACATGAGATTTCAGAAATGAAATTTTCACTAGGTTGATTAAAGTCAAATACCTCATAGAAAAGACTCATTTCTTTGACTTGGGGTTGTTATGGATTGACTCCTAGACTCTTATAAGTTCTTTCCAGTTAAATCTGAAAATGTTATCAATATTGTCTTTATGAATTGTCTTATCCTATACTCAAAAGCTGCCATGTGCATTGAAGGTTGTATAGGTACAACCTAGTTTTCTCCCCTCTAAATAATACAACACTGTTTTTTTTTTTTTTTTTTTTTTAATCAGTTCAACTAAGACAACTTCAACTTTGGTATGTCTCCCAGAAGGGAAGAAGACCCTTTGTGTCAGCTCTAAATCTGAGCATCGATTGTATACTCATGCAGATGTTTCTTAGATCAAATATAAATTTCCTTGCCCCTTTTCTTTATTCCTGTGAGTAAGACATAAGCAAATGTCAATTCACCCTGGACAATTCACCCTAGAACACCAAAGAAAACATTCTATCTAAGCCTAGTTTGGTTATAAAATGTGGTGACTGGGTTTACTTAGAGGAGAATGGTTTACTTATAAGAAGATGGTTAAGTCAAAGACTTTGGCATTTCTGAAAACTACTATAGCTTGAATAATGACTGCTTCATTGGATTTCTGCCTCCATTTAACTTTCTACTTCCTATATAGTCCACCATAGCACCCCAGGGACACATACAGCCAAAGGTCAATAGGAAGTCATGCTTGGAATTATAAATAGGATTGCAACTGTCTTCTGCTTCAGCCAAGGGAGTGTTAACAGCCTCATTACCATCACCATGGTTCTAACTGTAAGTATATTGTTTGCTAGGACTATGAGTTTGTTTTATAGATTATCATAGCCGTTTTTCTTCCTGGTAACTATCAACTATTTCACAACCAGAGAAGAATAGCTATTTCTCAACACTTCACCCTCTTCTTCATTCTTTTATTTTTGTGTGAACTCATCTGCAAAATTCTTTTGCTAGGATGGTGTAACATGTGTATTTGATGGTTTTCTATGTATTTGGTAACCTTGTCCAGTACCAATTATTCTCAGCTGTATAACATTTATGAGTCTACTAATACCCATGGAACTCTATAAATTGTTCATATCTAAACAGTAATGAGTAATGTATGGTTACAAAACTGGGTGTTAAAAAGGCAAGTTTGTAGACATAAAATGCCCATTGAACAAAATGGCAAAATTCTCAGCCACAGATTTCCAGCAAAGCTTATAGTTCTAGTATAAATTCTATTTGAGCTCTGTGGAAATTCTATCAGAAAAGTCGTTGTACCCAGAACAGCGGTACCACTCTTGAATGAATGGCCATATAATACATGGTTTTGTCATTGTGTTAACAATTGATCATGTCCTTTCAGATGTATCACTTCAATAGTAAGCTGAATGCTCTCTGGCATTATGAGATACCACCAGCATATTTAGAGCTCACAGCTCAATTCCAGCTCCATTTCTTATCTCTTGCAGAGAAAGCATATAGTATCCTCAGAAATTCTCTTGGCTTTTAGTTCTGGCATGCTATTAGTGATAATAGCTTGTGTAGTATGGAAAGCCATAGAAGCCTTACTGATTATAATGCACAGGAAGCCTCCACTCAGACACAGGATATTTCAACAACTGTTTGCCTTTCAGTATATCCTTTTCTACTGTGCCTGGACACTTCTTTCAAATTTGTAGCTACTGTCTACTTTTACAGATTATTTCCACAGTCCATAAGGCACTAGATGCTAACACTGTGTAATTGAAAATCTTATAGACAATTGCACTGAGTCCACTCTAAGTGCATGCAAGTTGATAATGATACTCATTGTCTATGGGAAGACTAACAAAAAGTTAACAAAGTCTAAGAAAATATGAAAATATTTCATTTGTTTTAATGAAAGAGTAATTTTGGTTAGGGCATGATATGGAGCAACTATATTACTTAGCTTTTGGTAACATATTATCACTCCTCTTTAGCCATTGCCTTTGTAGAGCATTTGCACAGTGACAAGGATCTGGCTATTTGGGGTAACTTACAGTGCCTGTCCTGTCAAGAGGTAGATGAGCAACAAGAGTTGAATTCATCACTTTCTCTCGGCCACTTCTCCTAACTTTACGCAATTGACCTCTGTCCTGTTGGCACTAATGCTTTTTCAGTCAAATCTATCTGTTGAAAGAGTCCAGGTGACACGAACAATGTTCAGCCACACAGACTTTCATTTTCTTCAAATACATTGTGTTCATCAGACATTTGACGCCTTCAGGCAATGATTTTTAACTCTGGAATGCATCTTGTGTCTGAGCAGTACATCCATCATTAACAGAGTTTCTTTTATTTTGATAGATTGGTTGTGTGTATGTTGAACACACACACATCTGTGTACACATGTGGAAGGTCAGAGGGAAATGTTGGGTGTCCTGCACTATCAGTCTCTGCTTTGCTCCCTACATACAAGGTCTCTTTGTGAATCTGGAAATCAACAAATTCCCCAGTGGTCATCTTGTTTCCACTTCCCACAGGTCTGGGGTTATAGCTGCACATATCCATACCTGGCTTTTTATGTGGGTATAAGGATATGATTTATAATGTAATTAATAATCATACATTTAGCAAACTGGAAATATTAGATTTTAAGAAGTATTGCAGGATGGTCAGAAAAGATAATGGAATGATTTCAAATTTTCTATACTTGTTAAGATTTGTCTGGTGACCCAGAATGAGCTCTATTTTAGAGAAACTTCCAAATGTTGCTTAGTAGAATGTATATTCTTTGACATTTGGGTGAAATATTCTGTAGCTGTCTCTTAGGATCATTTGACATAAGAAGTCATTTAATTCTGAGTTTTCTCTATGTTTTGTGCAGATATTAATTAGAGAAACTGGGTTGCTGAAATAACTTACTATTGGGTTTGTATTAATGTGTGTCTTTAATTTCCAGTAGTATGTTTTTTTATGATATTGGATGCATTAGAGTTTAGTGTCATAGGGGAAACTATTAGAATACAGCATTTCTGGGTTTGAAGTAATTCTAGCCCTCTAACCAGAAATTCTGTACATGGGATGTTTAATTTGTACCTACAACAGAATTGTGTCTCATGTCAATGGGACAACTGGAGCCATGTAGGAGTGTGTACCCATACCAGTAGTGATACTTTTAGAAGAAATCTCCATTAAGCAAAGTCTATTATTGACCTAGATCACTTCCTTTATAGCAACTCCAGCTTCAGTCACCAGCATGAGCTTTTATGTAACACAGAGTAATGGAAGTTTAGTCACTAGGAGTGGCATTATTGGAGAAGGAGTTGAAAGTATGGCCTCCTTGAAGGAAGTGTGTTACTGAGAGTGGATTTAGAGGTTTCAAAAGCCCACACCAGGCCTAGTCTGTCTCTGTCTCTGTCTCTCTTTGTCTCTGCCCCCTCTACCATACTGCCTAAAGATTGGGATGTAATTTGCATCCTAATTAGTTACTGCTCCAGCATGATGAGTGCCACCATGCTCCCACCATGGCCCCACTACAGTGATAATGGTCTGACCTTCTGAAACAGTAGGGAAGCCCTCAATTAAATGCTTTCTTTTTTATAAGAGTTGCCTTGGTCACGGTCTCTTCACAGTGATAGAATAATGACTGATACAAAAGTTAATGTTATGTCTTCTTTATAATAATTTTTGGAGGTCTACTTTATCAGATAATATTAGTGACCCTTTTTATAAATATGATGATTATATTAAATGTACTTTTTCTCCTTTTAAATTAGTTCTTTGAGATTTCATACATGCATTTTGATCACATTCACTCCCTCCCTGAACTTTTCTCAGACACACAGCCTTCCTATCTATCAGTTTTATGTTCACTTTTATTTCCTGTTAGTTAGTCAAGGTATGTGTTGCCCATATACTCTTGGATGTGTGGCCTCCCACTAGACCATAATTAATCTACCAGGGACCATACCCTTAAAGAAAACTGACTCTCCCCCACCTATGAATATAGAAGAATATCATTAGGTATCATTATGTTGACATTTTTTTCTTCAGTTGTGTTTGGTTCTATCCTAGTTCTCCAGCTCATGCAGCCTCTGGGTTCTGGTGCTTCAGGTAGTATCAGTGGTGGGATTACTCTTATGGCATGGGTCTTAGGTTGGACCAGTCATGGATTGGTCACTTTATCAATCTCTATGCCATCCTTATCCCAGCAAATCACACAGGCAAGACAGACTGTAGGCCAAAGGTTATGTAGGTGGATTGACGTCCCAATGCTTCCACTGGAAGTCTTTCTGATCACAAAAAAAGTCCAGATAATGCTATGTATCTGCTTTTGCTAGGAGTATTAGCTGAGGGAGTTGCCCTTGTAGATTCCCAGGAGTTTCCTTTGTACCAGACAATGATGGATGAAACCAGTTTGCATGAACAACTTTAACTATGGAAAGTCTTTTTCTTTTTCTTTTAAAATCTGGTAGACAATATTCTTTTGAATTCTGGCTTTCAGAGTTTCTGAGTTCTACTTCTCTCTATATTGTTGCCATTCAATAGATGAAGGTAACACATACTTCTAATGTAATGAACATTATCATGAAATAAAATGAATAGTAAGGGGGTATGAATGTAGAATGTAGGATATTATTTGTTATTAGAATTTAAAAGTTAAGGTAGACACAGGTCTTCACCATGATTAATATTCTAAGGCCAAATTATCAGCCATATTGAATTCTTACTTATTTTTAAAAAAATCTAATTTAATATGTAAGAAAATTTTGACTTGGATAGTTGCCATTGTCTAGAAATCTCTGCAAAGCCCATGGTATATGTCATAAAACAACCTGACAACCATACCATCTTTGATGTTCTCAGCTGGAAAGGATCTACAACAATAGAAGAAAAAGAGGAAATATGGATGAAGGGAGAAGGAACATTGTAGAACAAATCATGTTTGCCTTTCTAACTCTGTGACTTGAGCTACCAGAGAATGACAGGAATATAATGGAGGAGATAAAGTTGAAACTTCTCCTAAGAATCCTCTTTAGACAAATATAACTAGAGCACATGTTTTATTTCATAGGTGGTGAAAAAAATGATGAGAATTCAGAGTATCATGGTTAAAAATAGTTGTAGTGAGACCCAGATACACTTCATGTTTATATCTTCAGGTTTCACACTTTTTGAAAAAGTCATAGTGCTTAGGAATGGTGTAATACAATTGTCTATGGATATTTTACAAATGTCAAGGAGTAGAAAGTAGCTGTCTTTCATAATGTCCCTTAAGATCTACATGTTTATGAGACATGTAGCAATGCTATTCTTTGATTTTAACAACTTCACACATGTAATATTTTGTGATTCTAAGGTAATCCTGTAAAATATACTATTTGCCAGGCTAACTTCTAATATCTGTGACATTTCTGATAATAATTCATCAGTGTTTATTGTAGGCTTTGTATTAAGTCAACAAAGGTGTCTTTAGTAACTTAGTTTAGACATTTTAATTTTTATTTTTAAAGAACAAACCAATTACTCAAGCACAGATTCACCATATAGATATGTAAAAGATGCATCATCATTGAGAAGCATCACTGAGGTAAAACAAAGGATGCGCTTTAGCAGTTGCTTTGAACCTTTTGACACTTCACGAGCTTCAGATACATTTCCACATCACGTGAATCACGTCTCAAGCAGTGGAACAAAGTATAAAAGGCAAAATATCTAGTGTCTCGATTGGTTGACTGCAAAGATGCCAATTCAGACCAGGCAGGGGCTTTCACATTTTCTTCCAGCGCAAATTTAGCCTAATGATCAAAATAATAGTTAAGCATTAATTATAGATGAGAGGTTCTGATTCTATTTCTTCTATTGTTAAATTCATTTTTGTGAAAAGTTAATATTGCAACACTCAGTCAGACCCATGGACTTTCATTTATTTGGAACAGAGCACTTAGAATATGTTGTCCATTTAAAACTGTAAGTGGGGCAGACATATATTTTGTGGCTTGAAGTTGATGCCAATAAAGTTGTTTTTCTGGGATGTTGTATAATTGGTTACCAAATGAAAATTTTCCCCCAAGAAAGAGGGACAAGTTAAAAAAAACTCAAACAAACAAACAAACAACAAACTAAGCCCCCAATTTCATGTCTGGAAGACTAGAATCTTGGAAGATTCTCAAAGTTCCTCCCAGCTTTACAGACTTAATAAACAACTGCTAGTTGTGTAGATGCTGCCCTGATGAATTATGGGGAGTAGGTCTCTAATTCTTGTCCAGCTTCTCACAAGTTGTGCTGAGAGTTCTACAGTTCTGGCTTCCATTACTATTGCCTGTGTTGGAGGTTAGGGGTGGGAATTTTCTGTGATGCAGCTGCTTTTGAGCTACCCATTCTCTTGCAAGTAACTCTCATCCTCTTGGAACGCCAGTAAAAAGTCATCATTTTACTAAATTGGACTTCACTGTAGTTGTTACTTTGTTCTTTCGTGGCGTCCATTTCTGGGGTGAGTAGACCTGCTTTTGTCTCCCTAGGAAAGGTCTCACACAGCAATGGATGAGAGGGATGGGCAGCTAGTAATTTGCTATCAAAGACCATGGAGTGGCTAGCACAAATTCTGTCAATTATTGAACTTTGTATTTCTTTGCAATTATCCCTGACTTATTATGATTTGTGTATCCAGATACCACACTATTATTCTTTTCTTCCGTTCTACTCAATAAATACCCCATATAGTGTATACAAATCCTTAGGCACAGTGAGGATTGGAATTAGTGCCTTAAGATATAGTTGGTAGTTGGTTACTGATTGTAATAACTGCTGGGATAGTTACACATTTGTCTTTTGGTCCAGAAAGGTTCAAATAATTATGAAGAGCAGCTACTTTCTTCTCAAATCCTTGAGATCTGAGGTGCTGAATAAAGTGCCTATGAGTATTAGTAGTGAGGACACTGACTTAGTTGGATACCCTATTTTTTTGCTGCAAAGGGAAGTGCTTCAATATTCATTTTTCATAACTCAGGTTACCCCATTCATGTGTGAGAAAGGCTAAGAACTCTAGGAAGCTGCTCACCTCTTGGATGATTTTCTTCATGGCCTCAATAATTCTTTTGTTTATACTCTTAATCTCCAGGGCTTTTGTGAGGTGAGGAGGAGTGTATCCCAGCTTGTCACCCATTTCAGCCCATAGATGGTGAAGCGGGTTAACCCAGGCTTGCAATAGACTGCGTGACAGCTTCAGTAGGACTTCCGACTAAGCAACGACAATTGGACAATTACATTAGAATAAAGGAAATACAACAGAGTTAGATACAGGCAGTTTTTGCTCAAGTAGCTAAAACAGGTTTTCCTTTGTTAATTCATATACATATTTAGAACATTCTTTTGTTCATTTTAAAAGATTAAACTGTAGCCACTGTCTTCATTCTGTAGAATTTTGACAAGGTTAAATTTAGAAATATCAAAAGAGTATTTTATGAAGTTTCTAACTAAGTAGTAATTCTAACAATTGTCGCTTCTTTTTTGACTTCCTTTTTTCTTTTTGTGATTATATTATTATTGTAAGTAATAAATAATAATGTAGAATATAAAATACTAATAACATTAAGAAAAAACAAGGAAGGTGGAATATATCTGTGGGGAAATTTTGGTCATGTGATGATGCTCATTGTAAAACACTTTAAGTTGCTTCCTGGAAAGGAATCAGAAGTGAGAGATAATAACCATTATAAGTTAGAGTCAGCATCACATATAAACTCCTTTTTATAAGAGTGTCTAGTTTTGTCTCGAGGAACATCGAGGAGAGGGCAGTTATGCAAAGAAATAAAAGTAGATCCAGGGAAGACATTCAGATTGTCAAGTATAGATTGTATCGTATTCAGTAATATTTAATTCTGCCAACTCAGGACCTAGTATAGCATATGATGAAAACAACTCTATTAGTACTCCCTTTGTGTATACATTAGTGCATGTTTAAGCATGAGCTCAGATTTGGCTCACGCTTACTACAAAATAGTAAGTACAATATCAGAGGCAAGGCATTAGTAAAATGGCCTTTCTGAATGAATAGTGCCTAGATATGCTATAATATTACTTAGCAATGACTTTATATAATTTTTTTCGGTGGGGTTATTCTTTAATTTCTCATTCCTTATCTAAGTTTTAATTTATCTCTGCAAGTGTGATTGCCATATAATCTTTCTTATACTGTAATGCAATATGAGTAATAAAACTGCATGGGAAAGCCAATGCACTACTTCAGTTGTTTTGGTAACAAACCAAGGCTAAGAACTCACTCCAGTATTTTGGGCTTGCTTCTTGTTTTCTGGTCTAGAGAGTGAAGAAGTGTGGCATTTGATGATCCTGTTGTGAAACCCCCGGCCTTTGGCATAAAATCCATTCTGAAATGAGGAAACACTCAATTAGTTATCATTTCAATTAGTGTATTTGATAGCTATGCAACTTTAAGATTAAATAACCCTTAAAATTAAAAAATAAGGAATTAGGCAAGTAACTTTTTATCGACTTATTTCCATTTCAATTTTTATGCATCTGGTTTTCTAAATCTCTTTCCCTCTTTGCTATCTCATCTTTTTCTAAAAGTTACTATGTGGCAAGCAGACACTAAAAACTGCAAAAATGAGTGCTGTAATATGCTAATGTTTGTGTTACTGCTAAAATTATATATTTTTATTCATTAGCTTCTTTGTTGCTTTTTGACCCAAACTGATGTTCCTTAACTAGTCATCACACCAGTAGAACTTTTCTTTCATATTCCCCTGTATCTGCACAGCCGTCCTATACCAAGATGGTCGTACAGTACAGTTGTGTTGTAGCAAAATGAGTTCTAAAGTGCCAAGTACAATATATTAGGAAATAGTAAATGAGGAGCCAATTGAAATAGAAAAATATTAGTCATATAAACATCATTGAATAATATGCCATTATTTAATCATTACATTTACTAAGGAACATTTATTTGACACATTATTATCAACAAGTACTACTGAGAAAATTTGTAATAGCTTGGAAAGATTGCTGGGAAAATATAAATATGAAGTGATAAAAAAAAGCTAGTGAGTATAATGTATGGTAGGAATATGTATTTTAAGCCCTAAGCCACATTCTTGCATGCTACTTGGTGTGCTTTAACTATTCTAAAATAGATGGCAGACTGCCTTCATATTACCCTAACATGAGTAGAAGCTTTGCTTTTAGCCCTAAATTAGATCCACCAACTTAAGCTCATGTCTTGGAATTAATTCTATGATGGTTCATAGCATTTGGATTTCTGAAGTTACTTGATTATTTTTCTTCTTCATCATCTATTTTCAATCTCTTTAATTTTATTCAATACCCTGAAATTCATTGTGAAGCAGTTCTCCTTTATTGGATAGTCATGGTGTCCTAAATGAAGGGCATCAAAGAATATATGTCTTCTATACAAAGGAATAGAAAACCAAAGTATTTCCTCTTCCTTATACTCCTGAGCTTTGTGTTACAAGACTAAGTTAAAGTTAAAATATTGGGAAAAAAAGATCGTGTTCCTAGCAAACACTTGGCATTCCACCAAACTATCCTGTTCTCTCATTCCAAGTTTCAGTAGCATAAGGTTTTCCCTGTGGAGGTACATTATGTTGAAATTGGTCCATAATATTTTTCTTCTTTCAGCTTCACTGGCACAAAAAACACACCATAAACACTTCAGGGTTCAGTGAGGATACTTACAAAGTGAGTGGTCAGTCTTGAAATTCGTTCATTCATATCATGGGATAACTTGATAGCCTGATTCAACATGTCCCAAAAAGGTGAGTTGTGGGAGATATTTAATATTTTAACATTCATAGCGGAGGTCATGTTCTCCCTCTGGACCATGGATACCAGCAGCAAGAGCAGTGTACCTGTTAAAGAAGAAGACCACTGTGAGGTCTCTTCCTATGAGGCTATCAGGAGTCACACTGGGAAGCATAAGATGTTCCCTGTGCCTTCCTTTACATAAGTTGATAGTTTTTGTCTGTGTGGTATACATTCAACTAAGTATACCTGTTAAGGTTTGTAGTTTCAAAAGAAAATGGGTAGTTTTCTGCATCTTTCTATTACTCCTAAGAATGCTTCTGTATTTTTCCAAACATTTTTAGCTTAATTTGAATCTGACCCAGGGTAGGAGAATGTCTTGAGGATTTTTGGTGATTTTCAGTGTGAAATTCTCATCAGTTTGTCCTTTTTAATTCAGTGTCAATTAGGAACATTTTGGACACTGATGTGACAAGGACAGCACAGTTCTTTGGTCTTATTCATTTTCCTGACTGATCTAAATGAAAACATGGTTCCTAGATTGCAGACATAAAGGATAAAGGCAATTGCCATGAAAACAATGTCATAGCATGAAGTTTCTAGCTCACCCCAGTCATATTATAGCTTTGCTCTTTTGTCAAAGCTTCAGATCATTTCCTCTGAATCTTATATGTACAACAACCTTCTGGGTATCCTGGGTATTCATAACTATTATCACATTATATTGATGAAAAACGTGGTGTATAGAGGCTACTTGATTTTCCATCATCCCAGTATCAGTATGTTCAGACAGTGACTGCATTATGGACTTTGTACTTTATTTGTCACATCTTATATACCTATGAACTCTCACTGTGCATCTTTGTAGCAAGGGCCACATATATAGTCCTGAGGTCCAGTGTTACCTGAAGTAGTTGGTCTTACATGTAAACTACATTGCTGTAGATTGCCTAGGAGCTTGACTGTGTCTACTTCTCCCTGCTCTGTGTAGTATATATCTTTTCAATTTGTGACAATAACTGATTATTTCATTATCAATTTGCCTGTAATTACATTGACTGAGATATAGTTGTAACATATTAATAATTTGCACTCTCAAAATGATGAACAGGAGCCAGGTGTTGGTGGTGCATGCCTTTAATCCTTGCACTTGGGAGGCAGAGGCTAATGGATCTCTGTGAGTTCAAGGCCAGCCTGCTCTACAGAACTAGTTCCAGGACAGCAGGACAGGCTTCAAAGCAATACAGAAAAACCCTGTCTCGAAAAACCAAAAAAAAAAAAAAAAAAAAAGGATGAACATGTATGAATGTATGAAATCTAATATTAACCTGAAAATTTAAGATACAAAACATTAATTCAAGATCCTAATGTGCATATAACCTTTGATAACTATAGCTGAAAATGTCTAATATAAAAATGGGGAATTCATAAATATTTATACATAGTAAAATCCCTAAGCAGACATAATAAAACAAATTAGATATGCCAAAAATTGTGAACATACAAGTTAATCTTCCAAATTTTAGCTAAAAACAAGACATTATCAAATAACTTATATCATGTTAAATTTCTAAATTAATAATAATTCCCCAAATTTATTTTATGTGCAACACACATCCCTGTATAAAGCATGGCCATTCATATTCTTTATATTAATTTTTGTAGTACTTTCATAGCCTAAAATAAGTTTTTGTAAAATCTTTCTTTAATTCTTGAAAATGTCATCGAGGCTCTAGAGACAAATAATCCTAACTTGTTTTTCTTTTGAAATGGTATATTGGAAAAATGAAACTGTCAAAGCTGTGTTATATTCACATGTGTTAGGCTTGTCTACGTTAGTCTCCTGCAGTGAAAATTACTTTAGATTCATTCATATCTAAAAGCATATAGCAGTGGACCCAGAGAGACTATCACCCATAGAACCTTCTGTTCTCATAGCAAATGCCTCCGTTTCTTTGATTTTGAATTTTTGGTCCTACCTTGATTTGTACTTTATGGAAGTTTACAGACACATTCTTGGTTTCTATATACTAGATATCAGAACCAGTGCTATTTTTCTAACTCTTCAAATAAGGCACCAAGTAACACTAGAAGTATAGGTCATTTAAACTCAGCTTGGTAAAGTAATGCACTTCTTAGTTTTATCTCAAGAAGCATGAGTAAAAGCAATACTTACATTGCAGAGTCCAAGACAGATGCATCTCTGAAAAGTCTCACTGCAGCTGGGATACCCAAGGAGGAGGCTTCCCTTCACTTAACTTTCTACCTCCTATATACTCTATCAAAGCACCTTCAGGCCATGCACTACTAAGGAATTGGAGGAAGGGTATACAGAATCCCAAATGAGATTCACGTGACTCTCCTCCCTCAGGGACATGTGATGACCTCCTGAATATGGCCATAGACCTAGTTCATTCCTTTGCTTATTTCTTAGCTATGACAGAAGGAGAAATTAAAGGTCAATTAAAGAAGAATTGTTGGGCCTCAATTCTTGGCCTTTTTCTTTAGAGTCTTATAGTTCTGTCACCTCTGTAATTTTTTCAGAGCCTCAGTGGTATGATATATGTATTTCACCAGTTTCCTGCCACTCCAACCACCAGACAAGAGTCACTTATTTTCAACAGCTTAACCTTTGAAAGGTTTTGCCAATATCAATGGAATACTATATATATATATAGTATATATAGCCTCTATAGCCTAGGCTGAAACTAGAAATAATATATGGTTGCAAAGACACACTTACAAGATAATTTAATGGGCACAGTGTATTGTTTTAGTGAAACAACTGTTAAATCTTCCTTATTGAAATCTAAGGCATCCCTGTCAGATTTTCAGTCTTTATAGTGGCTGAAGAAAACATCAGTTCCTTCTGCAGATCTAGATTTAAATACAATCAAATTTTAGTTGACTCTTCATATAACATTTATATCACATTGAACAGATGATTACCTCTTGCATGAATAATATTAACAAATGGTTCATTAGGTCCTTTGATATACTTGATACCAACAGCAAGCTGAGTGCTGTCTGGCATCTTGAAATTCAGATGTCATCATGGGACTTCCTGCTCAATTTTTCCCTCTTTCCTTCATAGTAATGTGATATCTTCAGTAATAATCTATCCTTTTAGTTTTGATGAGACCCAGCAGCAATGGCAACAGTCTGTGTGATATGGTGGACCACAGGGATCTCTCTAGTTGACACTGCATAGGAAGTCAATCACTCTTAACGGGGGTTTTCAGTAAGCATATGCCTTGTGGGAGTACTTTTCCCTACCATGTTTACTATCTTTTCTGTTCCTCTAATTGTATTTCCATATATATTTTATCCTGGATGTTATATTATATAATGCAATGTTTTTACAGAGCATGAAAACAATCTCTGAAGGGGCACAATTGATTGTTTCAAATAAATGCAAATTGATAATCATATTTTGCATCTAAGGAGATAAGATACAAACCAAGTTAGTAAGCATTAAAAGATCTTGAAATTTGTTACACTTGTTTCCTCTGAAGAGCATTCTGGTAACAACCACATAGATAAGGGAAACTATGTTATTTAGCTTTCAGTAATGCACTCTCATTTCTCATTAGTTCATTTGCTCCTCATCCTATGGCATTTCTGCAGGGCCATGGATCCAAGTAGTTAATACAGCAACTCCCACTGCTTGTCCTAGCCATTGATTAACAGGAAACATGGATTTTCCACACTTGTCAAGTCCAGTTGTTTGCTCCAGGAAGGCCCTCTGGCCACTTCTTCCCTACTGGCCATATTTATCTGGGGCATAGGGCCAAATGAACAATGCCGTGCACACCAGATCTCATGTCCCCCAAATATACAAACTACACTTACAGTCCATTTCTTTAAGCAATATTCTCTGTCTCTGTAATGCATCATGTGTTTCTATCACATACATATCACAGCAGTTTCTTTATATGGAGATAATATACACTGGATACCATCCAGTTTTAAACCCATTCCCCTTTAGAGTTCTGTATCCTCCTTCATGTGCCATGACTAACTATCCACCATGTATTTCAGAAGTATGAATTAATGTTCATTTGGTTCCAGCATTTACCCAAAACAGCAGTTTGTATGTCAGTCAAAGTCAACAAGTCTGTCATTGGACATTGTATCTTTAGTCACATAACATTGTCTGTTCATTCAGACAACATTTCCTGTCCTGTTAGACCCTCCTATCATCACTCCTTCCATTATAATCTGATGGCCCCAGGTGTCACATACCCTTTCTTCATTGTTGAAGAATATACATTGATCTTATTTTAGAATACCCTACTAATATTTGAATGAGCTTATGAACCACTTCTCTCTTTTTATTTATGTCTTTCCTTTTAATGAAATAGATTTTTCTTATATAATATGTTCTGATTATAGTTTCCTCTCCCTCTACTGCTCCCAATTCCTCCTCCCCTCCCCTCAGATCCAGGTCCACCCCACTTCTGTCTCTCATTAAAAAAAAACCAGACTTCTAATAGGTAATAATATAATATGATCCAAGCAAACTAACACATCAGAATTAGATGCAACAAACAGAAAGAAAAGAGCCCAAAAGAAAGCACTACAAGCAGATGCAAAGACTCATTTGTTTGCACAATCATGAATCACCTAGAAAGCACTAAATTGGAAGTCATAATATATACACAAAAGACCAGTAGCGTAAAAAGAGAGAAGAAAATAATATAACTAAAATAAAATAAAAACTAATATGATTAAGTTTTAAAAAAGGGAAGCCCACTCAAGACATCATGACACAAGGAACCTCTGGGTAAAACCAAATACTACCGTTCTAACAACAAAGAAAAGTAGCACTAAAGTGACTCCTAATGACATTCTGCTATATTCGCAGATCAGTGCCTTGTTCAGCCATCATCAGAGAAGCTGTGAAAGCTTCCCTGCAATAGTGGAGATGACAGGACCACTGAGAAAAGCCATGGGCATAGAGCAGATCTGGCCTAAGGGAGAGGCCTCAAAGTCTTAGAGCACAAATGATTTTATCAGTAGTATCAGATAGTAAACCTGGAACTGGAAAATTACCCAAATTTATTCCCTCATTTGATCAGTTCGTGCCATGCCCCTATACTTTCTAATGGTGAATGTGATGTAATCAGCTACTGCACTTTGCTTGCTGTGATGAACATATCCATACATACTGCCAAAACACTTTTCTTCTTAGCCATTCTGATATAGGTGAGATAAAATCTCAAACTTGTTTTAATTTACATTTCTTGCTAAAAGTCATGAACACTTTTGGAAGTATTTCTTACACATTTTTTATTTCTTCTATTGAGAATTTTGTATAGATTCCTAGCCCTTCCTTCCTTCCTTCCTTCCTTCCTCCTTTCTTTCTTTCTTTCTTTCTTTCTTTCTTTCTTTCTTTCTTTCTTTCTTAACTGGGTCACTTGTTTCCTTGACTCTGCTTTTTGAGTTCTATATATACTGTGGATGTTAATTCTTTGTGAGAAGTATTATTGGCTAAGATTACTTCCCATTCCATGGGTTTCGTCTTCACTTAGTTGGTTGTTTCTTAGTGGAACAGAAACTTTTTAGTTCTATGAATTCCCAGTTGTCAATGTTGGTTTTAATTCCTTAATCTCAATAGGATGGGCAAATGGCGCCCTGCTCAGAAAGTTCTTTCCTGCACCCATGTATTGAAGGGTACTGCCTGTTTTATTCTGGAAGTTTCAATGTTTCATGTTTCAAATTGAGATCATTGATTCATTTGTATTATTATTTTAGCAGGTATTAGAGGTCCAATTTTATTCTTTTGCATGTAGACATCCAGTTTTCCCAGTACCATTTGTTGAATATGCTATCTTTTCTCCAGTGTTTGTTTTTGCCTCTTTGTCAAATATCAGATGTCTGAAATTATGAGTATTCATGTTTAGGTCTTCTGTTTTCTTTTATTGGTCTACGTGTCTGTTTTTGTACCGTATCATATTGTTTATATTACTGTGGTTTATAAAATATCTTGAAATCTTGAAAGGTAATTTCTCCAGCCTTGTTATTATTGCTCAGAATTTCTTTGGCTCTCCTGGGTCATTGATTTTTCCATATGAACTTTTGGATGATTTGGTCTATTTTTGTGAAGACTATAGATATTTTTCAGTGGGATTACATTGAATTTATAGATTACTTTCGATAGAATGGTAATTTTCACATTAATTCTGTGAGTTATAAACATGGGATACCCTTACATTTTCTATTGTCCTCTTCATTTTCCTCTCTTCAGCCATTTGAATTTTTATTGTAGAGGTCATTTACCACCTTGGTTAAGGTTATTCCTAGATATATTGCTATTTTTGATGATACTGTAAATGATAATTTGTAAGAGGAACTCTCATTCACTTTTGATAGAAATGCAAATTGATACTCTATACTACAGCAAATCACTGAAAAACTAAAAGAAGTCTACAATATGACTTATCTCCACTACTCTTTGACATGTGCTCAAAGCACTCAACATCCTGCCTCACAGTTACTTATTTAGGTATCTTCCTTGCAGCCCTATTTGTAGTAGCCAGATAATGAAAACAAGCTATCTAGTCTCTATCAGATGACTGGATAATAAAAATGTAATACATATACACAATAGAATAGTTTTATCTCTAAAGAAAAAAGACATTTTCTAGCAATTGGATCAATGTAGAAAAGATTATATTGAGTGAGTTAAACCAAGTCCTCAAAGAGATCTGAAGTTCCTAACTCTAAATTCTCACACATGAATTTACAAAGATGGAGTAATCACAGAAACCAGGAAATTATTAGAGGATCATAGGCATGAGCATGGAGGAAGGTGACTTTAGAGGGAAATAGCAGGTTATGTGAATGGAGTGGAAAATGAAAAAAACAGGGTAGGGGCTCCAAATGGGAAGGAGGGAGGGAGGTCAATACAGACAGAGAAGGGGGACAAATAACACCAAGGTTTCATGATAAAGTCTCAAGACATAATATTATTTAATATTAGCCTAAAATTACACACAACAGATATTAGTATATATGTATATATGTGTATGTGTCTGTGTAGCTTAAATAAAGTTAAATAATTAGAGCTGACCATGCTCCCCACAAGCGCTATAGACTTACAAATATCCACTATCAAGCAAGAGAAACCTCTTTTCAAGTGGTTGGTCAGGGTAGTCAAGTGACTCTCAAAGCTATAGACTATTGGTGTACCCTTGGTTGCCTCTCAGGGAGTTGAGGATTAGCCCCTAGTGCTAAAGACACTGCATAGTTAGGACACAAGCCTAAGACAATTTGAGTTGGATATTACCTTAAATTTTTCTGTAATCTAAAATCAAAGTATCAGGAAATACTATGTGGGCCAGGGATGTAAAACATTATATATTCCTACCTAGGCATGGGTAAACCATGACAATGACCAATATGACAAGATGTGTATAAAGATGAACTAAGTAGTACTCACATGTTGGTAATAACCAACTGCTGTCTAATAGGACATAAGGGCCATTCAGTATGAAGGAGTCATGCCTGGTATTGGAAACCTAGCCAGCTTACTGAAACTAATGAGGTCATGGACATTAGAAAAGAATTCATTACTGACACTTCGCAAGTAGAACATAATTCTCAACTTCATTCTCAATCATAGTCTTACATCCACAGAGAAGTGTAGTGCCACCCCCATAAAAGAAGCCATTTAGAGCAAATGGAAACCATCATAGACAACCACAAGTGGACATAGTGCACAGATCAACAGATCAGGCATGCAAATTTCCATGAAGCAACATTTACTAATGATCCAATACACTTTCCCTGCACTAAGTCTGGCAGCCATAGCCATAAAAATGATCTTTTACAAGCACAATAGGAGGAAAACTCAAACCAGCTCCTAGAATTCCTACAAATGACTAAATGACTCTCTCATGCACCTCTGGTTATTTTGTGTTTATAGACTTTAACTTACTGTGTGAGGAAATAATTGTGTCTCATATATACACAGGCATTTTTAGAATGACTGATTTGACTTGTGTTTGTGGCATTAGTAGATATATTTTGTTTGATTTCTATCTTGAATATTTCCTTTCTATCCTTTCAAAACATCTTTTTGTCTTTAAAATGTGTTTTATAGGTTCTCTCCCTATCAGCTGGGGAACAAGTGCTCAGACATGGTAGCCTGTAGGGACATTTTGTATTCAAGCCACAGTAGTAGGTGTTGTGTGACTGTTTTGATCTGATTAGTCTTTTTAGATTTTAAGTAAATTTTACTTTTTATTTTTGTCAGTAGTCTGCTTGTCTGACACATGCTTGAAGTTGCCCAAGGAGGAAAAAGGGGGCATCAGATCTCCCTGAACTGAAATTATAGGCAGTTGTAAGCTACCCGACATGGTTGCTGGGATCTAAACTTTGGACCTAAAAAGAGTGGAAAGCACTTTTAAGTACCGAGATACCTCTCTAGCCTGGCTCTTCTTCCCCAAGGAATCATCTCTGGGGTTCACTGACTTTCTCTTTCCCCTTGTTACATTATTGGCCACTATTATATTTATCACTTCCTTTTATTTCTCTCTCTCTCTCTCTCTCTCTCTCTCTCTCTCTCTCTCTCTCTCTCTCTCTCTCTCTCTCTCTCTTTCAAATTTCCTCTTCATGTTTATTAAATAACAGTTTCGGTGATTGATTTCACATTTTCTTCAGTTTCATTTAGTGCTACAATTTTCCCTTACAGTAATGAATTAGGTGCCTCTTAGCCTTTTCTACTTTTAATTCTTCTCAGATTTCCTTTATTACCTGTGGTTCTCTTAAAACTATATTACTTAATTGACACCCGATTCTCGGTTGTTTTCTTGCTTTTAGCTTATTGATTTTTGCTTTTATCCAATTATAATTGTAAGTTTCAAGAGGGTTCCCAAAAATGACAGTGCTGGTGACAATGTCTTAAATGGAATGACTCTACCTCAGGCAAGAGTTCTAATTCCTGATTAATCTGGGGAGCCTGTTTCAGCTTGAAGAGCTCCACTCTGCTGATTAGTCTGTCAAATTGCTGTCCTCTATTTTCATAGAGAAGCTGGTAGTTTGTTCCCCCATTAAACTTTTCTTTCTACTCATGGAGTGGTTCAGTTAGGTGGTTTCCTGGTGCTCTTGCTTCCAGCAATCAAAAAACATACTTCGTGCAGCTTCGAGATTCTTGATCTTTTAGTACTTTAAGGTTGGATGTATCATTTATCTTGGTGGTGATTTTGCCATAGCCTTTGTGGATGATGTGTTTTACTACTCAGTCTTATGTATGAGGTTGAGTTCATGTTTGGATTAGACCTTCTGGGTCATTTCTTACTGAATCCACAGGATTTTTTTTTCTCCCCCATTAATTTCTCAAAGAGACCTTTTCATGTCCTAACTACAATTACAGATGTACTTCTGCATTTCTTTCAGTGCTGTAAACCCTTCTTTCATTTTCTTCTTTGTTATATTCACATTTAAGATTCCCAGAGTGCTTAGATAGGTGTCTAGCACCAGACCTTCAAATGTGGCATTTCCCTACAAGTAGGTGGCCCGAATACTGGGTTCTATGACCAACGGACAGGAAATCCAAGTCCTGAGGGCAAGAAAGGTTCAGCAGAATCAGAAACCCCAGGCTATGGAAGTGCTCCAGCTTTTTTGACAGTCAGCCAGACCCTTACTGTGAACCAGACTGAAAAACAGCAGGCCTGCAAAGACTGATGCAACAACGGAAACTGGGGGCAACACTATGGCAGCTCTTCTCTTATTGGCTAGATGTTCTTAGTAGTTCAGCAAACGTTGCCCAACTAGCTCTCACTGAATTTGGCAGTTCTTTGACTTCCATGCACAGGTCCCAGATTCATGGAACTTAAAGGAAAAGGAAAGAAGATTTACAACTTCAGGGGCCTCAGAGGCTCCCATCACTAGACTTAACAAAGAGCAGATTTGCTGGATTCTTCTGAGGTGGAATCACCTCCTTACTACTGAGCTTTACGCTCCAAGCACAGAGCTGAATGAAGCCAGCATCCAAGACTTGACCAGTGGCTACAGGCCTGAGGGACATCTTCCTTCCTCAGCCCCCAAAGCACCATATCTCAACTCCAGACAGGACTTTTTGTTTCTTCAGGGGTTCCCAGCCTCCAGACATGGGGATCACCCATCACATGAGAGTCCCATCTGTGCTCTAGAAGTCAGCATTAGAGCTAATCACATGCTGTAAACCTCCATATTTTCTCTGCAATGGAAGGCCAGATTGGCATGCTCAGGCCTGCCACAGCATTGAGTAGTAACACTGTTCAGAGCTATAAAAGTAGTCTTACCAGAAATGACAGTAAACACCTCCCATTTATACTCGTCTGCCTGTATCATTTATTATTCTGTATTTTGTTTGTTTGTTTGTTTGTTTGGTTGGTTTGGTTTGGTTTGGTTTGGTTTTTCAAGATGGGGTTTTCTCTGTGTCGTTTTGGAGCCTGTCCTAGAACTAGCTCTGTAGACCAGGCTGTCCTTGAACTCACAGAGATCCTCCTGCCTCTGCCTCCAGAGTGCTGGGTTTCAAGGCATATGCCAGCAACCTCCAGCTGCCTGTACCATTCTTGAAGAAGGGCAGGATGAGAACCTAGCTAGAGTTAGGAGACAGTCTCCCCCCAACATTTTATTGCTAGGATGCTGGCAGTTTTGAATTTAGTTCCACATAAACTGGGCATACTGCCACATACCTATATTTCCAGTCTTGGGCAGTAGAGGCAGAAATCTTCAAGAGTTCAAGGTAACTCTTGGCTAATAAAACAAACAAAAATAAACATAAAATCTTTCTCTTGATGTTCCTAGGTTTTGTACTTACTTATGCAATGTCTTTAGTAGCCCTCTTCATCTGTAATAAATTTCTTCTGAAATATTTTATCAGACATTAATAGGGACATATTTCAATTTCTGAAAAATGTAAAGTATATATGTGATTTCTGTATATTCTCACTATTTTTCTTTTACCCTCAAGACATTTTCTCATGTTTCTATCATTGAAACTACCTGTTGTAGAAAACTTGTCTTTCTTTCTCTTTATTATTCTGTCATGCTTTTCCATCCACATTTATTTCAGAGTTCTCCCACATTACAACTCACCATCAGTTTCTTTTCACAGTGTATATGTATGTATATATTGATGTTTAAATTGCAATTCCAAAGTGAAAGGAATAATGCAACATTTTATTTTTTAAATTGTCCCATTTTATTTAATGTATGGATCCATCCATTTTCCTAAAAATGTGTAATTGTATTTTTATGACAGAATAAAATTTAGTTGTGTATAAAGACCATATTTTCTCTTCTCATTTATCTGTTGATGGACATATATGGTGTTGTAGTATCTTTTGTATTGGGAATAGCACAGCAATAGACATGAATGTATAATTAGCCCTGTGTCATGCTGTTCCAATTTGCCTCTTTGTTGTGAGAAACACTGCAGCCAAAAGCAACTTGTAGAAAGGAAGGGCTTATTTTAGTTGGTAAGTTATAGTTTGTCAAAGATGCCAAGTGAGGACTCAAGGCAGGAGTTTGAAGCAGATGCCATTGCTTACAGAGTGATATTCATCTACTTTTCTTACATAACACAGACCAATCTCCCCGGTGGTAGCATCCATAGTTTCATAGACCCTTCTCCATCAATTAACTATCAAAGAAATGCCCCCACAGTCATGCCTACAGACAAATCAGATAGAGGTAACTTTATAGTTGATGTTTCTTCTACCGAGGTATGTCTAGTTAATGTCAAATAGACAAAAGTAACCCATGCATATGCTGACCTAGTTTCATATAAATATGCATATATGTGTATATTTATACATAAACATATATGGTAATATAATTAACTACACCATATGTTAAGACTTTCATGAATTTCTTCAGTATCCTTAATAATGAGTTGCTGTCATTTCTTTAACTACTGTGTCACTTTAGGTTATCACTATCACCTTATAAAGATTCTTGTCTTCCCATACCTTGATCAGCATGGTTCCTAATTTTGTTTTCTGGATTATGGCTATTCTGGGATGGGGTGAGAGGGAACAGCAAAGTAGTTTTAGTTCCCATATTTCTGTTGTCCAGAGTGAGCATTTTTTTCAACTATTTTTCTCTTTGATAAACACTCATGTAATTCATTTGGACATTTGCTTGGATGACGTTTTTTGGTATTTAGACTATTTGGTGTCTAGATATTGATCCCCTGTCAGATTATTAATAACTATTTTCTCTCATCTAGTATACTTTCTCTTCCCTCTGCTTATTTCTCCTTTGATGTGAAGAAGTTTTAAAATTTCATATAATTCTATTTGTCTTTGTGTTGAGGGGAGTATAGTATTTGCCACTGTAGTCTGTAAGGGGAAATCCATATTGCTGTGTGTAACTTGAAATGATTTGGCCTGCAGCTCCTATGTTTTGGGTTTTTTACTCATGTCTTTGATATACTTTGACTTGAGATTTTTACAGGATGAGACATAATAATCTAATATTTTTCTTCTATGTATGAATACAGATTTACCAGTGCTCTTGTTGGAAAGGCTCTTTCTTCAATTGTGTTTTTGGCATATATGCTGAAATGCAGGTGGCTGTGTGTACATGAGTGTCTTTCGGGTTTTCTATAGTATTCTGTGTTCTACATGTCTGTTTTGTTTCAGTAGCATGAGTTTTTGCTACTAAGGTTCTGAATTTCTAATTGCAAAATGGATGTAGTAATGCATCCAACACTGCCATTTAGGTCAGGGTTGCTTTGGTTATTCAGAATTTTTCAATTATTCTGGGTATCTTCTAGGATTCCTTTTTGTAGGTCTAGAAAGCATGTCATTCATATTTTAAAAGGATTGCATGGAATATGTAGATAAATGTTGGCAATAGAACCATTTTTCCCAATGTCAAGTGTTCTAATCCATGGGCATAGGAACTTTTTCATCTTTTAGTATTTTAGTTTGTTCTTCAATTATTTTGATATTATTTTTTAATTTTCTTAGCTTATTGATTTCACTACCTTGCATTGGTTATTCCCATTTTTAAAAATTTTACCTTGATGTTATTGTGAATATAATTTTTATTATATTTTAGAAAGATACATTATTGGCATATAGGAAATCTACTATTTTCTAGTTGCTCTTATGTCTCGGAAACTTCAGAAAACTTTTGTCACCTGAAAGATTCTTCTCATCCATATGGATTTTTAAAAAAGACTTTTTTGTTTTAAAACTATCCAACTGGACACTCTTCAGCTTTTGCCTACCACATTGATATCTCCTTAATTCCCTTTTCGATTGCTCTAGCTAAGATTCTAGGAATTATATAGAATATGATACATAAGTATTTAGCACTTAAAAGGATAAAAATGCTAAAAAGTTGTAATAAGATATGGAACATATTATTTGTTTCTTTTCTTTTTCTAGATTCATTGTTGAGTGTAGTAGGGTAAATGAATGTTACTGCCTTACTTAGCTCTCTATAATAAACTGTCATTCATTATTAGTGAGTCTTTGGCTTCTTTACCTGGGATACATGAATGGAGAACAGCTCACCTTGGTTAGACCAGATTAAAGTCAAGAAAGAATAGGATGCATTCTTTCTGTATCTTCAGAATGTTCCCAGTCTTCATTCTCTCTAAGCTACCCTGTGGCCATTGCTTTTTCATTTGTCAGATATGTCTCTAGGTCTATGTGAAAAGTTTCCATCTCCAAACATTCTCCTTTCCCACACAAGTTCACCCCACATTTCTCAGCCCAGCAGACATCTCCAACTCTAGTATGCACCATGAGTCTCAGAAAATCCATGCCATAGCACATTTTTTTTCCAGTGGAAAAAAGAACATTCTATGTATTATCTGAAGCAGGGACAATTGCCAACACAGGACATGCTAAACTTTGTCAGTGTGACTGTTATTTCTTTATACCATGTCATGGATACTCATTATTTAACAGTACATTATGGTATTGTTTTGGATTTATCTTCATTTGGTCTGATGTTCACCAAAGTAGCAACATTCTTCGTGTTGCTGGGAAACCCACTTGCACCACTTCCTCCTATTAGTAGACCATCCTTCACACTTTATTGCCTTCCCAAGGCCATGAGCAATGCACTAACTTGTCTTTGTATTTTCTAAGGAACTCTGAGTTGATGCCAGCACAATTGCTATATTTTTCTGTTCATTTCTTAAAAAAAAATCTTCACTGTTTTTTTAGCATCCTATTAATCTGATTTACATCCCAGTCTGTCACTCAGACTCACTCAAACCTCTCACTATAACTATGATCCTAGGCTGCCATCCTAGTCACTGAGTAGCTATTCTAAAGAGAAATACTTAATCCTTGTATTCTGTCAGGTTATCGTCAATTTGCAATTACAAAAGTAGTGTGCTTTTCAGATATACAGAAGAGGTTAGATGCTCTCAAGATTTCTTCCAAAAAAATTCTCAAAACTTCTGCTTTTTGAATATCAAAGGAGTGAACCCATCAACAATGAGCCTGAGAGGATGTTGACTGGGCTGTCTCCCATTGTCTAGCAATCTCTGCAATGTCTGTGATGTGTTCTTAAAGACAGAGTGGCAATCCTTATATGATGATACCATAGTAAGATAAACCAATATTTTAAGTTGCTTTGGAGCAGGTCACAGACAGAACATCAAATCATGTGTCTCCAAAGTTAAAAAGAAAGTGTCTGCTTTGCTTGTTCTATGATGATTGATGATAGAAAACATTACTCTTGGGGTTTACAGGAGGCTAAAGTGTCAAATCCTTCCTCAGTTCAACTTTAATGCCTATTATTTTGACTTTCTTATCCACTATGGATCTAGATAAATCAGAGAGAAAATAGATCTGAAACTCATGAGAGGGTCATCAGTGAGCCACTATAATGAAATAGTCATGATGCATGTGATTCCATTATATCAGTTGAATTGCCTTCCTTTAATAGCAAGGGTGTAAGAGCAGACTGTAAAGGAGGTGAGAGATAGCAGGGGAGTGAAGTTGTTATGAGGAATGTAACCATGGACTTTCTCCTGATGAAGACTTGATACCTTAATATATACTCTCTAAAAATCTTATAGTGACCTTGACAGGCACTCATCTCTTAGGAAATTCATTTTCAGCACAAGTGTACAATAAATCTTTGATATCATGCCATAAATCAGTGATGATAGAACTTTAGAATTGCTCCTTATCATCTTAATTCTATATAGTCAAAGGAATAACAAAGGAGATATCTTGATAAAGGGAGGGCATTTTGGGGTTAGGGGGAAATCTAGTATCAGGGAAACTCCATCCCAGCTAAGACTCCTAGCAATAGTGGGGAGGATACCTGAACTGGCCTTCTCCTATAATCAGATTTGTGGTTACCCCAATTGTCAACAGAGAGCCTTCATCGAGTAACTGATGGAAGAAGATGTAAAAATCCACAGCCAAGCACTGGGAGACCTCTGGGAGTACAGTTGACTAGAGGGAGGAGGGATTGTATGAGCAAGGGGTGGGCTCTTAAGATCATGACAGGAACCCCACAGAGACAGCTGATCCAGACAATGGGAGCAGAGGGACTCTGGTATAACAACTAGTGAGCCTTCATGGGACCAACCTAGGTCCTCTGTATGTGGATAACATTTGTGGCGCTACTAGCAGTGAGAAGAGGACCTGTCTCCAGTGCATGAGCTGGCTTTTTGAAACCTATTTCCCTTGCAGGAATGCTTTGCCCAGCCTTGATGCAAGGGGAGGATCTTGGTCCTTTTTCAAAGTGATATGACATTCTTGTTGACTCCCATTGGAGGCCTGTCCCTTTCTGAACTGAGGAGGAGTGCATGAGGGGTGTAGAGGACAGATGGTGGGGGAGGGGGCAAGAGGAGGGAGGGGAAATTGTGGTTGGTATGTAAAATAATTTTTAAAAATTAACAAAAAAGAAAAAATAAGGTTTATATGCAATAGACCTTATTACAACTATTTTGCTCACAATGAAAATACTAAGAGAAATTCATCAAGGGGTAGATGAATTGAAGATGGTTCCCCCCTTTCTTTTGTCCTGTTAGGTATTTTAATAATTCTCTTATGCTTTTCTGTATTAATTAGAGGTAACGCATTTAACCTTGGCCTCCATCATGGCAACTATTTTGCTTTTAAAAAATATGAGAAGGGAGGAGATGTTGGGGACACAAAGATCCTTACATATGTTGATTTCCAGGGGAAAACAGGAATGTTAAACACATAGGGACCCTTTTCAATTGAGTGGATAAAGTACCTGTTTTTCTCCCCAGAAAGCTGGGAGTGGATTTTGTTAATGACTTGGTGACATTTTTGCTATCTGTGGAGGCATACTTCACTCACCTTTTGCTGTAGAAGCAGACTCTGCAAAAATTCCCCAGGATGATTATCTCAGATCTTTTTTCCCTAGGCTGTTACTCATCCTTAAGATAGCCTGATGACCTACCTCTATGCTATCCTATGCTATCGGTCACAGATCACATTAGACTTTAGACCTTTTGGCTATAGAGTCCACCCTCATGGTCACACGTACTTTGTAAGGAGTTTCTGAAACCATCTCAAGACTGCTTAATTTTAATTTTTGTTATGTTGTAGAAAATATATATATATATATATATGTATATATATATATATATATATATAAAGAAGTTTAAGTAATAAAATGCAAGGTGAAATTTCTGACAAAGTTACTCTCAGCTTCACTCTGAAGCATCCCCACCCCATTGCTATATAACTGCTTGCCAAATTCCAGTGTTGAGAGTGCCAGGATTCTCAGACCCTAGTTCATAGGACATGGTTTTCTCTCTTTCTCTTGTCTCTAAGTTTCCTTCAGGCAACTCCCAAGATTCATAGTTTGCTTGTTCTATTGTTTTTTCTTCAAACTTTAATAAAATTGTTCTTAAGATTTCTAAATCTGTTTAAGAATTCTTTAACAAGGCCGAGAACCCCAAAAAGGAGTATTCCCTTTCCCCAGTAATATCATGATCTGCAAGATTGTCTGGCAACTAGAATTCCATTTAAGATTAAAGAGTGAAAGAAGTCAAAATGTGTTTTTTAGAATTAGAAGACAAGCTGAGCTACGTCAAAATATCATTTCTCTTCTGACTTAGTGAAGAAAATGTCTTCTTGGCATATTCTTTGATTGTTGGCTAAAAAAAATTATTCATAGGGTCAAAAGGAAGGGAAAGCGACATGTTATATCTTAGGTGGATGTCTGTGAAGTAAATTGAATTTCAAACAGCCTTGTATGCTATAAACACAATAAATAAGAATTTGTAGAGAAACCAAGAGGGAAGCAGGGGTGATTCACTGCTCTTCAAAGGGTTTTTTTTTTTTTTGACAAGGTCATTCTTGCCTGCCTCTTGTAGTTTGAACCAATATCTTTCATAGTGAGGGAAGATGCTGCAAAGACTGTAAAAACCACCATATATGATACAGATGTTTTGCTGCCAGACACTGAACTCTGAGCTATCTCAACTGTGTGTGTCTTAAGAAATAGTTATTGTGCCCCATGAAAGAGGAAACTGCTATTTTCAGGAGATTAATTTTTGTGTTCTAATCAGCAATACATCTTCACTATCATGTCAATGATGTCATAATTTTCTCATGTTTTCATTCTCTATCCAAGGATCAGAAAATCAAAGGAATAGTAAGTAATCTCATAAGTAAGGAGGGGAAGACATGTCAAAGACCCACTCATCTCTGTCTTCCTACACATGTGACTTCAAAAACCAGAGAATTAGGGGATGGTACAAATGATGTAAGTGTGAGATGCAGGGAATTAGGGAACAGTGCTAAATGATGTAAGTGTGAGATACAGAGGATTAGGGGATAGTACTAAATGATGTAAGTGTGAGATACAGAGAATTAGGGGATAGTAGTAAGCAATGCAAGTGTGAGAAGAGATTGTAATTGTCTTATAAAGCTCTGAATGTTTGTAAGATTTTTTCTTATATTATATGTGGTTAGCTTGACAGATCAGATTGTGAAGTTGTGCTCCCACCATTGGTATACAGCACTGTTGTCATCTATAGCAGGAATAAAAGACATTTCGTAAATGTGCTTGTTAGCTTGGTTTGGGTTCTGATGCACACTTTTGATGGGAGATGTGATTCTGTATATATGTTTCTCATACTGTTAATAAAGCCCTGTGGCCAATAGAAAACTAGATAGGTGGGGCTAGGAGACTAGGAGGAGGAAGAGGAAGTAGTAGGTGGAGTCAAGATGTAGCCCGGGCCTGCCGCGCGGCTCCCAGATAAGACGACCACATGGAAATACTTAGATAAGTAGAAATGGGTTAATGATTAAGGCAGAGCTAGCCCATAAACAGTAATGGTAATTGGCCAACAGGATTGTATCAAATACAGAGTCTCTGAGTGTTATTTGGGGCACACGTGGTTGCAGGACAATGGCGGCTGGACCGGGAGGCCGGCGGGGAGAAACCTGCTGTAACATAATGGTGTCAGAAGCGGGATTGAGAACTTTCACTTAAAACTTAACAAAAGCTTAAAAAATAGTTTTTAGAAACAAGGGAACAGAGACTAGCAAGACTTCTTGGTAGCAGCATTTTCTCGGTTGGATTTGTTTTGTTGTAGACAGAGATTTGCGAGGCTCCTTTAAGGGAAGTTTCCAAAATTAGCATAAGCGGCAAAAACCGCCTTGCTTTTAAAGAGCTCTGCTAACAATTCATTGGTGTGTACAAGAGCTGCAATGAAGGTTTACACTGTGTTTTAAAAAATACGCTGGCTTGGGAGAGAAAAAGAAACGGGATACAATGGTTTAAAAAGAAAAAAGGAATTAAATGGATGGATGTAATGGCACACGCCATTATCCCAGCACTCGGCAGACAGAGGCAAGCAGATCTCTGTGATTTCAAAGCAAACCTGGAATGCAATGAATTCCAGGTCAGTTAAAAGTTACACAGAGAAACCCTGTCTCAAAATATGCAAAAATAGAAATAGAAGAAATAGAGTAATAAAAAAGCCACGTAAAAATGGAAAGCACAGAGAAATTTTGGATACTATACGTGATTCTGTTGTCTTTAAATTATTTGATTGCTGAGAAAATAACTACTGATAAAAGAAATGCTACTAGATTAATTCAATTTATATATTTTAAAAATACTTTGACTCAAAAATTTAAGCCTAAGGACAAGTTACTGGGGAAAAGGATTTCTATTTTTGTTTCCACAGAAAATGAAAAGCTACAGATTCTTTCCAGACTTATATGGTTTGATCAAGCCAGACCCCCTGAAACAGTGCCCCAGTTGATCCAACATTCAAAGCAGTTGAGACAAAGCCTTGCAGACTACAGCCAAGATTTCTGCATCTTCTTTGGACCCCCATGACAGCGCCCTCTACCAGCAGGAAGTAGTTTGGAAAGAACGACGCCCAAATTCCCAAATATCGTTTATAAATGTTTATTTTCATTTAAATGGGCTTGGTTATAAATGGCTATAACCACAAACAATCTTTTTAAAGGTAAAAAGGGAATTAAGATATAGATATGAATACTTTGCTTTGGAATGGATTTTCTTTTATTGATACAATTTAAGGTCAATTTTGTGATATGTATATTTCTCCTCTTGTTTAGGTATTGTGTTTATATAGCTCATTGAAAATGTAATGTATAATTTAGTACAGATTAGAGAGTTACCTATGATAGTTAAAACTTAGAGTTAAGTTAGTTTGGATTTCTAGATATATAGAGATGTATTTGAGATGGATAGGCATTCTTCAAACCTTTCAAAGACCTACAGAATATGGCATTTAAAATAGTTTAGGGCTTTTCTTGACAGTGAGGCACAACTGCTCCTGGTAACACCACCTACAGAAGAAAGGAAGATGGACATTGAAGAAACTCGTTATGAAGTTTGCTTCTAATATGGCAAGATAGCCATTTTAGCAAGGTACTTCTCTTGTCTAGACTGTTTGACTTTATGTTGTAGAAACTGGACATGCAGGACCCACAAAAAGGTGACTGCTGATGCAAGATGGACATTGCTACAGGATTCCTGTTTCATGGAAGAGGCTGCCAGACAGCCAGATAGTCTACAGGACACAGAGAAAAGTTTCCTGCCTTATTGAGGAGTCTGGACACACATTATGGCCTATGGGCTGAAGATGGAACATTACAGAAGAACTTCGGGTGACTGACCAGGCAATGCATTGTCTCTGTCATTTCTAGAGTTTATATATTATCCTTCTGTGGTCTCTGAAGGAGTTGAAGACAGATAGTTATGATTATAGTTTTTCTTAGTTAGGATTAAAAATAAGTTACATATAGGTCTTTAGACTGACAAAGATAGGATAGATGATATTTTCTTTAAGTCTTACAAAATGTTAATGGACTAAATATTGTTAACTGTGATTCTTATTTGATAACTGTTGTATGGTATATTTTGCTATGTTAAGGTTAAACCCCTTCTTTTACTTTAGACAGAAAAGAGGAGATGATGGGAGATGTGATTCTGTATATATGTTTCTCATACTGTTAATAAAGCCCTGTGGCCAATAGAAAACTAGATAGGTGGGGCTAGGAGACTAGGAGGAGGAAGAGGAAGTAGTAGGTGGAGTCAAGATGTAGCCCGGGAAGGAGCAGGACGCCTGCCGCGCGGCTCCCAGATAAGACGACCACGTGGAAATACTTAGATAAGTAGAAATGGGTTAATGATTAAGGCAGAGCTAGCCCATAAACAGTAATGGTAATTGGCCAACAGGATTGTATCAAATACAGAGTCTCTGAGTGTTATTTGGGGCACACATGGTTGCAGGACAATGGCGGCTGGACCGGGAGGCCGGCGGGGAGAAACCTGCTGTAACACACTTTTATTTTTTCAAAAATAAATTACCTTGCTGAGCTACATCTGTTTTGTTCATTTGTTCTTTGTGTGACACCAAGACTATTTTTTATTTGCTTCTAACAAACTGAACACATGGAATAAGTCTAATATGGCAGTAAGAAGAATAATTCAGAGGAGTGTTGTTGAAAGAATATGTAGAGTAATTTAGAACCATTCCATATGTGTATCTCAACACATTTCAGCAGTTTTGAAAATTTCAGAATACTTAAGGGAGGGTTGATTGCATAGCATTTGTGTTGTTTGCCAGAATTCTGTAAGGATAGGTTGGTCAAGAATAGCTAGTTTTCATAATAGTTACCACATAGTCTGTTTTCAAAAAAAACTGGAGAGACTGATTAAAATTATTGTTCTTTTTGATATAACATAACACATTGAAATTTTCTGATTATTGAATAAGTTGAAAAATATTTTTGTTGCATGCCTAGTGCCTGTTATCTGTAATATTTCCTTGAAATATACCTATAGTATAGGCAGATTTTACATTAAATCAGCAAAACAAATTTGGGTCAATTGATTTATTATATTTTGGTAATTTGAAAGACCCAGTTTTTATACTTAAAAAAGAAATCAATTGTATGAAACATGTATTCAAATGGAAACATATAAAGAAAGCCTTATAGCAGTAATGTATCATCTAAGGGCTTCTCTGATGGAATGTCTTCTTCTAGGTTCATAGGAGTTTTCATGGAACTTATGGCATCTCATGATCTTCAGTTGAGTGTAAACCCTAAGGAGATCTAGCAAAAGCAGGGTAACAGATTACAATACACAAAAATGACTGGTGTCATGTTGTCTGATTGTAAAAATGCTACTCCAGACTAGGCAGTGTAGTTCCCCTTTCCTCCATTTCATAGCTGGACCTAATCAGTCAAATACCACATGTTTTTATGAGCTTTGATGGTTATTTCTTCAAGTGTTAGAGATTATGAAAAAATTTGTGAAAATGAGATCTACACACACACACACACACACACACATACATACACATATTCATGAATATAGCATAGGAACAAAAAGGTATAGTCATCCTTTATGCACAACATATGAGACAAAGTATGCTCTTACGGGAGTTGTCAGATGGACAAACAGAAAGATATTTCTTGATTTTAGACATGAATTTGACACATGGACAATAAACACACTTGTTTCATTTCTTTTACTAAACAAACATTACATGTCCTTGGCTTTTAACTATTATGTTATTATGAATTCTGATGTTATACTTTTATCACTCATATTTCATGGCAAATACTTTCTGTATCCTAAATCTTACGTCCAGTGAAAGTTGTACTTGGTGATTCAAATAGTCAAGGGATGACTGGGGTAAGATCATGTGTTGAGGTTATTAGGCATCCAACTTTCTGTCCAGGAAGGTAAAAGTTAAATAACTGCAAGGAGCAGCTATTTCCTACTGTGACTCCTGGATGAGGGTTTCTGTGTAAGGTATCCTCCAAGAGGTTCAAGCTCCCAACACCCCTGAAATGATGATTTTCAATGTATAGAGTCAACTGGGATTTAATTAAATGGAAAGGAGTTTATGTTTACTAATATCTTTATTGATTTGTATTCAGGAGATCCAAATTAATGTATGTGGGCTGCAGAGAGCATATTCCATAGACATTTTTACAGTATCAGAAACTTTTATTGTACTACCCCAAATCTACATAACAAATGGCTTATTGCATATTTATATTAATGCAAAATAATCATTATATTTAGGGAGATACAGGATAAATTAATATATTCCCGCCTTTGGATATGCTGTGATAGAGAAAAATAATTTCAGGGATCAATTACTATATTTATAATTGAGAACAGTAATGGCTACTCCACTATAGATTATGAGTGAGTATTAGTAAATTTAGGGTGGAAAGTAGAAATAGGCTTTTCCTTATTTGCAACTGAAGCTAAAATTTATAATGGATACATACTTCTTAGAGTTTCTACTGTGATGAGACCATGACTAAGGCCACTCTAATGAAGGAAAACATTTAATTGGGGTGGCCTACCTTTCAGAGGTTTAGTTCATTGTCATCATGGTGGGAAGCATGGCAGAGTGAGGCAGCCATGTTGCTGGAAACGTAGCTGAGTTCTACATCCTGATGGGCAGATAGCAAGAGAGACATCAAGTCACTGGGCCTGAGCTTGAGCTTCTGAAACCTCAAAGCCCGCACCTAGTGGCACATGTCCTCCCAAAAGGCTACCCCTCCTATACTACCACTCCTTATGAGCCTATAGGGGCCATTTTTATTTAAATCATCACACGAACTTTAGTATTTACTAAACAACGCATCTTTGAAGATAAAATAAAACATTTCTTTCTTGTGAAGAGAAGTGTTTGAAAACTCAGCTCCCTTAGCACAGGATACCTCATGTGAGAATGAGAAAAGCAGAGAAGTGAAAGCAACTGCCCCCCTTGGGGAATATATGTGTGATGACTTCTATTTCTTACACGGTTTTTGTTGTTGTTGTTTACATTTTCTCTCTCAATATAGCTGAAATTGGAGATGAAAAAACAAGGGAATCCACTTCTTCAAGAGAGTTTGATTACCAGATGGTTCAGAGGGTTGTTTGAAGCATAAGCACTTGAATCACAAGAAGAATACAGCAGGTTCACATAGTAGTTGTTCAAAGAGTCTGCAGTATAGCATCCCTTTGCAATCTACATGCATATTTAAAGCATTACTTTGAAGTTAATAAAAGAAGTAGAAGAGTAAAATGTAACCACTGACCATTTTTTATGGAAATTTAGAGGGGACTAAATCTAGAAATGTCAGTTATGAAGTTTCTAGTGAAGTGGTAACATTCATAAATGTCATCTCTTCCAGTTCCTTTTTCAGTCTTACTTTCATTCCATTATATCACATTTATTTAAATGAGATTTTTTTTTGTTCCTCACAGTGCTTATACCACAGAGTAAGACCTGGAGGATGGGTTGTAAGTGCAGGAGTACAAAGAGATAAATAATAATGTTCAATAAAAACCATCTTAGGTGATTTATGGTAGGAGCTCAAAAGGGAGAGATGATAGCACCTGTGCATTAGGGCTGGCGTGGTATAAAGACATGTCATCACAGAGAGGGACAGTTACATGATGAGAAAAAACACATGACATGAATTGGATACATTTCTTCAGGTGGATTTCAGCTATCACCAGGTATAGACAGAACAACCAGGCATCATCTCTGAGGAAAAAACATAACAGAAATAGAAATGGGAGACACTCGAAAACCAAGAGAAGTCAGTGGACTGGTAGGTATACAAAACTGCCAAGACAGAGTGCAATAGTAACATACGAAAATACAATTGTATTGGCATCACTCAACCTTATGTTAATGCATTTTTAAGAATGAATTTTAGTGTCATTTCAAACTTTTCTACAGAACAGTAAGAACAACCTTGAGGGTAGGTATTATGCATGAATCTCCATGCTGTTAAGATGCCACTTAAAAGATTTCACTTATAATTTATCAGCTGTGCAAAATAATTTTCCTTTTGTTGTTCATTTTCCTACAAGTGTGATTAATATACCTATTATGGTTTCTGTGACAATGAACAGCATACCAAAGCCAATGTATGGCTTCAGTATATTTGGATCCATTCAGCTTGTTCCTTGTATTCTGGACAAAGGAGAGAAACATATGGCATCTGTTGAAGACCTGACTTTGAACTAGGAGCAGACTGTGTTTCTTGGAGATGATGAAATATTCAATTTCTTAGGGATTCCAAATTGTAAAAAACTGATCTATGATCAGAATACATTTGATAGATATTTAATTTTTAAAGTTCTGAAAAGTGGAATTAATATACTAAGGAAATTATCTTTTTACTTACATTTTACTTACATCGTCTAACTCTCAAAGCTCCTGAACTCTTCCTAGTCAGCTATTATCACCGATCCTAAAATTTACTGTTTGACAAACAGGACTAAAATTGTCATCACCAATACTACTGCAACCAAGTCTGCACCTTCACGAGTGGCCTTTCAGGGTCATTCTGCAGCGCCACCAACCCATCACACAATATCAAGCCCTGGGTCATAAAGCCCATGACCCCTTCAGTCTTCACAGGAAATACCACAAGGGAGATACCTATACATGGTCATGTCTATCTCAGGAGATTTCTCCTCATGATGCTGATGATGCTGTTCTTTTTTGTTGTTGTTGTTGTTAATTACAATCAATTATTCAGACTTAGTTTATCAGCAACCATTATCCCAGTGTGCTGGCTGGTTTTCTGTCAACTTGCCACAAGGCAGTCATTTGGGAAGAAAAGACTTCATCAGAAAAGCGCTTTCATCACCCTGAAATGTAGGCTGGTCTATGGGGCATTTTCTTCATTAGTGATAGATGTGGGAGCTCCAAGGACACTGTAGGTGGTGCTATCAGGTGTGTAGTGAGATTTTCATTTTGTCTACTTCTGTGGCACTGACCATACCCATTGGGGAGTGGAGCCAGGGGCAGAAGTGACTGGTGGAACTAGGTCTGAGGAAGAACCTGGGAACACGCTTGCTGGAAGGATGTGGAGAGGAGAGCACGCGGTGGAAGTTGCTGGTGTTCATCTGTCTAGGTTGTAAGTTATTTCTCCCTGAATAAACACCTATTCGGCCTATTTGTTTATCCTGATCCTTATTAAACTGTAATACAGGTGGTACTAAGTGGTACAAAAAAGTGTGATGAGCAAGTCATGGAAAACAAGCCATCAAGCCTTCCTCCATGGCCTTTGCTTCAGTGTCTACCTCAGGTCCCTGCTCAATTACCTGCCCTGACTTCCCTCAATGATGGATAGTGATGTAAAAGTGTAAGCCAAGTACACTTTCCCTTCCTTTGGTTTGGGTCAGTGATTTTATCATAGCAATAGAAACCTAGCCAAGATACCCAGTGGGACACACAATGTTTCACTTCCACAGACTTAATTTAAAATATTACAGGGACAGCTCTGAAAGAGTCTTTGCTTCCCTCTGAAACTTCACAAGCCAATCCTCAACCGTCTGCACTTTTATCAACATTATCCTCTCCCAAGTGCCCACAGGATGACAACATTTTGTGCTCTGAGCATTAAATGTATTTGTAGACCAGAGTTTTCAAAACTCTGAAAATCCTTCCCTCAGACCACAAGGTCAGGTACACCTCAGGGTGTTCTGCCTCCCCTGCTGCCACTTCCTGTTCTGGTTTGCTTTCTAATGCTATGATGGAACGTTCTGTCCAAATCAGTCATTTCAGCTTATACTTTAAAGTCACAGTTCATCATTGAAGGAAATCAGGGTACGAACTCAAGCAGCACCAGAGACAGGAATCATGCAGACAATCTGCTCACTGGTTGCTCTCTGGCTTCTTCTCAGCTTGCATTTTTATTGCTTCCCAGGACCAACAGCATGCGTAGTACTGCCCATAATAGGAGGCACCATCCCACATCAATTAACAATCAAGAAAATTCCCCCAAGAGACCTGCCTACAAGCCAATCTGATCTAGGCAATTCCTCAGTTGACTTTCCTCTTCCCATAAAACTTTAATTTGTGTTAAGTTGGCAATAAAAACTAACTAACACAAATACTATTGTCAAAGTTCTGGATACTTTGAAAAGATTTTTAGAGTATTATAAATATGAGCCATAAAGCAAGGGGAATGGCAAAACATTATAACATGAATGGAAGGAATATATGAATATTAATTGAGCCATATTTGCACTTGTATGAAGTTCTTCATCCCTTCTGACTTGATTGAATTAGTCAGGATAAGTAACATGCAACTTTTAAACTGGCTTTATTAAGGTGGCTTTATCATGCAGTCAGGACAGTTTTGTCTATCTGCACCAGATCCAATTATTATTGTGTCACATTGGAATTGTTTAAAAAATGATTCTTAATATTTGTAGATATATGCATAATAATAATTGTTATTTTTTATTTTGATAGTTTCATTCATGAGTACTTTATGTCATTTATACGGTGTCTCACCTCTATACTTTCTACTGTGCCCCCAATCTCCATTATATTCATGACCTGTTCTTTCATAATTATAATTGTTATAAATACATAGATTTGTAGAACCGTCTGAGACTGTTTATTATGGCACAAATATACATGCATTTGAGGCTGAATACTTGGGATTGGCAAAACTATCAGGGACTCCTTCCCAGTGATGACTGACTTTTCTTCTCTTAAAAGTTGTTGATTGCGTATGGTTCTTCAATTATGATGGTGCTTCATGAAACTTCCCCTATCCTTGTTGAATTGTTAACTTCCTTTCTTATATAAACCTTGTTTCAGTGTCTGCCATTCTATTTAATCACTACAATGCAATATATTGCAGATGTCCTTTATTGTATATCTATGGAGCCTCAAATGAAGAATGTTATGTTAACTAAATAAAGCAAGTAGAATTAAATCTCTCCCTCAGCCATGCTTGTCAGTGCTTTGTGCCACACCAGTAAAACAAACTGATACTTTAAAAATAGTAAAAAAAAATCAAAATCAATGTTTTTTGGCATTATTCAAGTTTTATAATTTCTTATCTAACATACCAGTACCTTATTCCTTTCTTTTGGCTATGAGGGTACAATGTTTGATATTTGGACCTTGAGGCTTTGTCCTTTGCACTACATCTCATCCAAACTATTCACATGAAGACCCTTTATGGAAAGCAGCCAGAAGTCAATGTGTGTACTTAAATTGTTAGTGAATAACCTTGTAGCTTTAAAATTTGTCTTTTTAAATACAGTGACAGTCTCCCCAAACAGTCCATTCACTAGCAAATTGCATTGTGGATTCCTTGTGCTGCACTTGACCACTGACACCATATTCTCCCACTGGAACAGGTTAGGCATCAGAACCAGAAACAGTGTCCCTGTAGTTGGAGAGAAGTTCATGTGCTGTCTTCTCTGAGGTTCTCCAGAGTCACCTTGTCAGTGGAAGACTTGTCTGCCCACAGTGGCCTTTTTTGTACATATTGGTATTTTCACTAGTGAGAGAAATATACATCTCCCATTGTGCAAATTTAGCTGCTTAATTATATTTACACAGATTCAGATTTTGAAATGACGACTTTCTGTAATTTTCATGTAATTTCCTGCAGGGCTTCTGAACTCCTCTAACATTTGGATCCTAGGTTGATCCAGGGTGAATACTTTAATGTTTTGTGGG
This sequence comes from Cricetiscus sungorus, assembly GCA_030556225.1. Taxonomy (NCBI): domain Eukaryota; kingdom Metazoa; phylum Chordata; class Mammalia; order Rodentia; family Cricetidae; genus Cricetiscus; species Cricetiscus sungorus. Next base: position 2,497,421 of record JANBXA010000392.1, read on the forward strand.
ATTTTTCTGATATTCAGTAATACTACACTTCTGGACTTGTAATGTTAGCTCAATATCTAATAACATTCTGCACACCAATGTTACAGGGAGAGCACGGTTCAGGCATTTGTTTCTTATTTAATCCTATTTTTTCTGATGAAAATAAACATATAACTTCACATTTACAGAAATTGAGAATGAAGAGAATGGCATCAGAAAACAGATGGCATAGCCCAGAAACACCAAGTTGGCTCTGTAATATCACCCATTTCAACCTTCCTCCGAATACTCAGTTCTCTTTTTAAGCCATGGATTTAATGTGTAGACTAGCTTAGACCTTTTATGGTCATAAAACTATGATGATAAAATGTGCCACAAAGCTTATGTGATTTTCATAGTTTCAACATTGCCATTTGAGGCATCAGCATGATCACCCTGGGGACTGTGCATCTCACCTGGAGTCCTGTGATGCTATACGCAAAAATAACACATTGTTCATGATGACAGCATAATACTGGCTCTGGGAGCTTTATTTTATTTTATTTCCCTGCTTTGTACAACACACATGGAGAATATTTATTTTTTAATAGTGATCAGTATTGGAATCCCATAAATTTATTTTCACAAGTGGATTAAAAACAGGATTCTAAAATAGTAATAATTTGTACTCTCAAGGGGATGAATAAACCAGCCTGTATGTGCCAAATGGAAAATATATTTAAGTTTAGAGACACTAGTTTGGAAAACTTCTGTTGTAACAATGCTTTGATAAATGTGATTAGAGATGTGGAAAACAAAAATCACAGAATTATGAAACTTTATTCATAGAAATATTCAAAATAAGAAAAAATATAAAATTGGTATTGTTTACAATATATGCATCAGCCTTTTAATTCCAAAATATCATAACTACTTTTGAAAACTCCTCTTGTAGAATGTAAACATTTTTCCCAAAGTTATTTCATGCATGATAATTATATCTAAAATGTATGTATATGTTACATCCATTTATCATCTGAAGGATTTTGAGAGTATATGAAAAATGCAAACTTGACAATTAATTCACCACCTAACTCTAAATGCCTAGGACCCACCACAAACTCAAAAACTTGCATAGCCAATACAGTAAATCTCCACTCAAAATTAATGCTCCTATAGTAATGTTCCCGGAAAAACAAACATTATTATATGGTGTGCAAGAGAATATGTTAAAAATATTTTAATGAACATGATTAAGAAAGACATAGAGGGTAGGAATAAGTGTGTTCTACTGAAGACCATTAAGCAGACAATTCCATGAAAAAATGAAAACAATTTAAGATAAAATTTGAATTCAATAAAGACATAGATTCTCTGAAGAAAAAGTAAAGTGAAATAAAGCATGAAATGAAAATTTCAGAAGCTGAAAGGAAAAAATTCAAAGGAAAGCTTTATCAATAGATTGGATTAAATACAATATATGAAAATTAGGTTTTGAAGACAAGACAGAGAAACTAGATAGTTCAGCCAAAGAGATATCAAATCCTTTCTCATAAAATAAAATTCCAAATCCAGAATGTGTAGAACTTCTGAGGCTCATAAAATTGTCAAATCTGTGAAAAGAAATTATGGAAGGAGAAGAAATACAAGTCATGGTACAACAAATATTTTCAACAAAGTTAAAAAAGAAAACTTCCCCAATTTAAGGAAAGCTGTCTATAAGGGTCCGTAAGGCATACAGAATAAAAAATTATAGGACCAGAAAAGAAATTCTCCATGTCATATAACAGTCTATATACTAACTGCACAAAAATAGAACCAAATCCAAAACAACCACAACAAAAGTAAGAGAAATATCAAGGTTCACTATCAGATCAATAGTTGTTTTCAATGTAGACTTTGAAAATTGGAAAAATTGGGTGGCTTCTCTACAAGTTGTGAAAGAGCACAGATGTCAGTCAACACCACCATACTCAAAGAAAGAAAGAAAGAAAGAAAGAAAAAAAGAAAGAAAGAAAGAAAGAAAGAAAGAAAGAAAGAAACTACAAGTCTTGATTGAATGAGACAGGAAAACTTTATATCACAAAAAAGATTGAAGGAATTTACAATCACTAAGAAACCACTTCAGAAAGGACTTTGGGAGCACATTCCCCATGGAAGAATACTCCCCTAACCTAGAGGCAGGAGGGAAGGCCTAGTCTCTACTCCAAATGACTTGACAGATTTTGTTGATCCCTCCTTGAAGGCATCACCCTCTCTGTGGAGTAGTGGGGAAATGGGATGGGAAAGTGGTGGGGGGGTGTGTTGGGGTGGGGGAGGGAAGGAAGGAGGGAGAGAAGGATGTAGGGAGGGAGGGAGAGGGAACTGGGATTGATATGTAAAATAAGAAAAAATAATAAATAAAAAAGAAAAACTCAAAAGAAAAACAAACAAACAAACAAAAACAAACAAACAAACAAAAAAGAAACAAACCACCTCAGAGGATACAGAGGATACTGAAAGGAATGAAAGGAATATTTAGGTCTGGAGAGAAGATTAAACTCACTGAAGAAAATACAAAGACACATAATTAAAAGATGCCTAATGAAAAACTGTAAAAGTGGCAAAATATTAATATAATATATTCAATAATAACTTAACATTAATTGTTTCAATTTCCTATCAGAGGCACAGGTCAACAGGCTGGATAAGAAAACAGGATTGATTTTTTTACTGACCCTAAGAAACACACTTCACAACCAAAAATAGACACCATTTTATGTAAAAGAAGGGATAAATGTGTTTCAACTAAATGGAAATAAGGAAAAAGAAAGTGTATTATTCTAAAATCTGACAAGATGGAATTCAAACCAAATGTAATCACAAAAGATAAGGGTGAACCTTCATAGTCATTAAAAATATACTATAGAATAGCTTTTTAATATAATTTTTTATTAAATAATTTTCTTATTTTACATGTCAATCCCAGTTCCCTCTTCCTCCCATCCTCCAATGCCCTCCACAGACCCCCCCCAAACCATCCTCCATTTACTCCCCAGGGAGAGTGAGGCCTTCCATGAAGGATCATCAAAATCTGTCATTTGGGATAGGGCCTAGGCTCTCCCCGTGTCTCTAGTGTCTCTAGGCTAAGAGAGTATCCTTCCATGGGTAATGGGCTTCCAAAGTACTTTAATGCACTAGGGATACATCCTGGTTCCTTTGTCAGAGGTATCATACATTTCCCAGGCCTCCTAACTGAGACCCATGTTCAGGTAGTCTGCGTCAGTCCTATGCTGCTTTCCCAGCTATCAGTCTGGAGAACATGAGCTCCTTCTTGTTCAGGTTAGCTGTTTCTTTGGGTTTCTCTAGCCTGGCCTTGACCCCTTTGCTCATCATTTCTATATTTATGCAACTGTATTCCAGGAGTCTGGCTCAGTGTTTAGCTGTAGGTGTCTGCTTCTACTTCTATTGGCTACTGGGTGATGGCTCTAGGATGGCATATAAGGTAATCATCAATCTCATTATCATGGAAGGACATTTAAGGTAGTCTCTGCAGTATTGCTTAGATTGTTAGTTGGGGTCATTCTTGTAGGTCTTTGGACATTTCCCTAATGTTAGAATTCTTTTTTATACCTATAATTGCTCCATCTATTATGGTATTTCTTTTCTTGTTCTCCTGTATTCTTCTCCCTCTCCTCTCTCCCTGTTCCCAATTTGCTCAGGAGATCTTGTCTCTTTTCCCTTATGTTGGGGACCATGGATGTCTCTCTTGGGGTCCTCCTTGTTTCCTAGCTACTCTGGTGGCATGGAATGTAGAACAGTGATCATTTGCTCTATGTCTAAAATCCATATATGAGTGAGTACATACCATGTTCATCTTTTTTGTGACTATTTTATCTCACTCAGGATGGTTTCTTCTAGTTCTATACATTTGCTTGTGAATTTCAAGATTTCATTGTTTTTTCCCCTGAGTAGTACTCCATTGTGTAAATGTACAATATTTTCTCCATCAATTCTTCAGTTGAGGGGCATCTAGGTTGCTTTTAGGTTCTGGATATTACAAATAATGCTTCTGTGAACATGGCTGAACAGATGTCTTTGTTGCATGAACATGACTCTTTTGGGTATAGCCTAAGAGTGAAATTACTGGATCTTGTGGTGAACTAATTCCCATTTTCCTGGGGAATTGGCATAACAATTTCCAAAGTGGCTGTACAAGTTTGCACTCCCACCAGCAGTGGAAGAGTGTTCCCCTTTCTCCACATCCTCTCCAGCATAAACTGGCTTTGGTGTTTTTTATTTTAGCCATTTTGACAGAAGTAAGATGGTATGTCAGAGTTTTGATTTGCACTTCCCTGATGGCTAAGGATTTTGAGCACTTTCTTGAAGATCTTTCAGCCATTTTAGATTCCTCTATTGAGAATTCTCTATTTAGTTTTGTATCCTACTTTTTAATTGGATTATTTGGTGTTTTGGTGATTAGCTTCTTGTGTTCTTTCTATAATTTGGAGATCAGCCCTATGTCAGATAGTGGAGTTGGTGACTATCAGTGAATATCATTTCCCATTTTTGGGCTGCCATTTTGTCTTGTTGACTGGACTGTGTCCTTTGCCTTCCAGAAGCTTCTTGGTTTCAGGAGGTCCCATTTATTGTCAATCTCAGTGTATGTGCTCCTGCTGTTGTGTTTAGGAATCAGTGTCCTGTACCAATTCATTCAAGGGTACCTCCCACTTTCTTTTCTAAGAGATTCAGTGTGGCTGCATTTATGTTGAGGTCTTTGATACATTTGGACTTAAGTTTTGTGCATGCTGATAGACATGGATCTGTCTGCAGTCTTTTACTAGTCAGCATCCAATTATGCCAGCACTACTTGTTGAAGATGCTTTCTTTTTTCCATTGTATAATTTTAGCTTATTTGTCAAAAATCAGGTGTTCTTGCAATATAGTTCTTTCACTTGTTTGGTTAGCATTACTCCAAGATATTTTATATTGTTTGAAGCTATTGTAAAGAGTGATGTCTCTCTGATTTCTTTCTCAGTCCCTTTATTATCTGTATTTAGTAGGACTACTGATTTTTTTTTTTTTGAGTTCAACCCACTTTGCTGAAGGTGTTTATCAGCTATAGGAGTTCCTTGATAGAGTTTTTTGGATCACTTAAGTAAACTAACATATCATCTGCAAATAGTGTAAGTTTGAATTCTTCCTTTCCAATTTGTATCCTCTTGTGCTCCTTTTGTTGTCTTATTGCTTTAGCTAGAACTTCAAGTACAATATTGAAGAGATATCTAGGAAGTGGACAACCTTGTCTTGTTCCTGATTTTAGAGGAATCATGTTGAGTTTCTCTCCATTTAATTTGATGTTGGCTGTTCATTTACTGTATATTGCTTTAGGGTAGCTATCCTAATATCTAATAAATTGGACTTCAAACTAAAATAAATCAAAAGAGATGAATAAGGTCATTTAATTTTCATCACAGGAAAATCCATCAGGATGTGTCTCACTTCTGAAAATCTATGCCCCAAATAAATATTACTAATACTAAAATCTCACAAAATCTCACACATTGATAGTGGGAGACTTCATCACCCCACTTTCTCCACTAGACAGGATGACCAGACAGGAACTTAACAAAGAAACGAAAGAACAAATAGAAGTTATGACCCAATTGGGTTTAACAGACATCTGTAGAATATTCCATAAAAATACTAAAAAATATATCTTCTCAGCTCCACATGGAACCTTCTCTAAAGTCGACCACATACTCAGCAAAACAGCAAACCTTCACTGAGTACAACAAAATGGAATAAGCCCCTGTATCTTATCAGGCCACCATACTTTAAAGTTAGAATTCAAGATCAGCACAAATTGCAAGAAACCTACAAACTCATGGAAACTGAACAATATGCAATTGCACCATTCCTTGTCAAGGAAGAAATAAAAAAAGAAATTAAGTCTTCCTAAAATTCAGTAGATGAAGACACAACATACCTAAACTTATGGGATAATTTGAAAGCAGTGCTACAAGGAAAGTTCATAACACTAAGAGCCCACATGAAGAAACTGGAGGATAGTCACATTAGAGAATTAACAGCACAACTGAAAGCTTTAGAAGAAAAAGAAGCAAACTCACCCAGGAGAAGTAGATGCCAGGAAATAATCAAATTGAAAGCTGAAATCAATAAAAAACAAGCAAAGAATCAGTGAAATAAAGAGTTGGTTCTTCGAGCAAACTATTAAGATAGGCAAACCTTTATCCAAACTAACCAAAAAGCAGAGAGAGAGAGAGAGAGAGAGAGAGAGAGAGAGAGAGAGAGAGAGAGAGAGAGAGAGAGAGAGAGAGAGAACAAGTAAATTAGCAAAATCAGAAATGAAAAGAGGACATAACAACATGATTCTTCTGGTCATACACTGAGTACCTGTACTTCACAAAATTTGCATTTTAAAGGAAATGAACAATTTTACGGATAGGTATAACTTACCAAAATTGAATCAAGAACAGATAAGCAATTTAAATATACCTGTACCTCCTAATGAAATAGAAGCATCATCAAAAGTCTCTCAAAAAAAAAAAAAAAAAAAAAAGCCCAGGGCCAAATGGCTTCAGTGCAGAATTCTACCAGAAAGTCAAAGAAGAGCTAATACCAAAACTTCTCAAATTGTTCCACACATTAGAAGCAGATGGTTCATTGCGAAACTCTTTTTATGAGGCTACAATTACCTTAGTAGCCAAGTCACACAAAGACACAACTAAGAGACCAATATTCCTCATGAACATTGATGCAAAAATTCTCAACAAAATATTGGCAAATCAAATCTAAGAACACATCAGAGAAGTCATCCACCATGACCAAGAAGGCTTCATCCCAGGGATGCAGGGATATTTCAACATACAAAAATCTATCAATGTAATCTACCATATAAACAAACTGAAAAAGAAAAAACATATGATCATCTCACTAGATGCTAAAAACTCCTTTAATAAAAATCCAACACCCCTTCATGGTAAAGGTCTTGGAGAGATCAGGAATAACAGAAACATACCTAAACATAATCCAACAGAATGTTTCAATCCCAACATAGGTAACAAACACAAATCACCCATTTTCAAAAAAAGCATTTGATTTTAAATGACAGATTGACCACAACATAGTGATAATGGGTGTTTTCAACATTCCATCCTCACCAATAATCAGATCATCTGAGGAAATCTAAATTGAGGAACTCTGAAGTTCTATAACATCATAGATACAGTATGCCTATCAGAACATACCACCTCCATACTAAATAATATAAATAAAAAATAAAAAGAATAAACAAACTTATGTGAGCTAAACAATAAACTTCAGAATCAAAATTAGATTAAGAAATTAAGAAGGAAATTAAAAAATGGAATTGAATGAAATGAAAATGTGATATATTAAAAATCTATGTGGTACTTAAAAAGTAGCCATAAGAGGTAGGAGCTGATACATAATAAGTTATCCTTACTGGTTTTCTCCCCATGGTTCATTTATTCTGCTTTCTTATAACATCAGTGAATATCATCCCAGGAATGACACCTAAAATGGTCTGGGCCCTCCAACAGAAATCACTAATTAGGAAAATGCCATACAGGCTTGCCTACATTTTGATATTATGGAAACATTTTTTCAGTTTGAGGTTATCTCCTCTCAGATTACTCAGCTTATGTCAAACTAGCTGAAGACATGGTGGTATGCAGGCAGATATGGGTTCTGGAGAACACATCTTGCAGGCAATTGCAAGTAAAGAGAGACACTGGGCATGGTTTGAGCATCTATGAGACTTCAATACCTACCTCCATAGTAACACACTTCCTTCAATGATGCCACACCTACTCCAATAAAGCCACGCCTCTTAATAGTGCCACTCCCAAATTGGGAGCATGGAAGAGGAGGGAAGGTGGTAGGAGAGTTGGAAGTGGATGAGGGGAGGGGGTAGAAAAACATGAATGATAGGCAAGGTTGAGTTGGGGGAAGGACAGAGAGGAAAAGCAAAGAAAGAGATGCCGTGACAAAGGGAGCCATTGCCAGGTTAATAAGAAATGTAGCACCAGGGAAATTCTTAGGAATCCATAAGGATGACCCCAACTAAGAATCTAAGTAATAGTGGGGAGGGTTCCTTCACTATCATTCCCCAATAATCAAATTGATGACTACCTTAATTGCTGTCATAGAACCTTCATCTAATAATGGATGGAAGCAGATACAGAGATCCACAGCTAAGCACTGGGTTGAATTCCCAGAGTCCAGTTATAGAGAGGTTGGAGTGATAATATGAGCAAAGGAGTCAAGACCATGTCCACTAAACTCATAGAAACAGTTGAGTAGAGCAAGTGTGAGCTCACAGATTTCAGACTGACAGCTGGGGAACCTGCACAAGACTGAACTAGGCCCTCTGAGTGTGGCTAACAGTTGGGGACCTTGAACAGTTTATGGGGCCACTGGCAGTGGAACCAGTATTTATCCCTAGTGCATGAACTGGCTTTTTGGAGCACATTTGCTATGGAGGGATACCTTGCTCAGTCTATATACTGGGGGTGGGGTGGGAGGGGGCTTGGTTTGGTGCCAAATGATGTGGCAGACTTTGATTATTCACCATGGGAGACCTCACCCACTCTGAGAAGTGGACGGGGGTTGGGGTGAGGATAGGATCAGGGGAGTGGAAGGAAGGGAGGGAGAGGGTATGGGGATTGGTATGTAAAATAAGATTGTTTTAAAAATAACAAAAATAAATATAAACAGAAAAACATACATAGTGCCACTCCCTTTAGGGGATATTCTCTTTTAAACTACCACAGAAAGCATTATGTCAATTTATAGCATAGCTCCGCATATACCCATGTGTGTGTGTGTTTGTGTGTGTGTGTGTATATGTATATATACATATATATATATACATATACACACACACACACACACATATATATATATACATATATATATATATATATATATATATATATATATATATAAGAGAGAGAGAGAGAGAGAGCTTCTAAAATAGCATAACTTTATGTAACTTTTCCAAATCAGTGTTTCATTATCCGTCTATGCTCAAGCAGGCTATCCCATTCCCCATCCATGTAACTATTTCCACTATTTTCCTTCTTCTTTGCACAACACATGTGTTCTACTTTCCTCCTTCCCTTTACATCTCACCATTTCCCACATGTATCACAATTTTCTCATTTATCAAATAGTAGCTAGATAGCTAATCTATTTCCATTCATGTATAAATAAAGCTGCGGTACTCATGGGTGAAGAAGTATCTCTGTAGTCAGATATAGAAGCCTTGTGATATGTGGCCTGGAGTGACACAGCTAGGTTACTAGTAGAATTTTTCCTAGCTTCTTAAGGAAGTTTTAGAATTATTTCCATGCTGGCTCTGTCAATTTGCACTTTCACATTTGGCTAACTTTGGGGTGAATACATAACTTCAGTGTGGACAGCTTCATTTCATGTATTATGTCTCAGAATACAAAAGTTGTAAGAATTAGGCAGCAGCATTGACCTGTCTCTGCTTCCTGATTGTAGAAGAAGTGTGACTCTCTATCTCATCTTTTTTTTGGCATGATGAACTGTATCCTCTTCCAGTATAATTCACAACACACCTTTCCTTGCTATGATTTCTTTTGCCAGTTTTTTTCATAACTGTGGTAAATGCTATAGGCACCCATAGGTCATGTGTCTTCCTAATTTTGAGGCTCACCCATAGGATCATTAATATGCCTTGATATAATCAGCTACCATTGATTGGACTGGCTAAAACTAATTTCAAGGCTGTTCCCATTCTCACTGTAGAATTGCATTAGATCACCTGGATCCTTCAATCTGATGAGATCCAGGAAGGCTCTATGTTTGATAACAATGTGTTTATTACCAATTTCTATTAACAAATAACTTACTGAATTCTTCTGTCTAGCTTCATGTCTTAGCTCCTTGAATATAAATTCACAGAATTTCTGAGAAACAGTTGGGCCAGTGAACAAGCTATGCATTGATATAGAGACAGAGATATGAAAAGGAAAAAGAATTAGCATTGTGTAGGTGTGAGCACTATCCCCATCAGTCTTACGGTGTACATTTCTCAATTCAGGAAACACTAATAAAGATTTTTTGCAGGAACATAAGATGTAACCAGAGTGTACAGTGTCACCTCCATGTGGGAAATTTATCTTGTTTTGTCCTCCTTGGCTGTGGTCTCTTGAAGGACTGCTCTTATCTGAAGAGGAAATGGAAACAGAGTGTATCTGGGGGAGTGGTGGGTGTGTTAGGAAGAGTGGAGGGAGGGAAAACTGTGGTTAGGATGTATTGTGTGAGAGAAGAATCTATTTTCAACTTTAAAAAAAGAAAAGTAGACAATGAATCTTGGAAAGTCAGAAACAACATCAAGAAGTCCATCTTTCCTCACTTTAGTCATAATGCTAAAGCAAAGCAATGCAAAGAGAAAGCTGAGATTTCAGAATATCTAGCAATATCATAAATCAGGAATTACTTAGTGCTCATTTTAGGAGCAATGTAGTATCAGTCCTTGCTTCAGGATGCCCAATGTAGCACACAGATAATAATGGGGGAACTCTGGGAGTATAATGTGTGGTTACATAATATACTCTACTGTATATCATTCTGAGAATCTTTTTCTACTCTGTTACAAAACAGAAAAACAGAACATTTCAATTCAATAAATAAATTCTGTTAAAATTGGCAAATAATTATACTAATTGGATATTCAAAGTTGGGCAAATAAACAATTTTGGACAAAAGAGAAAGAATCCAAACCCAGTAATTATTGATTGATATTTGGGAATACCAGCAAGGTATTAATCTATGGAGAAAGTGAAGCATACAGAAGATGTAAAGAGGCACAAGAATTTATGCTGAAAATTTATGGGTGATAGTAAAAATCTAATGGAAGGGAGAATGACCTGAATTAAATTTGAATTCAAATTAATCACGAAGTTCTATCCTTGAAGACTGTTCAAACATAAAAGCTTTCATGCAACATAAGATACCAACATTCTAGAGAAGAGGATGCCTACACAATGAAACAGAAGGTTAGTATTTAGAATACACAAAGAACTCAAAGAACTGAACATGAGTAAAATCAATAGCCCTATTGAAAATAGGGCACAGTCTTGAATAAATTGGAACAGGAGACAACTTTCAAGATAGAACACTTACTACAGACACTAAGATTAACAATTAAAAAATGGAGCCTCATGAAACTGAAAAGTTTCTGTAAGGTAATGTACAACACTGATAAAGCAAAATAGCAGCCTACATGGTAAAAGGATTTCAATAACTCCACATCTGAGAGAAGGTTAATATTTAAAACATAAAAAAACTAAAGAAACTAGGCATCAACAAACCAAATTACTCAATTAAAAATGGTTACAGATCTAAACAGAATTTTCAAAAGAGGAAACTTAAATGGCTGAGAAACACTTAAAGAAATGTTCAACATCATTAGCCAACAGGAAATGCAAGTCAAAACTACTTAGAGATTCCATCTTACACTTGTCAAACTCTTTAAGATAAAAATCATGACTGACAGCTCATGCTGGCAAAGATATGGAGCAAGGGGAACACTTCCTATTGCTGGTGGGAGTGCATGTTGTACAGCCACAAGGAAATAAATGAGGTCATTCCTCAGAAAATTGGAAATTGATCTACCTCAAGACAACTCCTGGGAATATACCCAAAGAATGCTCCATTCTACTAAAAAGACACTTGCTTGATTATGTTCATAGTTTTATTCACAATAGCCGGAAACTGGAAACAACCTAGATATCCCTCAATAGAAGAATGGAAGAAGAAAATGTTTTACATTTGCAGAGTGGAGTATCACTCAGCTGTTAAATAAAATGACATCATGAATTTGCAGGCAAATGGATAGAGCTAATAAAAAAAATAATCTGAAGTGAGGTAATCCAGATGCAGAAAAAGAAACATGGTATTCAATCAGTTATAATAGAAAGAGAAACATGGTATAATCAGTTATAAATGGGTATTAAATCTTGTTAATTAAGTGATAATTATACTACACTCCACAGACACAGAGAGGCTAAGTAACAAGAAGGGTTCGTAGGGGGGACAAATGGATCTTACTGGGAAGGAGAAATAGAAAGAGGCTATAAATGGACTGTGGACATGTAAAGTTGTCAACAAGAGGGATCAGGTTGTGGGATGGAGAGAGAGAGAGAGAGAGAGAGAGAGAGAGAGAGAGAGAGAGAGAGAGAGAGAGAGAGAGAGAGAGAGGAGAGAGAGAGAGACAGAGACAGAGAGAGAGAGAGACAGAGAGAGAGAGAGAGAGAGAGAGAGAGAGAGAGAGAGAGAGAGAGAGAGAGAGAGAGAGTATGAGGAAAGACAACTGGAATTGGAGGGCATTTAGGGGGGTAATGTGAAAACTTAATGTCAGGAAACTCCCTGACATTTGTAAGAGTGACCCTAGTGAGAACTTGGAGTAATGGAGGATATGGAGCTTAAACCCACCATCTTCTGAAACAAGACAAGGCCATGCCTTGAGAGGGAGCCATTCCTGAAACTGCCTAGATGACCAGGACCAGAGGCTGGATAACCAAAGGACCTAGGCTAGGAAAAAATTTCAATCAATGAAACTATTCCTAATGATATTCTGTTATACTCATAGTTTCTGTATAGTGTAATTGTCATCAGAGAGACTTCCTTAGGCAACTAATGGGAACAGAAACAGAGACCTATAGCCAAATATATGGTTGGAAGACCAAGTTGGAGATCTCCACCAGGGCCCTCCTTTTGGAACTTAGGGAGTCCCATGGAAGTAGGAGGAAGAATTGCAGAAGCCAGAGTAGTTATGAACACCAAGAGAACACAGCCCACAAAATCAGCTAAGCAGAGCATATAGCAGCTCAGAGATTGAATAGGCAATCACAGCCTGCACAGGTATGTATGTTCTAGGTTCTCTCCATATATGTTATGGTTGTTAGTTTTGTGCTTCTGTGCAAGACCTAACAGTGGGAGTGGGGGTATCTTTGACTCTTTTACTTGTTCTTAAACCAATTCCCTCTTACTGGGTTGCCTTGACCAGCGCTGATGTGAGAGTTGGTTTCTAGTCTTGTTGTAACTTATTGTGTTCAGTGGATATCTCTGGGGGGCTTCTCTATTTACAGTTGATAGTTGCTAGAAGAGGTGGAAAATTCTTTTCTTCAGTATCGTGACATAATGTATATTGACCACATTCCAGGGCAGGCTCCATATCCAGCAGTAGTTGGACAACAGAAATTGGACTTCATGAGGGTTTTCTTGTGCTTTTTTGCTTTTGATTGTGGCTTTTGTTTTTGCTAAAAAAGTGAAAGATTACTAGTTGGGTGAATAAGGAAGTGGAGGAGAAAGAATATGATGAGATGTACTATAAAACATTCAAAGAATAAATAAAAACATGAAAAGTTTTTAAAACGTATGTGGTCTAAAATGTAGTAAAAAAATATAACTCAAAGTAGTTCTCAAGGGATAAATGAAGGAATTGTTACTAAACTAAGTTCCTGAACTTAACATCACCCTTCCACTAAAATTACCTAACACACAGACACACAGACACAGACACAGATACAGACACACACACACACACACACACACACACACACACACACACACACACACACACACTAAACCGTATCTTGAATAGTATAGAGGCAAATATTTTCAATAAGATACATTTAAACATAGTTCAATATAGTAAAAGATCATTGATTATATTAAAAGTGTTGTCATAGTAAGTTTCCAAAGGTCTTTTAATGTATGTAAATTAATGCAGTAATATAGAACACAAAGGACAGAATTCAAAATACCATTTCAATACAGGGAAAAAACAAAACAAGGAAAACCAACAACCTTGACAAATTTAAATATCCATTTATGATGAGCACCCTCATGGAACTCCTAGTAGATGTCTAAGTTCTGTGACTTCCTCATCCCTCAGGAGTTGGCTAGGTTTATAATACTAGGCATTAATTCACTCCAATTGAGCAGACCTTAAATCTGCTTAGACAGCTGTTGGTTATGCCTAAGATATAAATGTGATTATTGTACCTTTAGGGATATCTTTCCATGATGGTCATTATTACAGTCATTGTCGTTTACATAGTCATTGGAAGCTTACATAAAACCTAGTACTTTAAGAGCTACTCCTAGGAAGAAGGCTTCCAGACTAGTTCCAGTCCAACTCATCTATTCCAGTGTGCAAAGTGTGGGGATAATCATCAGTAAGGGTTTACCTTCAAAACCAGGGAGGAAAGGAAGTGAAATAACAATAGCCTATACTGTTTGGGAAATCTTTTGGAGTCTTTTGACCAAAAATACAGAAGGATAATTCTCATGCTTGGTATAGAGGACTTTGTTGTTTTCTTTTTTTTTTTTTGGGGGGGGAGAATTTTCACACTTAGCAGTGCACCTTCCTTTTATATACAAGGAGACATGTGCATGTATAGCATGAATAATAAGAACCCAGAGACAGATATTGGGGTTCAAGCTGAAGATCAGAGAAGCAAGGCAGCCAAGACATCAGAGAGTATTTACCTCTATTAAGACTGGGGCAATCCTGTCCTTAATGTGGTTGGAGACTAATTGCCAACACTGAATGCCAGCACTGAGACCCTGTTCCTGTCTTACATACCTCTCTAGTGCTGGGATTAAAGGCATGAGCTCTGTTTCTCTTTTAGACTGATTCATTCTCATGTAGCCCTTGGTGGCCTTGAACTCACAAAGATATATCTGCCTCTGTCTCCTGAGTCCTGAGATTAAAGTTGTGTGCTACCACTGCCTAGCCTCTATAGCTATGGCTAGCTTTGCATTCTGATCTCCAGGGCAGTTTCGTTAGATCAGAAACATTATATCACCATATGCATTTGCATGCACACACATTTAATTTTAAGTAAACAAAACCCATGTGAATTCCTATGACATTATCAAATATCCTTGGTGTCAGTTTCCTTCTCCCCTCTTCCTCTGAATTTTCCTCCTCCCCAAGTCTTCAGTTAACAAACCACACATTACTCCCATTTTTCCTTTTATACCACCTGCAACCTTCTTCTACCCTCTCTAGAGTTCATTCTACATCCTGTTTTCCACAGTCCCTTTTTCTTTTCCTGTTTCTTTATTATTATTATTATTATTATTATTATTATTATTATTATTATTATTATTTTATATGTTGATCCCAGTTTCTTTTCCCTCCCTCCATCTTACACTTTCTCCCTTCTCAAATGCACCCTGACCACCCTCCCTCCCATCCCACCACCCCCATTCCACATGTAGGGCTATGCTATCCAGGTAGGGTCATGTAATTCTGTCAAGTTATTTGAAGCAGGGACCAGGACCTCTCTCCTCTCTCTAGGTTGAGTGAGTATCCCTCCATGGGGTAACAACCACAAGGTCCTTCTGTGCACCAGGAATACTTCCTGGTTTCACTGTCTGGGGTCCCTTAGACTGCTCAGTCCTTCTAGCTGAAACCCATATTCAGGGGGTCTGAGTCAGTCCCATACTAGATTCCCAGCTATCAGTCTGGGGTGGGCATTATCACCTCCTTGTTCAGGTCAGCTGTCTTTATGTGTTTCTGCAACCTGGTCTTGTCCTCTTTCTCTGCATCTGGATTCTAGTTTGACTCAGTGTTTAGTTATGGGTGTTTGCTTCTGTTTCCAACAGGTACTAGATGAGGGCTCCATGATGGTGAACAAGTTAGTTGTTGATCTCACTATCAGGGAAGGGCATTAATGGTATCCTTTCCACAGTTGCTCAAATAGTTAGTTGGATTCAGTCTTGTAGGCTCTAGACCTGTCTTTAGGGTCAGTTTTCTCTTCAAACCAATAATGGCTCCATCTTTTATGTTCTTATTCTCTCTCTCTCCCTGTCTCTCTCTGTCTCTCTCTCTCTCTTCTCCCTTCTATTCCTACCCTGACTCATTCTTCCTAATCGTATGTGCTTTCCTTTCCTCATTTCTCTTTCTCCTAGTTCTCTCTCCATTCACTGCCCACCTCCACTTCCCATGTGCTCTGGGGGACTTGTCCCTTCCACCTTTTGTGAGGGACCTTATAGGAATCTCTTAGAATAAAACTTGTATCCTAGTTACTCCGGTGGTGTGAATTATAGGCTAGTGATCGTTTGCTCTATTTCTAAAATCCATATATGAGTGAGTACATACTGTGTTCCTCTTTTGGGGCCTGGGTTACCTCATTCAGGATGGTTTCTTCAAGTTCCATCCATTTGCCTGCTAATCTCAAGATTCCATTATATTTTACTGTAGAGTAGTATTCTATTGTGTAGATTGCCACATTTTCTTTATCTATTCTACAGTTGAGGGGCATCAAGGTTGCTTCCAGGTTCTTGCTATTATAAATAATGCTGCTATGAATATAGTTGAGCACATGTATTTGTTGTGTGAATGTCAAACATTTGGGTATATACCTAAGAGGAGGATAGCTAGGTCCTGTGGTAAGCTAATTCCCATTTTCCTGAGGAACCACCATACTGATCTCCAAAATGGATGTACAAGTTTGCACTCCCACCAACAGTGGAGGAGTGTTCCCCTTTCACCACATCCTCTCCAGCATAAGTTGTCATTGGTGTTTCTAATTTTAGCCATTCTGACAGGAGTAGGATGGTATCTCAAAGTTGTTTTCATTAGCATTTCCCTGATAGCTAAGGATGTTGAGCACTTTCTTAAGTGTCTTTCAGCCTTTTTTGTTTCCTCTATTGAGAATGCTTTCTTCAATTCTGTACCCCATTTTTAAATAGGGTTTTTTGGTGTTTTGTTGACTAGTTTCTTGATTTCCTTGTATATTTTGGAGATCAGCCCTTTGTCAGATGTAGGGTTGGTAAAATTTTTTTCCCAGTCTGCGGTCTGCCATATGGTCTTGTCAATTCTGTCTTTGTCTTACAAAAGCTTCTAAGTTTGAGGAGGTCCCATTTTTTAATTGTTGACCTCAGTGCCTATGCTACTGTAGTTATGTTCAGGAAGTGGTCTCCTATACCAATTTGTTCAATGGTACCTCCTACTTTCTCTTCTAAGAGGTTCAGTGTGGCTGGATTTATGTTGAGGTCTTTGATCCATTTGGACTTGAGTTTTGTGCATGGTGATAGACATGGGTCTATCTCTTCTACACACCATCATCCAATTGTGCCAGCACCATTTGTTGAAGATGCTTTCCTCCCCCACCATTGTATTTTTTTAACTGTTTTGTCAAAAATAAGGTGTTCATAGGTGTGTGGGTTAATATCATGATTTTTGATTTGATTCCATTGGTCTACCTGTCTATTTTTGTGCCAATACCAGGGTGTTTTAAAAACTATAGTTCTGTAGTAGAGCTTAAAGTCAGGGATGGTGAGGCCTCCTGAAGTTCTTTTATTGTACAGAGTTGTTTTGGCTATCCTGGATCTTTTGTTTTTCCATATGGAGTTGTTTATTATCCTTTCAAAGTCAGTGAAGAATTGTGCTGGGATTTTAATGGGGATTGCATTGAATCTGTAGATTGCTTTTGGCAAAATTGCCATTTTTACTATGTTTATCCTACCTATCCAAGAGCATGGGACATCTTTCCATTTTCTGGTATCTTCTTTAATTTCTTTCTTTAAGGCCACAAAGTTCTTATTATATAGGTCTTTCACTTGTTTGTTAAGCATTACCCCGAGATACTTTATGTTGTTTGTGGCTATTGTAAAGGGTGATGTTCCTCTGATTTTTTTCAGCTTCTTTGTCATCTGAATAAAGTAAGGGTACTGAATTTTCTTTTGAGCTTATCTTGTATCCTGCTAGTTTGCTGAATGTGTTTATTAGCTGTAGCAGTTCCTTGGTATAGTTTATTGGGTCGTTTATGCAAACTATAATATCATCTGCAAATAGAGACAGTTTGCCTTCTTCCTTTCAAACTTAGATCCCCTTGATCTCCTTTTGTTGTCTTATAGCTTTAGCTAGAACTTCAAGTACAATATTGAAGAGATATGGAGAGAGAGGACAGCCTTGTTCTTTTCCTGCTTTTAGAGGAATCACCTTAAGCTTCTCTTCATTCAGTGTGATGTCTGCTGTTTATTTACTGTATATTGCTTTTATTATGTTTAGGTATGTTCCTGTTATCCCTGATCTCTCCAAGACCTTTATCATGAAAGGGTGTTTAATTTTGTCGAAGGCTTTTTCAGCATCTAGGGAGATGGTCATATGGTTTTTCTTTTTCAGTTTGTTTAGATGGTGGATCACGTTGATAGATTTTTGTATGTTAAACCATCCTTGCAACCTAGGGATGAAGCCTAATTGGTCATGGTGAATGATTTCTCTGATGTATTCTTGGATTCGGTTTGCAAGTATTTTATTGAGTATTTTTGCATCGATGTTCATCAGGGATATTGGTCTGTAATTTTCTTTCTTAGTTGTATCTTTGTGAGGCTTGGGTACCAAGGTGGTTGTGGCCTCGTAGAAAGAAAGAGTTTGGTAATGAACCTTCTGTCTCTATTGTGTGGAACATTTTGAGTAGTATTGGAATTAGCTTTTCCTTGAATTTCTGGTAGAATTCTGTACTGAAGCCATCTTGCCCTTGGCTTTTTTGTTTGGAAGGCTTTCGATGACTGCTTCTATTTGTTTGTCTGTTCTTGATTTAATAGTGGTAAGTGATAGTTATCTAGAAATTTTACATTTCCTTTGAATTTTCAAACTTTTTAGAGTACAGGTTTTCAAAGTATGACCTGAATGTTGTCTGGATTTCCTCTGTGTCTGTTGTTATGTCCTCTTTTCATTTATTATTTTCTTAATATGCATGTTCTCTGTTTTTTCATTTGTTTGGAAAAGGGTTTGTTTATCTTGTTGATTTTCTTGAAAAACCAAGTCTTTGTTGCATTGATTTTTTTGTATTGTTTTCCTGGTTTGTATTTTATTGATTTCAGCCCTCAAATTGATTATTTTCTGGTGTCTACTCATCCAAGGTGTGTTTACTTCCTTTTGTTCTAAGGCTTTCAGTTGCAGTGTTAATACTCTAATGTGACTATCCTCTGTTTTCTTCATATGGGCACTTAGTGCAATGAACTTCCCTCATAACACTGCTTTCAAGGTGTCCCATAAGTTTGGATATGTTGTGTCCTCATTCTCATTGAATTATAGGAAGTCCTTAATTTCTTTCTTTATTTCTTCTTTGACCTTTATTCTTCTTCTTTGCACATTGTTCAGTTTCCATGAGTTTGCAGGGCTTCTGCGATATGTGTTGTTGTTGAACTCCAATTTTAAAGCATGGTGGTGTGATAAGATACAGAAAACTATTCCAATTCTTTTGTATCTGTTGAAGTATGTTATGCCATCTAGTATGTGATCGATTTTAAAGAAGGTTCCATGTGGATCAGAGAACAAGGTATATTCTTTTGTGTTTGGATGGAATGTTCTATAGATGTCTGTTCCACCCAGTTGAGACATAACTTCTGTTAGTTCTTTTGTTTCTTTGTTGAGTTTCTGATTGGTGGTTCTGTCAAGTGGTGAGAGCAGTGTGTTGAAGTCTCCCACTATATGTGTGTGAGGTTTTATGTGAGGTTTGAGTTTTAGTAACATTTCTTTTATGAAGGTGGTGTCTTTGTATTTGGGGCATAGATGTTCAGAATTAATACTTTGGGTTAATGGATTTCTCTTGCGATGATTACGAAATGACTGTCTTTATCTCTTTTGATTAGTTTTGGTTTGAAGTCTAACTTGTTAGGTATTAGGATAGCCACACCTGCTTGCTTCTTGGGCCCATTTGATTGGAAGATCTTTTCCAAGCCCTTTACCCTGAGGCAATGTCTATCTTTGAAGCTTAGATGTGTTTCTTGTATGCAGCAGAAGGATGAATTCTGTCTTCATATTCATTCTGTTAGCCTGTGTCTCTTTGTAGGTGAGTTAAGACCATTAATGTTGAGGGAGAGTAAGAACCATTGATTGTTAATGCTTGTTTGTTTTAGATTTGTTGCTAGCAGTGGTATTGTGACTATATTTGCCCTGCTTTACCCTATATCTTGGGTTGGAGTTTTTCTTCCAAAACTTTCTTTATGGCTGGATTTGTAGATATGTATTGTGAGAATCTGGCTTTATCATTAAATATCTTGCTTTCACCGTCTATAGTGATTGAGAGTTTTGCTGGGTATAGTAGCCTGGGCTGGCATCTGTGGATTCTTAGTACTTGTAGGACCTTCTGGCCTTGAGGGTTTCCATGGCGAAGTCAGGTGTAATTTTGATTGGTCTATTTTACCTGTCCTTTTTTCTTCACTGCTCTTAATATTCTTTCTTTATTCTGTATGTTAGGTGTTTTGATTATTATGTGTTGAGGGGTCTTTTTTCTTTGATCCAGTCTATTTGGTGTTAGGTATGCTTCTTGTACTTTCATGGGCATATTCTTCTTCAGATTGGAAAAGTTATGATTTTGTTGAATATGTTTTTGGCACATTTGAGCTGGGCTTCCTCACCTTCCTCTATGCCTCTTATTCTTAGGTTTGGCCTTTTCACAGTGTCCCACATTTCCTGGATATTTTGTCTTAAGGATTTGTTGGATACCATATTCTTTGGTTGATGAATCTATTTCCTCTAGTTTATCATCCGTGCCTGAGATTCTTTCTTCCATCTCTTGAATTCTGTTTGTTATGCGTGCATCTGTATTTCCCAATCGTTTGCCCAGGTTTTCTATTTCCAGCATTCCTTTGGTTTGTGTTTTCTTTATTGTCTTATTTCAGTTTTCAAGTCGTGTACCATTTCCTTCATCTGTTTAATTATTTTCTCTTGGATTTCTGTACTTTCTTTAAGAAATTTATTAATTTCTTCCCATTTTTTTTTGTTTTTTCTTCCATTTCTTTAAGGGTTTTTCTCACATCTTCTTTGAGGGCCTCTGTCATTTTTATGATGATAATTTTTAAGTTGTTCTCCCCTGCTTCATCTGCTTTGTTGTGTTCCAGTCTAGTTGTAGATTCCTTAGATTCTGTTGATGCTATGCTTGTCTTTCAGTTGTTAGGTTTTTTCTTGTATTGCCATCTTCCCATACCTTCTTCCATTAGGTATTGGTGGGGTCTCTCCTTCTCTCTATGGTACTTACCTGGTGGGATTAGGTGGGTCAGAAGTTTGATGTCTGTAGCTCTGGGTGGTCCACGCTCTCTAGTGTAGAGAGCTGCAACGTGCCACACCTTGAAGATGGTGCTGGCTTCTGCCTTCCACCTCCCTGAGGGTGAGCGCTCTCTGGCATAAACAAGCCCTTATTTGGTTAAGTCTGTTCAGCCTGTCTACTTCCACATTAGAGTAGCCTATCTGCAGGGTCCACGTAGCTCACTGGGGTTGGTTAGCACAAGGGGATTTAAGACTGTGCAGGCATTTCCCTGGGGTCTCGTGGGTCAGAAGAAACATGTTGAAGGATCCTGATTAAAACTGCATGGAGAAGATCTTCCTGGAGTCGCGTCTTCTTTGCTGCTCCACGCTGGTCGAGTACACTCTAGGAGGTCTCTCCACAGGCAGGGGCCCAGGAAAGATGATTGGGGTCAAAGTTCAGGCTCCAGCAGAGGACTGGTGATGGGAGTAAAGTTCTTGAAGGCTGGGTCTCAGGATGTTCCTTAAGCTGATAGGCAGATCTAGCCTGGACCTTGCACTCTTCAGCTGAGGCCTCCTTGGCAGAGTACAGCCAGCAGGGTGTTTCCACACATATAGGAGGATTTAGCTGGGACCTGGCACTCTCTAGCTGAGGCCTCTTTAGCAGAGGCCTTGCTATGGGGGTCAAAGATCCAGCCTGCAGGAACACAGAGTGGTCCTACAGAGATAGGCAGATATCTGGGAGGGGTCTAGAACTCCAGTAGAAGATTGGCAGTGGGGGGGGGGAGGTCAGAGACCAGGCAAGTGGAAATTATAGGTGGTCCCGTGTGGGGAGGCAGGCCTATTGTGCTCAGATCAGCTCCAGGAATTTCCCTGAAGGTGGCTGGATTGTTGGCTCCATCCTCTGTGTCAGTGCTCAACCAGAGTAGTGGGACAGTGGGCAGGGTAGGGCAGAAGGTAGGGGGAAGGCAGCCTCTTGGTGGGGGTGGGCATGGGTGGGGGTGTATCAGTGCTCCAAGAGCACTCTCGATGGGGACAGGACACAGGGGCAGTGAGATCCGGGACCCACCCAGGGTTTCCTGGGGAAGGGTGTAGTGGAGAATCCACTGGGATTGGTCCCAGACTCACCTCTAGCCAAGGCCTGGTGATGGGGAACAAAGGGTGGGCTCCTTTTCCTGTTTTCTATGCTTACTAAATGTTATATACACTCATCTGAACATTTGGAGCCAGGAAGCACACATGAAACCATACATGTAGCATTTGTTATTCTGGGTGCAGTTGACCTCCTTTACTATAATATTTTATAGTTCTCTACATTTACCTACAAGTTCCATCACATTTTTTTCTCAGAGTTGAATAGAATCCCCTTGTGCATTTTCAGTTTTGATTCATCATTTGAAGGACATTGAAATTGCTTCTCTTTTCCTTACTACTGAGAATAAAGCAGTGATGAACATGATTGAGCAAGTATTTGTGTAGTTGGATGTTGTGTCTTTTGGGAAAGTCCAAAGAATTGGTATAGTTGGGTCATATGGTGTATTTCTTTTGAATACTTTGAGTTTTCTACATACTGATTTCTAGAGTGACTACATCAACTTTCAAATGCACTAACAGTCAGCAGGGGTTTCTCTCTATATATATCCTTGTCAACATTTGTTGTCAACTGTTTTTTCGAACTTAATTACTGGGGTGAGATGAAATCAGATGAGTTTTAACTTGCTTTTTCCTAATTCATAAGGATGCTGATTACTTCTTGAAATATTTCTTTGTCCTTTTAAATTTGTTTATGGAGAAATGTATGTTCAGATACATACCCTGTTTTTTTTGCTGTTTTTTTTTTTTTGCCTCTTTGTTTTTGAAGTTCCTTATGTATTCTGGTTATTAATCCTATGCTAGATGTGTGGTTGGCAAATTCCCATGCTATATACCACTTGAATGCAGTACCTCAGGGGGCCAGAAGAGGGCATCAAATACCCTGGAACTAGAGTTAAAGACGCCTGTGATCAGGCCTGTCTGTACTAGAATCTGAAACTTGTCCTCTGAAAGAGCAGAAAATGTTTTTAATTCCAGCCTTCTGTCTGGGTCCTCTGCCATGTGTTCTAAAAATGTTAATTTTTTGCACAGTTCTTATACTTCATCTTCAAGTTCTGATATTCTTTTTTTCTACTTGATCCTTTTACTTGTAATGCTTTCTGCTTACTTCTGTAAATTGATTATTGAACTTTTCAATTCCTATTTTCATCCTGAGTTATATTCAGTATCTCAATCTCTTCACTAAATTTCAAATCCTGAATTTTCTTCATCATTTTATTCATCCATATTATGTTTTCTTTGGGATTACACAGATAAATATTCCTATTTTCACTCAGTCCATTGAACTATTTATTACTGTCTTTTACAAAGTCTTTGAGTTTTTTGATGGATTTTTGATTTTTTTAAATATTGTATCCTTTGGTTCATTTAGGTATTTGCATTGGAGAACATTTCAGTGTGACTGATGAATTTGAGAGGAGACTTTTGCCTTTGTCTTTCATGTTATTTATGTTTTTATGATGAGACAAGGACATGCTGATTTTTTTGCCTTGGATTTGTGTCTGCTATGAGGGTCCAGGCAATCTAACACTAGGCCACTAAACACTCTACGAGGCAAGGGTTATGGTTTGGCTATGGTACTGGCAGATGTTGTTCCAAAACTCTCTAGGATGAATACACACATAAGCATACATCAGGGGCAATGCCTACAGGTTTGATGTAGTGTAGTCTGGCTGTGTATAGGATGTACAGCTATGGCTTGGAGAGGAATTTGGGGATGATTCAGGTGTGCTGGGGTGCAAGGAACACACTCCACTGAATCTAGGCATGGACTTACCACTAAGATGAGGACTGTAGGCTGATGTAGTGTGACATCTGGAGTGGACAATCACTACAGGGAGAATTCATGCAGTCTACTGGGGGCTATACTTTTTATTGTGGTTACAACATTTCTAGTAGCAACCAGGAAACACAGGGCTGTGGTCAATGGTTAGTTCTAAAGGTAAGATGACAAGCAGAGAGAAGGGGAATCTAGATTTTATTCTGTGTGTTTGTTAATGTTTGTGTATGTCAGCTTGTGCTCCCATCTACATTAAATACAAGCTGAAACAGGACTATTATGGGCAGTGAATGGCCTAGTGACACAGGGGAGCAGGAATGAAAAAGATATACTTTCAAGAGTGGATATGTCAAAAGTATAGTTATTCAAATGCTGAACAGTAGTTTAATAGGATACAAATATTGCTAAAAATAAATTTTAAAAAATAAATCAACCTTAAGGTAGTTGTTGCTATGATACATCATGTGGGTCTCACACACAGTTATCTCTATCCTTAGATTAACTTTGTTTATTGTTTAGAATCAGTAGTGTTAATGAGTTGAGCTTAGTAATTTTTTTTGTTTATTTGCATTTTGATTTTGAGACAGGGTTTCTCTGTATTGCTTTGGAGCCTTTCCTGGAACTAGCTCTGTAGATCAGGCTGGCCTTGAAATCATAGAGATCTGCCTGCCTCTGCCTCCCAAGTGATTGGATTAAAGGCATGTGCCACCAGTGCCCAGATAGCTTAGTAATTTTTATTCTTATGAAACTCTAACAAATTCAACAGAGGCTCCTGGAATACAGACTGTCATCACCTCTCATTTAGTTCATAATATTCACATAGTGTGCTATATGCTAACCTATGAGGTTAATTGATTTCTAGATTTTCTTTGTTTCTGTTGCAATATTTATTGTCATTTACTCTGAGTGAGTTGTTTGGATGAAATGTAATCTTCATGGAAATCCATAGCAACAAAAGAAAGAAGACTCTTTTTTTTTGTTTTGTTTTGTTTTTTTGAAAAGAAAATAGTTAGCATATCCCCAAATATTTTTCTGGCTGGTTTTTGCTTATGCTGCACAGCATGCAAGACTGTACTC
Organism: Cricetiscus sungorus; assembly: GCA_030556225.1. Classification (NCBI taxonomy): domain Eukaryota; kingdom Metazoa; phylum Chordata; class Mammalia; order Rodentia; family Cricetidae; genus Cricetiscus; species Cricetiscus sungorus. The sequence continues at coordinate 2,522,374 of JANBXA010000392.1, forward strand.
AATCTTTTAAGAATATTACAAAATTCAACTAAATGTCATAACCATGCAGAAGACTTTTTGCAATAAACATTCAATGATTTGAGCAAAGTATTAAATGCATAAATGAAAAATATCTCATGGTTTTATTTTCAGGTATTGCTACATTTCATCCTTGGCAATAACTCTTGAAAGCACTGAAAATATTCCAAATTGATGGTGAAAAATTAAATGAAAAGTGAAATAGAATTTGGTGTACCCAAAAGCAAATGTCTAAGATAACGATTATATACATATTGAATATAAACTTATGGCTTTTAAAGGGGTTTGGGAGATGCTGAAAGATGACAGAGCTAATATTTCACATGCATGCATGCATGCATGAGATAACTAAGGAGACTAGTTTGGGCCTTTGTATTGTCAAGTATTCTGAAAGAATGGGTCCACAAACATTAATGACAGAAGCAAGACTTAGGTAAATACAACTGTAGTGTAAAGGAAGAGATTTTGTCTGGACAGTGAACCTGTAAATATAAGTTACATTTTTTTTTTTTTTTTTTTAATTTTCAGTGCTACAAATGTCCTTGTTGCCTCACTCAGAGTGTGACTATAGGGGCAACAGCAATTCATCAGATGAAAGCAAAGAATACTATGGTAAATCAACTTTGGAGAAAACAAGTAAAAGTAGTAATATATGTAAATGAAGAACTTGAGAGAATATTATGGCAGATTTAGTTTTTGAGCAAGGTCATATTTTAGTAGCATCCTTTGTTCATGCCTTGTCTTTCACTAATTTTCCTTCCAATAATCTCTCATTCATTCACTCCTTGAGTCACAATTCAACTCATTTTATTCTACTCACAGTTCTTAGATGTCCCTAAAGATTTTATTGTCTCACATGGTTTAGAAATTTCTACGAAATCCATGATATCAACCCTTTCCTAGGAAGATATTACCACATCATGTGGACACTAGGAAATAATGGGTAACTCTCTTATATACATTGGACAGCCCCTACCATATCCCTGAAATGGGAAGTAACCTTTTAGAGTGTAAATTACCACATTAAATGTTGGAAGGTCTGGGGCTTTCTTTTTTTTTTTTTTAAACATTTATTTATTTTATGCTGGACATAATTATACATGCCTATTTTTAAAAATGAAAACAAACATTTATAAACAACATTTGGGAATTTGGGCATCATTCTTTCCAAACTGCTTCCTGCTGGTAGGGGGCGCTGTCATGTGGGAATCCTAAGAAGACGCAGAAATCCTGGCTGTAGTGGTCTGCAAGGGTGCATTGTCCCATTGATGTTGATTCAGGGGGTCTTGCTTGATAAAACGACATTAGTGTGGAAGGGATCTACAGCTTTTCATTTTCTGTGGAAACAAAATTAGAAATCCTTTTCCCCAGTAACTTGTCCTTAGGCATAAATTTTGAAGTCAAAGCAATATGTATGTATATATGTATGTATGTATGTATGTATGTATGTATGTATGTATGTATGTACATATGTATATGTATGTATGTATGTGTGTATATATATGTATATATATATATATTTAATCTGGCAGCATTTTTTCCTTCTTTTTTTTTTATTAATAATATAATTTAAAAATTTTACATCTGGATCCCAGTTTTCTCTCCCTTCCTCACTCCAACCCACCCTCTCTCTATCCTTCACTCCCTCCCTCCCTCTTACCCTCTTTCCCCTGTGATATGCACCCTGTCTACCCTCCCCTCCCATCCCCCCAACCCCATTCCACTTGTAGGGCTATGCTTTCCTGGTTGGGTCTTGTAAATCTGTCAAGTCATTTGAAGTAGGGACTAGGACTTCTCTCCAGTCTCTAGGTTAAGGGGGTATCCCTCCATGGGAGATGTGTCCACAAAGTCCTTTTGTGCACCAGAAATAGATCCTGTTTCTACTGTTTGAGGTTCCCCAGACTGCTCAGTCCTTCTAGCTGAGACCCATATTCAGGGGGTCTGAGTCAGTCCCTTGCTGGGTTCCTAGCCATCAGTCTGGTCGGGCCCAAGCTCCTCCTTGTTCAGGTCAGCTGTCTTTGTGAGTTTCTGAAACCTGGTCTTGTCCCCTCTCTCTGCATCTGGATTCTAGTTCAACTCAGTGTTTGTTTATGGGTGTTTGCTTCTGTTTCCAACAGGTACTATTTCCTCATCATGGATGAGGACTCCATGATGGTAGATAATTTAGCTGATGATCTCACTATCAGGGAAGGGAATTTATGGTAGCCTTTCCATGGTTGCTCGAATTGTTAGTTGGAGTTGGTCTTGTAGTTCTCTAGACCTTTCTTTAGGTTTAGTTTTCTCTTCAAACCAATAATGGCTACCTCTTTTATGCCCCCTCCCACCCTGACTCAATCTATATAGTCACACATGTTTTGCTCTCCTCCCTTCTCTTTCTCCTAGTTCTCTCTTCATCCACTGCCCGCCCCATTTCCCATGTGCTCTAGAGACTTGTTCCTTCCCCATTTTGTGAGGGACCATATATGAATCTCTCAAAATACACCTTGTATCTCAGTTTGACTCGTGGTGTGTATTATAGGCTGCTGATCCTTTGCTCTATGTCTAAAATCCATATATGACTGAGTACATACCCTGCTCCACTTTTTGTGACTGGGTTACCTCATTCAGGATGGTTTCTTCAAGTTCCATCCATTTGCCTGCTAATTTCAAGATTCCTTTATTTTATTTATTTATTCTTTTTTTGCAGAGTCGTATTCCATTGTGTAGATGTGCCACATCTTCTTTATTCATTCTTCAGCTGAGGGGATTCTAGGTTGCTTCCATGTTCTTGCTATTACAAATAATGCTGCTATGAATATAGTTGAGCACATGTCTTTGTTGCATAAATGTGGAACATTTGGGTATATACCTAAGAGTGGAATTGCTGGGTCTTATGGTAAGCTAATTCCCATTTTCCTGAGGAACAGCCATACTGATGTCCAAAATAGCTGTATGAGTTTGCACTCACACCAGGAGTGAAGGAGTGTTCCCTTTCTCCACATCCTCTCCAGCTTAAGTTGTCATTGGTGTTTCTAATTTTAGCCATTCTAGCAGGAGTAGGTTGGTGTCACAAAGTTGTTTTCATTAGCATTTCCCTGATAGGTAATGATGTTGAACATTTTCTTAAGTGTCTTTCAGCCTCATTGATTTCCTCTATTGAGAATGCTTTCTTCAATTCTGTACCCCCATTTTTTATAGGGCTATTTGGTCTTTTGTTGACTAGTTTCTTGAGTTTTTTGTGCATTTTGGAGATCAGCCCTTTGTCAGATGATTCATAGGTAAAAGTTTTTTTCCAGTCTGTGGGGTGCCTTTGGTCTTGTCAACTGTGTCCTTTGCCTTACAGAAGCTTCTAAGTTTGAGGAAATCCCACTTATTAAGTGTTGATCTCAGTGTCTGTGCTACTGGAGTTATGTTCAGGAAGCAGTCTCCTATACCAATTTGTTCAAGGGTACCTCCTATTTTCTCTTCTAAGAGGTTCAGTGTGGCTGGATTTATGTTGAGGTCTTTGATCCATTTGGACTTGAGTTTTGTGCATGGTGATAGACACGGGTCTATCTGCAGTCTTCTATACACCATCATCCAATTATGCCAGCACCATTTGTTGAAGATGCATTCCTCCCCCCATTGTATTTTTTAGCTGTTTTGTCAAAAATCAGGTGTTCGTAGGCGTGTGGATTATCATTGGGATTTTCGATTCAATTCCATTGGTCTACCTGTCTATTTTTGTGCCAATACCAGGCTGTTTTCAGGATTATAGGTCTGTAGTAGAGCTTAATGTCAGGGATGGTGATGCCTCCTGAAGTTTTTTTATTGTACAGGTTTGTTTTGGCTATCCTGGGTCTTTCGTTTTTCCATACAAAGTTGACTATTATCCTTTCAATGTCAGTGAAGAATTGTGCTGGGATTTTAATGGGGGTTGCATTGAACCTATAGATTGCTTTTGGCAAGATTGCCAATTTTACTATATTTATCCTTCCATTCCAAGAGCATGGGAGATCTTTCCATTTTCTGGTATCTTCTGTAATATCTTTCTTTAAAGACACAATGTTATTATTGTATAGGTCTTTCACATGTTTTGTAAGTGTTACCTCAAGATATTTTATGCTGTTTGTGGCTGTTGTAAAGGGTGATGTTTCTCTGATTTCTTTTTCAGCCTCTTTGTCATCTGAATAAAGTAGGGCTACTGATTTTTTTGAGTTTATCTTGTATCCTGCTAGTTTGCTGAAGGTGTTTATCAGCTGTAGGAGTTCCCTGGTATAGTTTATTGGGTCGCTTATGCAAACTATCATATCATCTGCAAATAGAGACAGTTTGACTTCTTCCTTTTCAATTTGGATCCCCTTGATTTCCTTTTGTTGTCTTATAGCTTTAGCTAGAACTTCAAGTACAACATTAATGAGATATGGAGAGAGAGGACAGCCTTGTCTTGTTACTGATTTTAGAGGAATTACCTTAAGCTTCTCTCCATTCAGTTTGATGTTGGCTGTTGGTTTACTGTTTATTGCTTTTATTATGTTTAGGTATGTTCCTGTTATCCATGATCTCTCCAAGACCTTTATCATGAAAGGGTGTTGAATTTTGTTGAAAACTTTTTCAGCATCTAGGGAGATGATCATATAATATGGTTTTTCTTTTTCAGTTTGTTTATATGGTGGATCACGTTGATAGATTTTTATATGTTAAATCATCCTTGCAACTCAGGGATGAAGCTTACTGGATCATGGTGGATGATTTCTTGGATGTATTCTTGGATTCGGTGTGCCAGTATTTTATTGAGTATTTTTGCATCGATGTTCATCAGGGATATTGGTCTGTAGTTTTCTTTCTTAGTTGTATCTTTGTGAGGCTTGGGTATCAAGGTGGTTGTGGCCTCGTTGAAAGAGTTTGGTAATGAACCTTCTGTCTCTATTGTGAGGAACAATTTGAGGAGTATTGGAATTAGATTTCCTTGAATTTCTGGTAGAATTCTGCACTGAAGCCATCTGGTCCTGGGTTTTTTTTGGTTGGAAGGCTTTCAATGACTATTTCGATTTCATTGGGGGTTATAGGTCTATTTAAGTTGTTAGTCTGTTCTTGGTTTTATTTTGGTGATAGTTGTCCAGAAATTTGCCCATTTTCTCCGAATTTTCAAATTTTGTAGACTAAAGGCTTTCAAAGTATGACCTGAATGTTTTCTGGATTTCCTCTGTTTCCATTGTGATGTCCCCTTTTCATTTCCGATTTTGTTAATTTGCATGATTCTCTCTCTGCTTTTTTGTTAGTTTGAATAAAGGTTTGTCTATCTTGTTGATTTTCTCTAAAATCCAACTATTTGTTGCATTGATTTTTTGTATTGTTTTTCTGGTTTCTATTTTATTGATTTCATCCCTCAAATTTATTATTTCCTGGCATCTACTCCTCTGGGGTGAGTTTGCTTCTTTTTGTTGTAAGGCTTCCAGTTGCCATGTTAATTCTCTAATGTGACTATCCTCTGTTTTCTTTATATGGGCACTCAGTGCAATGAACTTCCCTCGTAACACTGCTTTCAAGGTGTCCCATAAGTTTGGATATGTTGTGTCCTCATTCTCATTGAATTATAGGAAGTCCTTAATTTCTTTCTTTATTTCTTCTTTGACCCAGGTGTGGTGCAATTGCACATTGTTCAGTTTCCATGAGTTTGTAGGGTTTCTGTGATTTGTGTTGTTGTTGAATTCCAATTTTAAAGCATGGTGGTCTGATAAGATACAGGGGACTATTCCAATTCTTTTGTATCTGTTGAGGTGTTTTATACCACCTAGTATGTGATTGATTTTAGAGAAGGTTCCATGTGGAGCAGAGAAGAAGGTATATTCTTTTGTGTTTGGATGGAATGTTCTATAGATGTCTGTTAAACCCAATTGAGACATAACTTATGTTAGTTCTTTTGTTTCTTTGTTGAGTTTCTGATTGGTGATCTTGTCTAGTGGTGAGAGTGGTGTGTTGAAGTCTCCCACTATATGTGTGTGAGGTTTTATGTGAGCTTTGAGTTTTAGTAGCGTTTCTTTTACGAATGTGGGTGCCTTTGTATTTGGGGCATAGATGTTCAGAATCGAGACTTTTTGTTGATGGATTTCTCCTGCGATGAATATGAAATGACCATCTTCATATCTTTGATTAGTTTTGGTTTGAAGTCTAACTTGTTAGATATTAGGATAGCCACACCTGCTCGCTTCTTGGGGCCATTTGATTAGAAGATCTTTTCCCAGACCTTTATCCTGAGGTAATGTCTATCTTTGTTGCCAGGTGTGTTTCTTGTATGCAGCAGAAGGATGAATTCTGTCTTCGTATCCATTCTGTTAGCCTGTGTCTTTTTATAGGCGAGTTTAGACCATTAATGTTGAGGGAGAGTAAGGACCATTGATTGTTAATGTTTGTTTTAGATTTGCTTTTGGCAGTGGTATTGTGAATTTATTTGTCCTTCTTTACCCTTGGTTTCTGGTGAATTGGGATTACCTGTAGCCTAAGTCTTTGTGAGTGTAGTTAAATTTCTTGGGTTGGAGTTTTCATTCCAAAGCTTTCTGTAGGGCTGGATTTGTAGATACGTATTGTGAAAATCTGGCTTTGTAGTTAACTATCTTGTTTTCTCTATCTATAGTTATTGAGAGTTTTGCTGGGTATAGTAGCCTGGGCTGGCATCTGTGGACTCTTAGTACTTGTAGAACATCTATCCAGGATCTTCTGGTCTTGAGGGTTTCCATGGTGAATTCAGGTGAAATTTTGATTAGTCTGCCTTTATATGTTACCCGTCCTTTTTCCTTCACTGCTCTTAATATTCTTTCTTTATTCTGTATGTTAGGTGTTTTAATTATTATATGTTTAGGGGTCTTTTTTCTTTGGTCCGGTGTTTGGTATACTTCTTTTACTTTCATGGGCAGATCCTTCAGATTGGGAAAGTTTTACTCCATGATTTTGTTGAATATGTTTCGGCCCCTTTGAGCTGGGCTTCCTCACCTTCCTCTATTCCTATTATTCTTAGGTTTGGCCTTTTCACAGTGTCCCACATTTCCTGGATGTTTGTTGTATTTACAATTTTCTTTAGTTGATGAATCTGTTTTTCTAGTTTTTCTTCAGCGCTTGAGATTCTCTCTTCCATCTCTTGAATTCTGTTGATTAAGCTTGCGTCTGCAGTTCCTGATAGTTTGCCCAGTTTTTCTATTTCCAACATTCCTTCGTTTTGTGTTTTCTTTATTGTCTCCATTTCTGTTTTCAAGTCTTGAACATGTTTAATTGTTTTTTTCTTGGCTTTCTATACTTTATTTAAGAATTTTATTCATTTTTTTCCAATTTTTTGTTTGTTTTATCTTCCACTTCTTTAAGGGATTTTCTCACATCTTCTTTGTGGGCCTTTATCATTTTAATGATGATAATTTTTAGGTCATTCTCTTCTGATTCATTTGCTTTGTTGTGTTCTGGTCTAGTTGGTGTAGCTTCCCTAGATTGTGGTGGTGTTATGCTTGTCTTTTTTTGATGTTAGGTGTTTTCTTGTATTGCTGTCTTTCCATAGCTTCTTCCAGTAGGTGTTGGTGTGGTTTGTCCCTCTCTCTATGGATTTAGGTGGGTCAGAGGTTCGATGTCTGTAGTTCTGTGTGGTCCAAGCTCTCTATGAGGTCTCTCCATAGGCAGGGGCCCGATGATGGTGGTCAAAGTTCAGGCTGCAGAAGAGGAGAGCTGAGGCCTCTTTGGCAGTGGCTAGCCTGCAAGATGTTTCCTCAGAGATAGTCAGGTCTAGCTCTAGCCAAGGCCTCTAACCAAGATCTGGTGTTGGGGGACAAAGGCTGGGCTGATACTCAGGGTTTTCAGCACAGATAGGTGGGTCTAGCTGGCCCTCTTTAACTGAGTAGGGACTCTTTAGCTGAGGTCCTGCAGTGGGGGTCAAGGATCCAGTCTACAGGAACTCAGGGTGACCTGCAGAGATAGTCAGATCTCTGGGAGGCACCCAGAATTCCAGTAGAGGACCAGTGGTGGGGGTCAGAGACCAGGTAGGTGGAAATTACCAGTTGTCCCACGTGGATAGGCAGGTCTATTGTGCTCAGATAGGCTCCTGGAATTTCTCTGAAGGTGGCTGGATTATTGGCTCCATCCTCTGGCTCAGTGCTCAACCAGAGCAGTGGGACAGTGGGCAGGGTAGAGGAGAGTGTAGCGGGAGGGCAGGCTTTAGGTGGGGGTGGGTAGGGGTATATTGGAGCTCCAAGAGTGTAGAGAGCTGCAAAGTGCCATGCCTTAAAGTGGCGCTGGCTTCTGCCTTACACATTCCCGCTGGTGAAGACTCTCTGGGTAAACAAGCCCTTAATTGGTTAAGCCTGTTCAGCCTGTATGCTTCCGCATTAGAGTAGCCTACCTGCAGGGTCCACGTGGCTCACTGGGGTTGCTTAGCTCAAGGGTATTTAAGCCTGTGCTGGGGTCCCCTCCCCCCTCTCACCCTGCGGGCCAGAAGCAACATGTTTAAAGGATCCTGATTAAAACTGCATGAAGAAGATCTACCCGGAGTTGCATCCTTGCTGGTGAGGGCAGGCGCGTACAGATGGTGGCCCGTACAGAGAATTTTTCAGATCAGAACTTCTTGTAGTCAGGGCAGCACTGGAAAGTTCCCAAGGTAAGTTGGGACCAAATTTAAGGCCCTCAGTAAAGAGGCAATGAGGTCTCTGGTAAGGAGCTACTTTTGTCAAAGAAACTTAAAATAAAGTAAAGCACACTAGAAAGATTCCTGAGTGAATGTGATGCCATTGAACCTTGGTTTGCAGTTTCGGGAGACATCAAGGTAGTGTGCTGGGCTGAGGAAGAATTGCAAGCCCTCATAAAAGGAGTTCAGAAACAATCCCCTAAGGGGCAGAGGGGGAAGGGAGAGGAGAAATGGCGATGTGGGGAGGGGAGGGACCCTCCTGGAACAATGCCTTCGGTGCCTTCTCCTTATCAGAGTGAGGAAGAGCGGGGCCGAGGTACAGGGTGTTCCTTTTGCCCTGAGGTCTGGAAAGCCTTACAAAATGACTTAAGTCTTGAACAAGTAAATCAGATTGCCATAAAAGCATGGAAGTCATTACTCAATAAGGGAGAGGTGAATAGTAACCTCACTAAGATACTACAAGGTCCCATAAAACCATTTTCAGATCTTGTGTCCTGTTTGGTAGAGGCTACAGAGAGAAATTTAGGCATCATAGTGGCCATAGTTACAGCTATCTCTTTTGCAATTGTGGGTTCAGTCACAGCTGCCATGGCTATGAGCACATTGGTGCAGACAGTCTCTAATTAAATGAGTTGTGGCTACTGTCTTGGATACTCAATCCACAATTGGTGCTCAACTAAAAGGAGATGTAATGATTGTAAAACAAAGAATTGATCTGGTGCAGGAGCAAATAGATACCTTGTGGCAGCTGGCCCATTTGGGATGTGAAATGAAATATGCAGGCTTGTGTGTTACCAGCATTCAATATGAGAACTTTATACATGCTGCTAATTTGTCACGACAGTTGTCTAGCTATCTTTTAGGAAATTGGTCTGCTGACTTTGATGACTTAATGGTACAGCTGCGAGTGACCATCATTGCAGTGAATTCGACACGTGTGAATGCGGGACTGGCTGCCGGATTGTCATCATGGTTCCCGTTGCCATGGATCATCTGAAAGAATGGGCAGGAATGGGAGCCATGGCTGTACTCTTGTTGCTTATCTCCTTCGTGGGCCTATGGTGCCTTTGCAAGATGAGGTTTGCTCAGAAGCGGTATGCAGCTATGGTTGTCCAGGCATTTACAGCCATTGGGGCAGGACAGTCTCCCCAAGCATGGCTCACAGTCATGAACAAGTATTGATCCTTCATGCTCAGGTTGTATGGCTTAGCACTGCATTCCGAGTTAGCTCTGGAAGTGAGCAACTCCAAGAAGGGCAAGTCTGGTTGCATGTGGGTTAGTGTCCGAGGCCCCACCTCCAGGAAAAAGATGCCAGATGGGTGTGGCACTGACTTGGCTGACTACCAGGATTCAGGGTCATTACAATGTCCACTGCTTTACTGGAGGCCAGACCACTACCCTTGCCTGTTGCGTTATTAAAACAAAAAGGGGGAACTGTAGAGAGCCGCGTAGTGCCACACCTTAAAGTGGTGCTGGCTTCTGCCTTACACCTTCCCGCTGGTGAAGACTCTCTGGGTAAACAAGCCCTTAATTGGCTAAGCCTGTTCAGCCTGTCTGCTTCTGCATTAGAATAGCCTACCTGCAGGGTCCGCGTGGCTCACTGGGGTTGTTTAGCTCAAGGGTATTTAAGCCTGTGCTGGGGTCCCCTCCCCCCTCTCTCCCTGTGGGCCAGAAGCAACATGTTTAAAGGATCCTGATTAAAACTGCATGAAGAAGATCTACCAGGAGTAGCATCTTCCTTGCTGGCGAGGGCAGGCGTGTACACAAGAGCACTGTTGGTGGGGACAGGATACAGGGGCAGGCAGTTCCAAGACCCACCCAGGGGTTTCCCGGGGAGGGTGTAGGGGAGAATCCATCACCCCAGCAGGAATAGCCCCAAACTCACCTGTAGCAGAGGCCTGGTGACAGGGACAAAGGCTGGTCTGATACTCAGGATGTTTCTGCACTGATAGGGGGGAGGGTCTAGCTGGCACTCTCCAGCTTTGTAGGGCCTCTTTAGCAGAGGTCCTGCAATGAGGATCAAGGATCTAGCCCTCTGTAGAAACACAGGGTGGACCCACAGAGATAGGTGGATCTCTGGGAGGGCTCTGGGGCTCTCTTGTAGCTCATTAAAGCAAAGCTCTCCTTTCCTGGTTAGAGGAACAGAATCGGAGATTTTCTCCCAGACCTGGAAAGAGACTGGACATTTTAGGCTATGTAATGGGAAGGGAATATAAATATTTTTGTAAGAAGATACTTAACCACTGAACTTTTGCTTTTTAAATTCTGCCCTACTTTATTACAAATGCTTGCAGTTACATGCAGAGAATAATACTTTGCTAATCTGCTTACTTTTCTGAATTTTAACTTCAAAGCATTAATGTTTCTGCTCAAACTTTCTATCCTCTAGTTCAGATATGGCCAAGATACCATGTGCCCAAGATGCTCTGACCATTCTCTGTCAGCTCCTCTGAAGCATATACAGATTTCTTGCTAAACTCCTAGCTGCATCTGCTAGGTTCCTGGACCCTAACTTAATAGCAGTGTGGTTTTCCCTCTTTCACTTTCCTTCAGGTGACTGCCAAGATTCACAGTTTGTCTACTCATCTACTTTATTGTTTTATTACAAAAATTAACAAAATTTCCAATGAGCTTCCTTGTGGATCCTGAGAAATACTTCATGCCTAAATTCTGTTATTTCTACACTATTTGGTTGTCATATGCCAAAAGCACAGGTAGACTTGGTATTAAGTCAATCAATTAACTTCTTAGCCTTTGACTTATCAAAGACTCAGCTTTTGTTTTTAAAGAAGTGATTCGTTATATTAAGCATGAATTCAAAAGGGAAAGATCTTATATCTTGCAACAACAATGGACCAAAAGACATTTTAGAAAATAACTTCTTTTAGGTTTGCAGGGGTTATTAGGGGGTCAATGAGAACTCATGGTCTTAAAGTAAGTGTGAATCTTTTGGTAATCTTTATGCAGGCAATATAAAAAGTTATAATAAGCAAAAGTTTGAGTCTTTTTGTTATGTGACCTCAAGGATGCCAGCTTATATCTGGCAGGAAAATTCCAACTTCATCTATTTGAAATCTGAAACTGATCACCAGAAGAAGATCAGTATCAAATATTTGACACTAAGAAACAAATATACTTTAGCAACTTGGGTGGTTATTCCTACATATTGAATGTGTGTGTGTGTGTGTGTGTGTGTGTGTGTGTGTGTGTGTGTGTAAAATTACTTGTGAAAAGTGAGATTTCACTCATGGATTCCCATACATATGGTCAGACAGAATAGACAACATGCATAGGATTTGTGCATTTATAGCTTAACAAAGTATTTCTGTAAGAGTTGACAGATAGATAGCATATTACTCCTTGATTTTAGACATGAATTAGATAAAGTGACGATGAAGGAACTATATCTTTTCATATTTCTTTTACTCAAGGAACTTTTCATGTCCTCAGTCTCTAATCTTTGTGAATTACATGTTCTAATATTATGCCATTTCCTTCCTTATTTCATGCAACAACAGTTTGCTTCCTAAAACTTATGCCTAATAAAGATTTCCACATGATTAAGATGTCAATAGTCAAAGGATGACTAGGCTAATGTCATTTGTAGACATTGTGAGAAATCTGTCTTTATGATCAGAAAGGTAATGTTTGAACTACTGTATGGAGCAGCTGTTTTCTCCTGGGATCCTAGGTTTGAGTTTCTGAGAAGGATGCCCCTGAAGAGTGGAATACCAGCATCTGTTGATAGTGATACATTTATTTGGATTCTTAAAATTCTCTCTTGGAAAAGAGATGCATTTCAAAATTCAATTGTAATTGTATGGGCCACCTCATTAACTCATGAGGGAATAGGAGAAGTGGAAGCAGACTGCTTACCTTCGGAAGAATGCTCTTAGTAACCCGTAGGCATGTTAAGGTTTTCTCCAGAAAATACCTGCCCTTACAGGCAAGAAAATAAAAAGCTCCATGTAAGCATGACGATTCAGTTATTAGATGATACAGAGGCATAATCTAAGCATTCAATAGTCTTGTCACCAATTTCAGTAGGGCTCATGACTAAGAAATCAGAATCAAAATACATTAAAATTAGAGAAATATAGCAGCATATAATGGCTACATTTCTTTAGGTAGATTTCTGTTATGACCTAGGTACAGACAGAACAACCAGGTATTAAATCTTAGAAAGAGAAGCAGAAATAAAAACAGGAGACTCTTGAAAACCAAGAGGAAGTGGTGAACTAGTCAGTCTACAAAGCTTTGCCCACACAGGGTGCAATACCAACATATAGTAAATATACCTGTGTTGGCATCACACAAGCATACATAAGCATGTATTTAAACATGAGTGCCATTGTCACTTCAAATTTTACCACAGAGTGGTAAGTACAACTAGTAGTATACTAAAGCCAATGAATAGCTTCAATAGAATTAAGCTAACATGTGTGAGGACTCACTCACATCTGTTCAAAATGTAGAAAGAGAAGAAGTGTGGCATTGTCCAAGGACCATGTCTGTGAATTTTTGTTCCTTAATATATGTTGTCCCCTGAAAATATTGAAATATTCAATTACTTGGGGATTGCATATTGAAAAACCAAATCAGTGCTCAGAATGCTAATACATTTGATAGATACTGAAATGGAAAAGTTTTGAAAAATAAATTTAACATATTAAGGAAATGACCCCTTTACCTTCATTTTAAAACTTGTTCTATAGTCTCATGTATAATCATCTAACTTTTGAAGGTCTCAGACTCTTCCTAGCCTACTATTCTCAGCCATCCTAAAAGATGCCATTTTGCAAACAGGACTAAAATTGCCATCTCCAATACCCTGAGTCTCAACTGCAGGTGAGCTGCACCTTCATGAGTAGCTCTCATGGTCATTTTGCAGGGCCATCATCCCATCACACATTGTTAAGACTTTGCTCTCCATGATCCATTCATGCCTTCAAATAAATGCCACAAGGGAGAATCCTCATGTGGCCATGTTCTGCTACCAGCTGGATGTGCAGCTTGGGTTGTCTTGCACCACAGTTTCTGTTTGCTGACCCAAAAGAAAGAATTCTCTGATTCCCCCCCCGCCCCAGTGATACCAAATTTTCATTAACTATAGCTTACTCTCCAGCCCTTGCTGGCTAGCATCCATTTTTCTAATGAAACATATAAGATTTAATCTTACGAGCTAGCCTAAAATAATTGAACATCCCTTACAGCTTTTTTTGCATCTCTCTGAAACTTCATAATCCAGAATTTCACCAGCTGCATTTTGTATGTGTTTTAAAAGCATATTTAGGCAGAGAGGTCTTTTAACCCCACTGATGCTTGAACTCACAGTTTGCCACTGAGGAAAATTAGAGCAAAAACGCAATCAGGAACAGAGGCACAAACCATGGAGGAAAGTTACTTATTGACTTCTGTTCTGTGATATATCTCATATAGTTCAGGATCAATTAACTTCCTATGAATTTTGAAAACTATAGAGGGATTATATGCCTACATCAATATGCTATCAAGAAAGTGACCCACATTCATTCCCACAAACCACTGATCTATGTCATTTCCCAGTTGAACTTTCCTTTTGTGAGAATACATAATTTGTTTTAGGTTGACAGTAGAAACTAATCATCACAGATTTTATGGATGAATTTTTGATAGTTGGAGATTATTATTATCATGATTTAGAGCATACATGATCAAGTAAGGGCAATAGTAAGAAAATACTATTTAAGTCAGTGACAGGAATGTATATATTACAAACAATGTGCCATGTTCTCACATGTCCATCAGGAATGGAATACACCCCTTTTGGCTTCATTGACTTAACTAATAGATAATGTAAAGCCTTCAAAGTTCCTTTATTATACAGCTAGAAGGTGATTTGTTTCTGTCTGAAGAAAATAATAGACCTTTTTGTTGTGTTATATGTCTTAGAATGGGGGTATTTGAAGGCCAACAAATCTTTTTATACTACTATTGAGAATTTCATCCATGAACACTCTATTTGCATCATTTCCAGGTTTATGACCTCTTATTCTATAATTATAAATATATATATAAAACAACAATAATTTGCCCATTTGCCACCATTGCTATTATATACATTTATTTTGAATGGGACACTTGGGATTGTATAATCTACAAGTAACTCCTCTTTGCAAAGACCAGTTCTCTGTCTCTATTGACTGCCTTTAGCTTTTCAACTGCTGATGGGATATGTGACATTGTTCCCCTTTACCTTGAATGATTACTCATCTTTCTCTTACCAATCTAGCCTTAGCATCTTTAAGCCCTCAATTCATTACAGTATAGTTTTCCATTTTACTGGATGCCTACAGTTCTAAGTGAAGAATGCCAAATGAGGCCTACCCACTAAGAGAAAAAGATCACCAACCATCTCTCCCTGCCATGCCATTTAATGCTTTATATAACAAGAATAAGTTAAAGTGACAGTTTAAAATATAGAAAACTTAACTGATTGGATTTTAGCTTACAGTGGAGATTTACTGCTTGCTTGTTCCACTTATTAGTAGCCTCTACATAGGTGTATTGTTTGAAATTTGTTCATTATTCTCTCCCTTTCACTCTATATCCATTCCAACCATTACTATTAAAGTTCTTTATGGAAAGAAACTGGAAATTGAGTGGAGTACTTACACATTCAGTGAAGACACTCAAAACTATCACTGACATTCCTTGTTAAAGGGATTGCCTTTCTAAACAGGTCAATCGTAGACAAATATTGGCCATAATTACCTACACAGGTGGCTGTTGAGGTCATATTCTCCCACAGGAAAAGATTAGACACCAGGAGAATGAACAGTGTTCATGCTAGAGGAGAAAAGGAGTAAATATAAAGTATTACACTTCTTTACTGTGCAATGTTAGCTACCATTTTTGTGCAGACTATTTGCATTTTTCTATTACTCCCAGCAGTGTTGTGCCATTCTCCACACTCTTAAGCTTCAGTGAAGTCAGGACATTCAAACCATTCTTTTCAAATAGGTCAATGTATTCAGGGAGTCTGTGGATTTCAGAAGCATCCCATGATGCTTCTCCTGCAGGGGATGTTAACACCGGACTACAATGGAGACAAATACAGCTGTATCTATATTGTCTAATTTCAGGGACATTACTAGGGTCCATGTCATGTTGTAAATGACCATAGTTATCTCTACTCCATGAAGCAATTTTCCTATTCTAAGACAATATATATACCTCTAATACCTTCATTTTGTCTCCATGTATATGTATATTTAGGAAATTTAAATGTTTGCTGAATTTGGAGTGCTGAATAAAACTATTTCATTGTTTCCCAAGCATTGGAGCACAAAATCAAATATCAATAACATGCTAAAAATAAATGAAATATTTAAAAAATGTAACATACCATACATCAAAATAAATAAAATTACATAATGTAAATTTAAAATATTATGGTGGTTTCCACATTTTTATTTGTAATATTTATAATAAATATTTTATATATATGTATATATATAAAATGCATATATATATATATGCATTCCATTTATTTCATCTAGAAGCTTTTCTCACTCTAAAAAGAATGGATGGAAACTAATAGTTTTGGTTTTCCATTTTATAAAATCAATTTTTACTAAACTGAAAAATAGTTTAAAAAAATAAAGACAAATAGTAGAATAGTATCTTTTTAAAAAATATTTACAGTTTGAAGACAATTGTTGAATCTGTATATATCCACATAGAACCACACTAGCCTTGTCTACTATGTTTGAAAATTTGAAAATATAATTAAATTGAAATCATTCAGCTCATAGGGGACTATAAACAAACACATACTACTTCCTTACTTTTGCAACTATTCAGATTTGACTCATTGTTCCTTAAGTTCTCATTCCAATCAAATTTCTTTTTAAAACCCTTTGAGGAGTATGTTTCCATGTTCTGACACCCATTAAGCCATTCAAGGTTGTGCATAAATATACCTGTTTCCTTTACTAGACAAATATTTTACTCTCATTTCTACTGCATAGTAGTAAGTGATGTAAAATATCTCTCTATATACTGTTACATGTCTCCAATGTAAGACATCTCCCTTCCCAACCACTGCTATGTTTTGAAGTTGCTTTCTACACCAATGATTAGAAAGTCCTTTGCAACTCTGTGTAGCTTTATACAGAGAATTATTACTCACTCCAGACTAGGCAAAGTAAATAAAAAAATGTAAACTGCCTAATCCAAGTTTATAAAATTAATGCAGTTTTTAACACTCAAGTGGATGAATGTAGCAGAACAGATACAGAAGTGAAAGAGAGCTGCATCTCTGAGGAATCCAGTTAGAGCTTGGTGGTGAGGAGGGAAATCAGTCTTGGTGCAGTTGTGCTTTCAGTTAACTCCATACTTCCTATATATGCAGCATACAATAAACAAGGTGCTAGGAAGAGTGATGAAGTGATGTCAGCAATCCTATGAGCACCCCACGACTCTTTCCCTGCAGGGATGTTAACGTCTTCATTACTCTGGAGAAAAATAGAGATGTTTCTGCATTATCTTACTTCAGGGCCATTGCTATGGTCCAATGTCATATTGTAAATGTGAGCACAGTTTTCTTTGCTCTGTGAAGAATAAAGGCAGTTTCATGTCCTAGGAAAATATATGTCTAAGTATTTAAAGATATATCCAATACCTTCATTCTTTTATCAAGGTAAGTGTGTATATTTTAGGTTTTCACTTCTTAAGTGTTTGCTGAATTTTGGACCCTGGATATAAATATTTCATTGTTTTCTGAGCACTAGAAGCAATAGCATATCTAAGAGAGTGGTTCTCTAGCTGTGGGTCACTTGATACCTCTTCTCTAGGGGGTCACATGTCAGATACACTGCATATTATGTCTCATAACAGAAAATGACAATTGTGCAAAAGCAACAAAAAGAATTTTATGGGTGTGTGGGGGGGCAGTCACCACAATATGTAGAACTGTGTAGAAGACTGGAGCGTTGAGAAAGTTGAGAAACACTGTTCTAAAAACTTAACACATATGAGCATTGCAAATACTCCTAGAATATTGTACAGAGTTTCCCTCTACAAATTAGGGAGAAAAGAACATTAACGGATGGTATAAACACAAATGTGTAGAAGGCCTTTGTGTATGTAAATTATATCTCTTTATTGAAAAGTCATCAAAAGAGTTCTGATGGATCCTAGGGTATCTAAGCTCACATGTTTACAATAAGGAATACACTAACAAGTACAGGTTTTGTTCATGAAACTGGGTTTATTTCTAAACCAAATACATTTGATTATACCTGTAACAGTTGAAGCATGATTGCATAATTCATTGCATCTGGTTTTGCTTGATAATTGTCTTAACTTTGTCTGAACAGGTCACTTAGTGAAACTTCACAGCAATATCCAGCATAGTAAAATCTGTTAGTACAAAAGACAACATTGTAGAATCTTCGGCATTTGTACAGCTAAGAATCTCTTTATCATTCAAGAAGAACATGTAGAATCTCATTTCACAGTCTCCTACATTTAGTGTTTTATACATCTAACAAATTGGTAACTGTCAGTTTATAGAGAATCAATATGTTCAAAACTAAACCATGGAGGAGTCTAGTCAGAATTGTTCTGTGCCCATATATGCAGGCAACAGTGCCCATTCTTCCAAAAGGTGCCTAGAATGATCCCCATGCAATGAAATCTCCTTTACTGCAGTAGCAGGTTCATTGCTAACCTCTGTGCCTCTTCCTATCTCCAGTGAGGTATTCTCCTGGCATTTTAGCCTTTCGGAAAAACTTTCTCTAGAGATTTGACTTTGAAGCCACCTGCAACCTTCCCAAAGTTCTTTCTTGATCCGCCTCCCCCCATATTCTTCCCATCTCAATTCCTTTAGCAATTTACAAGCCCTAATTACTTTCCAATCACTGTTACTCAGATCCACAAACCCTCTCTTCTTTCTGTGTTGTAGTTTATGGAGAAATTCTAAACAAAAACATGAGCTTTTCCCGGAACCTCTTGCTATATCACCATGCTATATATTCAGTTTCTTGTTTACCAGGCACAGACCACTTGGGAGCTGATGCCTATATCTAAGTAAATACACAACTTTCTTGAACTCTCTACTTATTGGAAGAATAGGCCTAGTAACAGAGAAGTCTACCAGGAATGGATTTCAATAAGGATTCTTATTAGAAGTTATAAATTTAGCACAGATTCTTTGCTTTGACACTCATCAAAGCTGCAATATATATCCTCAAGATTTATCCAAATGATTATGTATAATAAAACAAACAGTGTCTGACCCATTTTAAAAAAGTTTATCTCTTGTTATCACCACATATTGAAGTGTTATCACAACTGCTACCAAATATCTATTGCACCTAAAATTGTAGAGCTAGATATTTAACTATAATCTGAACAAATGAAAGAATTAGGCTACAAAGAGCAGCAAATGAAGTGTTAGGACAAATAAAATGTAAATGTTCCTGTCACTTAACCAAACAAAAGTCAAGGATTCTCACTTCCTTAGCAATGGGCACTTTGAGTACAAAACCCACATATGGACTGTAAGAATTCACCAGCAACTCTTCCGCTCATGAAAATTGAGTAACTAGACAGTGATGACAGCTAATAAAATGAATTGCTTAAATTGTCATTTCCAACAAGTAGCTATAAGTTGAAGGTGACTGACAGGGGAAAAACATCACAAGAGATTGGGATTTTCACTGTCTCAAACACTGGAACCAGATAATCACTGTTAGACTCCTGGATGCATTGATCCTGAACTGTTCCTGACACATATGTTCATTAATCTGTTGCTTTAGGTTTTAATTTTTCTCAAAAGTTTGGGAAACAAATATTTCCATTGAAAGAAAATGGATCATTTTGATTTATCCTGGACAAACATGTTGGGGAAGGAGAAATTGATTTAATCCAATTTCCTGTTTCTCTTTTGTAATTTATCCAAGATATAGTCGTGGGTTACATCATTTATATACGGGAATGTAATAGAACCCTAGTGGAAGACTCTAAGGGTGAAGATATGCCAGCTATCCGTGCGGTCTCTAGTTTCTATTATACAAACAGACTGTGAGATATATTATCTCCAATTAATTATGGAATTGACAGATAATGTTTCTAAGTCTATTCTTTTGTAGCTGGAGAGTAAAAGACTTCAGCACTCTATTGTAGGAATTTTTGGTCTCTCGTTCCCTACAAAATTGGCAAATCCATTCCATGTGTTGTATCTCAGACTGAATAAAAGCAAAACAAAACAAAACAAAAAACAACCAGGAAGAAGGGCAACAGTTTCTTCTGTCTCTGCTTCCTGTTTGTAGAAGCAATGTGGCCAGCTGCTTCATAGTCTTTGTCATGAGAAATTGTGTTCCATTGCAGCAAAACACCCAAAACATCTTCCTTACTACAGTTTCTTTTGCCAGGTTTGTTGAGCATCATAGCAGTGCATACTTATCTTTACCAATGTCTTATTAGTTTTCCTCATTTGTGACACATTCAGAGTATCACTGTGTTGCTGAGGTATAGGCAGCTCTCACTGCTTAGATGGTCCAGAGTAATTATGGGAGTGGGCCAATCCTTATCTTTAAAACATTGCTATGTCACCTAGATTCTTGTGTCTGACTGGCTCCAGGCAGACAGAACGCAGTCATTGAATCACTGGTGTCTGTCTGCTAAGATATCCCAGGGCACAATGAGCCGTGCTTACATGCAAAGGCTCTCATTTCTCACAAACAGCATTAGATAATTTCACGTACTTAGGTGATGTTCTCCAACTCTACTATTCATCATGTGTTCCAGAAAGGCATATAGCCAAAGATTTTAATGTAATATGCATGCTGTGTAATACTTTTTATTGACTTAATTACCTAGTGATACTTTTCTATTCAATAATGTGAACACTTGCCATATTACAAGCACTGCAGCATGTTAGCAGAGGCTTCCTTCCAGCATAATTACCAGGAATGTTCTGCAAAAGAAATTCCCGTAGTGAGTCTCACCCAGTTACACTTCCCCGTGTTAGCTTGTTCAGTGCTAACACCTGGACCTCTCCTCTCTTCAGTGTTTGGACTTGTAGCTTTCTGTAATGATATCTGCTATGAATAAATGTTTGTTTGGTGAGAAATTAGGGTGACACCTATCTTTGAATAAAATTACGTATTTAAAATATAGTTAGAAAATATTCTGGTTTAGTGAAATGGCAGTAGTTAATTCTCTTACATTAGCCATGGATAGTGGGTACCAGGCATAATATAACTCCTATTGAGTGGGCCTTACATCCAATTAGCTGGTTGTTGGGTAACTCCAGAATATGTGTGTCACCATAACCCCTGCAGGGACATTCTACCATTCTGGTCATTGTTGTGTGTAGATATTAACAGTTCTGTAGGACTGTTGATTTCTTATCTTATCAGCTTGTACAGCCCCTTCTGGTACAGTGAGAAATAGTTCTCCCAGGAAGAAGCTTCTAGGTAATTTCCTACTTTGTTCCTCCAAGTCCCACATCCAAGATTTGTGTGTCTTCATCAGAAAGGCAGAGTGTCCAAATTCTGCTTCCCAACTACCCTGGAATTATAGTCATTTACTACGCAAAGTTAAAGAACACTTGTGAGGTATATATACTTTTACAGAAGTAAATGACAAGAGTAAGGGATGTGAAAGGAGAATATGGGATTATTTGTGCCATTAGGCCTTAATATTAAGGTATATTTAGTTTTTAAACAAGTTTAGTGTTCTGGCAGCATCGATTGTTTATACCATGTCTTTTAATAGTGTTTTTTTCCTTATAGTCTTTTGCCTCTCCTCACCACACTATGTATTTTCTTACTTGCAGTTTTCCCACCAGCTTGGTCCCACAGCCACATCAGCCCCCAAAACACACAGAAACTCTGTATTAGATATAAAGCTGTTGGTCTGTTACTAACATTTCTTTAATATTAACACATTCTATTAATCTAAGTGTTTCCACATGGTCTTATCTTACGGGAGAGAGGGTCCGTACCTCTTCCTCTCAAGTTTCTACATCTTGAATCTCCTCTACTGCATCTACCAGAATCCTCCTTGGCCTATCTTGCCTTCCTATTTGCCAACAGTGCTTTATTTATTAACCAATAAGAGAAGCATAGTTACAGAATGACATCTCCCATCAGCATTTCACTTTAGTTAATTCATGACACTTTTTAAATGAAAATTTATTTTTAAATTTGTTTAATTGTTTTACATTCTGATGGCAGCTTCCCCCCTTTTTTCTTTTTCCAGTCCCTCCTGCCACCTTCCATCTACCATCCCAATTCACTCCTCCTCTCTTTTTGTTCAGAAAGGAGCAGGCCTCTCATGAGTATCAGCAAAACATGTCATATCAAGTTTCAGTAGAACTAAACATCTCTCAGTGTATTAAGGCTGGGCAAGGCAATTCAATGTAAGGAATAGGGTTCCAAAAGTCAGACAGAACATTAGGGACAGCCCCTGTTTAAACAACCACAGAGCCTTCATGAGATTAACTTAGTCCCTCTACATATATGTGATGGTTGTGTAGCTCATTTTACTTGTGGGAATCCATGACATTTTATTTCATGTTTTTGAGGATTTTTACTGGCTGTCTCTCACTGTCTAGAGAAATACATATGAAAATCCTTAATATGTTTTGCAAGAGAGCCTGAAACCATTCTTGCCTTTTATGATCTGAGAGCAAAGAAAGAGAAAATCCTAGTTTTTATAGAGGCAGAAGACAAGCCAAAATCAACTTCACCTTATATCCACATTGTTTACTACTTTCCCTTCATCCTCAGGTGTTTGGTATCATTTGAGAAGACAAATGTATCTATAATGTTTGAATACCTCCTTTAACAAACCATCTTTCTCCAGACTGAATAGAAAATATTTTCACAGATTACTTTTAGCATCAATCCAAAGGAACAGATAATGACATTCCATCCTTCAGGAAAATTTCTGGACATAGATTTCGCTTTTTCTTTTTTACTTAATTTATTCATTTTGTTATTTATGTGCAAATATATTTTGCTTGCATGTATACCTGTGAACCACATGCATGTAGTACTTACAGAGGTCAGAACAGACTGTTATATTCCCTGGAACTAGAGTTAGGATTGTGCTTATTCACTATGTGTGTTCTGGGAATCCATCCTGAGTCCTCTAGATGAATTGTCAGTGACCTTACTCACTGAACCATATCTCAAAACCAAGACTTCACTTTTGAATTAAATCTGAGTCTAGATGAACAAAAGGAGAAGGAAGTTGAGAACCCAAGAGGGGAGCAGAAGTCATGTACTTTTATTGCAGGATGTGATTGATAACCAAAACAGCTTGAGTGTTGTTGTTGGAGGAAAACAAATTTTGAACCAATTCCTTCCACAGTGAAGGAAGAAAGAGCAGATTGTAATGGATACCATATATTATGCAGCTGTTCTACTAATAAAGACACCAAACCTTCAGCTGACCCACCTATGTGTGTCTTGGGAAATCCTTAGTGTACTCAATGATAAGGACACATGATTCTTTCAGGGAGTTCAGTTTCAACTATAACCAACAATAAAACTTTGCTATTGTGTTATGAGCCACTGAAATTCTCAGAATGCCAAAGAAAAGGAAATTCACAATAAAGGAGAGAATCAAACATTATATGGACAGTTGTCTTCTCAATTTAGTGATACCAAGCACCAGAGGATGAGGGGAAAGTAGTAAACATTGTGGATATAAGGTGAAGTTGATGTTGGCCTAAAGAAGCCTCATTATCCCAGTCTAAATAGAAAATATACAATTTGTTAAGATGAGGCTACAGAGACAAAAATGCAAAAGAGACTTGTTGAAGATAGTTGTAGAGAAATCAAGGGCCATATCATACTTGTATCATGCTTTATTTCAGAGTATGAGCACAGACTATTTCAGACTATTTAAGGATGGACTGGTTGCATAGTACTTGCTGGTCAATTCACTGAAAATGTGGGCTGTCAAAAGTCAATGAATTTCATAATAGATCCCAAGAATTCTGTTTGGTGGATTGATTCATATTAGTGTCATTCCTTGTTTCTAACAATTTGACACATATTGATATTCTCTCATTCTCAAATAAGTTGTGAATTAATTGTGAAACATTTGGCTTGACAAATTGTATTATGACCAATTCACATCTTTGACTCTGGCATTTCACAAGTTCCAGATTCTAATATTAAAGAACAGGCTCATTGACCACAGAATGTTGTAAACAGAAAAATTAGAGGTAACTTCACCCCAATGTATCAAGGGACACCCTTTAAGCGTAAGATTCATATTTGTTGTGAAATGTTATGATGAACCATTGATGATCTTGAGATAAGTGTCAGTCTTACTATAATGTTTGTGTAGGCTAGAAGAAACAAATAGTTGTCTTCATTGGCTGGCTACAAGGACATAAGTCCTAATCAGACAGGACACTAATTTTCTTCATCTCCAGTCTTAATCTCATCACCAAGAAGACAGTCCTTGAGCTAGGAAATGCATTTAAATAGTTTAGATCCTTATTCTTTCTAAATATTGAATGCAGATTTGAAAAATACTTAAGGTTTTTTATGGATGTGGGCCAGAATAGCAAGTTGCTACTCGATTCTAGATATGGATTTGCCAAATGGAGAATGAAGACACTAATTTCATTTCTATTACTAAAGGAGTTTTACATTTATTCAGTAAAGTCCCTCAATTCTTCTTTATAGCATATGGGTTCTGAAATTACACCAATTTTCTTTCTTACTTTTTGTGAAATCAGTTCTGCAAATAATGCATGAGTTCTAATCACTAAAGCCAATGAAGTTTGCACTTGATGGTTGAAAGATGCAAATAGTCAAGGGATAACTGTTAAAAGATCTGTTGAGGTTATTGGGTGTTATGAAAATTTTGTCTGTGTTGTGGTCTAGTGTCCACTGGAGTCAAGCATTGGTTGGAGAGCCAGGGTTCATATTGAGCTGGTTGGAATAGATCATGGAGTTCCCTGGCCAACTGGGGAGAAAGAAAAGAGATGCCCTAAGAAGAAGGGGGGGTGTGAAAAGTTTATGCTGTCTTTTCAAGCATGAATATGTTTGTTGGCAAATGTGTTGTGGTTCTATTCTAATATTTATTCCTGAGATTTATTTTTAATACATTATAAAAAGTCACAATAATTAGGCATCTCTCTTTCTGAGTAGGAAAGGTACTGTCATAATTACTGAGAGAACCAGCTATTTTCTGCTGATATCCCTGGATGTGAAGTTCTGAGTAAAAAAAGCCTTCAAGAAGGGTGGAGTTTCTAGCATTCCCCTAATAGTGAGGCTTTGATATACGTGGAGGTATAAATCTCTTTCTTGCAAGGTGAAGCATTTAAAAATGCATTTCTTATCACACAGATCTGACTTAAGCTTGAGAAAAGCTAATGAGTGTCAGCAGATGGTTCACCTTGTGAGACATTATCTTGTGTCTCTTCAGGAGCTCTTTGTTGTGTTTTTCTTTTGTTTTGTTTGTTTGTTTTTTCTTAAGCTCTCTGGCTCTGAAATGGCAGGGGCTCCTTGTTTTACAGACATTTCATCACTAGATGCTACAGAAGTTGTTCCAGACAGCCAATAGAGTAAGAACTTTTAGTATGGCTTTCTTACTAAGCAACTATAGTTGAACGATCATATAATAGGTTAACAGAGAGGCAGATTTTGCTCAAAAAGGCTGAAATAAACTTTTCCTTTGCTATGCATATGCATATTGAAAATATTACTTTGCAGATGATATAAATCTTAGAACTGTAAAATGTAGCCATGGACCTTATGCAGTAACCTTTTAGGATGAAGTTCAGAAAGGTCAGTAGAGGGCTTTGTGAAGTTTCCAGAAAGTCAATAATTCTCAAAACAATATCATGCTTCCCTCAAACTTCATTTTTTTCATTGCTTTATGTATATAACAAAATTTTAAGTGAGAATTTTAGGTCCACAAAGTATTTCTGCCTTTAAACAAAACATGGAATATGTATCAGACATGTTGGGAGGTGGAGGGGCATGATAGAGAATAATGGCTGAGTTAAATCATCTTGAGATGACTTATGATGGGGAATCAGACATGAGTGATGATAACAATTATAAATTAGATTTGGCATGATGTGTAGGCTTATTATTACACAAGGATGATGGGTTCCTGCTGGAGAATATAATACCGAGCTGATTGGACTCTTTCCAAAGTGACTTTCAATCATGACATATGTGAAGGCAGAGAAGTCAATTAGGAATTAGCACAGGAACAAACAGGAATGAAACCAAGAGTTTTGAAAGTGAAATAAAGGTGTGAAGTGGTTAGTTCCATAAACTGCTGCCAACATCAGCCCTATTAACCACATATCATAAACATTGACCATCAGTAAGCTTTCATTAATATATAATACACTATAAGTGTGAATGTCAGTTCATACTAGGGGATAGATATTGGTGAAAGGCTCTTATCTACTTTTCAATTTATTGATTAGTTAAAATAGCAATTTGAAGGTTACACTTATTAATTACAATTTATATTATACAACTTTTATTACTTTATCTGCCAGTTTTTTTCCACAGATGTGAGTACATACCATAGTGCCTATAATAACTGAAAGTATTGCACAGCCAGTGTACTGATTCAGAATCTTTCGTGAAGAAATACCCTGGCCTAGGACACACTCCCACTGCGGACTTTACTTCTTTTGTTCTGGAATAGTGAGGAAAGATATATGGCAAATGTAGAAGCTCCTATGAATGAACCCTTGGGCTATGAATCCCTGTATTCCCTTCTTTACTCTCTTCTTCCTAGCCTATCCTGCTTGACTCTTTCAGATTCATTATTTCCTTTTCACCCTTTATATTGCTGCATTCCACTACCTCATGCATCCCATCTCAACCCTTCTATATTAAAAACTGAATGAAACTTTTTATATCAGTGGTTTCTTGTCCATTGTAAGTCACACCCTGTATCTCCTTAGTAATTTCCCTACCTCTTTGTGAATTTCAAAGACTCTAAGATGGTATCCAGCCAGGCAGTGGTGGCTCATGCCTTTAATCCCAGCACTAGGGAGACAATGGCCCGTGAGTTCGGGGCCAGCCTGGTCTATAGAATGAGTGCCAGGATAGTCTCCAAAACTACACTGAGAAACCCCATCTCAAAACAACAACAACAACAGCAGCAGCAGCAACAACAACAACAACAAAAACCCGATGATATCCATAAATGAGAGAAAAAAAATGATGCCTCACTGTTGCTGTTGGGTCTGCATTTCTTTACTTAGAATGTTTGTTTCCAGTCTGAGCCATTTACTTGCAAACTTCATAATTCTGTTTTTATTAAAAGCTCAATTATACTTCATTGTGTAAATACAGCACATTTTTATTATAAATTTATCATGTGATGGACATCTAGGCTGATTTAATTTTTTGGCTATTATAATCAGTCTTGAATTATATACTTACCTGTCATATTGCACAAAACTCAACTCCAAATGGTTCAAGGACCTCAACATCAACCTGGTACCCTCCTTTTGACAGCAAGGAAATACACTTGATTCTGTTTTCTTGCTCCACAGTTTAGCAGTTGCTGTTTTGTTTTGTTTTTCCTTGTGAAGATTTATGGTTTAACATTTTGATCATGATTCTCTTTTAAGCTGTACTGCATCATGACTATTAGTATGGAGGAGGCTAGTTTGGGAGAAAAGCTTCAGGAAGTCGGTGACATATTTAAAAGTTCAGTGAGTATTCCTTCAACTTGGAGACTGATGTGATAGACACAGTTATCATCTGTTTAAACATTCCTTTAAACATCTAGCAGTGACTATTTGTCATAGCATGTGGGTATATAGGGCATGCTCTGTCACAGGAGCAGTTTAGAACTAGGATTGGGGTACCTGTTAAAATAGTGAAGTGATTCTGAAATCTCTTGTTCTGATTATAAGGTTACCAGCAGTCACTCTGTCAATGGAAATCTTATCAAAGTGTCTTTGAATAAATTGGCATATTTGGATGTGTGAGTAAGGAATGTTTTCCTCTGTGAAACATGAGGTATTATATTTTCATAGATTTGTATTTGGAAATATAAGCCTTTGTGTCTTCATCATCACCACCACCACCATCATCCTCATCATCATTGTTCTCACCAGTGCTTCTGTATTTTTCAGACATTTGATGTTGCAGGCATCAAAGGTGGGGGGATTAGGCCAAATGAACCCCAGAGAGCCATGTTGATTGCATCATGAATTCCGGATGCCAGATACAGGGCTTCAGGATTTGCTGATTGTACTGAAGGTTATTTCTTCACTGGTATCAACCTTGATGTTTCCATTCCTCTCTTTTGAAATAGGAATGACCATTGTGGTTTTGCATATTGGAACTGTGATTTAATTTTATTGAATATCACAGTTCAGTGATTATTTTGAGTCCCTGAGGAGACAGTAGATTTATGACAAGTATTTTGACTGTGGAAGACCTTAAGGATTCATAGACAGACTCAGTGCACATAATGTTATAATGAGTTTATGAGGTTATGGGAAAATGAGAAAGAAATTTATGGTTTAAAATTGTATGGACTTGTGTCTGTGGACACGGTTTAGATTTGTGATTGTCAATGCAGATTGACACCTTGATATGAATTAGAATTACCTAAAAGATAAATCTGTGGCCATATCAGTGAGGAAATTCTGTACTTTATGATATAGGAGGAAGGCTCTCTGTAAATGTCAACAGCACTGTTTCATGTACTGTATGTGCCTCTTAGTGAATAAAAAAGACAAAACCCACAGAACAGGAAGATTTCTCTCTCTCTCTCTGCTTCATGACAATGGGAGCTATGGGAACAGCTGTCTCACCTCACCTGTAATACTGAACTGTGTCTCCGTGCAATATAACTCATAATAAACTCTTCCTCACTACAGCTAGGTTTTGGGTTAGATGTTTGATCATAATTGTTATTGTTATCACTCACATGTTAGCTTCACACACATTCATAGGATCACTGAAGACCTCGATGAAGGTAGCCCCCAGTGCTTGTACTGACCAGTGATAAGTGTGGCATTGAACCCCTCATCTTCAGAATTTTGCCTTATCACAAGTCTTAGATGTGTCCAAGTGGCTCCAGGCTGGCCCTGTGGCCACATCCTGTTTACGTCCATGCTTGTATAATAAAGAGCCCAAGGCTGGGTGAATAACGTTCGTGACCAAAGGCTATCATTTCACATAATCACACAAGTTTAATTCAATTTTATGTGGAAAGGCAATACTCTTCAATAGTCTGGTATACTTCAGATTTCCCAAAATGACATATATCACAATTTTAAGCATTTTTCAAATTACTATGTACATGGTATGATATCTTTGGTAGACATTACTTACTCCTACCTTAATATAAATGTATTTCACCTTATTTCTATTGCCATAGAAATCTATCTATACCTTTCTGTTCACTGTCTCTGAGAAATTTCAATCTTGTCATGAATCAATGCTCAATTAGTAGCAACATTTTCTCAAACAGAAGAATTCAGCATATTTTTATAGAATTAATATTTGAAATTTACCAGTGAGTCTAATCAGTAGCGGTATGTAACCACATAGGCAAATAGCACTGACCATTCCCCAAATAAAATGCCTGGGATAATATTCCAGGTGGAGGCATTTTTTTTCACAGTAGGCTCACTGAGGTTATAAAGATAAATGCCTCCATGTCATCACTGGGGAGCTGGTGATTCTGACAAAAAATGTCTAACTACACATGATACCCAACATCTGGCCATGTATATCCATATATGACCTCAGAAAGCCTTCCAAAAATTTCAGAACATGGAGTCAAACATGGCTTCCTGGTGACTGCCATCCCTCATGTAGTCACCAAGATGGCATATGGAGATGCAGCTACTCACTACTGCCTACAGTTTGGAGGCAGCCGCCAGTGCCACAAGACAACACCATGTGCTATATGCTGAGCTGTGCCAATGATTGACATTGATATAGAAGTTTAAAATTTGTCTCATGCAATCAGAGAACACTGCAGATGCTTAGTAAAGACAGATCCAGATGGAGAAAATGCTCTAAAGAGGTTACAGTGTGTCTAACACTGTGTGTAGGCTTACAAAATGGCTATAAATAGTCATAAAAATAAATAATTAAACAATAATAAAGTAGAATGTTTAAAGAGAGAAGTTAAGTATTAAAAAAGACTAAACTATTTAAGAATGGAAAATATTGTAACACTGGGAGTTTGGATCTTTTATAGTGCTTTGCTAATTTTTAATTTTTGAATGTTAATGAGCAAAAATCAGCTGTTAAAAGACACTGAACTGTGGAAAGGACTGCTGAATTAAGCCAACCTACATATTTTTAAAGTGTCTTAAATTCAAAATGAAAGTTAAAAAAGTTGTTGCCTTGTCAAAGAGGTTATGCTTTTGTTTCCATAGAAAACAAAAGGATGTGGATTCCTTCATAGTTGATATAGATCAGATTTTATTGTGGAATATCCCATTAAAATTCTGGCTATAGACTTAAAGAAATTCCTAAATAAATCCTACAAGACAAGTAACATATAGTTTATCTGCTCAATCATAAAACAAAAAAGAATTTTTTTAATCTGGCTTATTTACAATATATAGTTCAGATATGCAGATATGTAAGTTATCTTTGAAAGTTTATGGATATTTGTCATTGTTTAGGGAGGTGGCTTCCAAGTTGTTATTGGGAATGGTCAGGAAACAAAAAAGCTTAACAAAGGAGATTAGATTCAGGATCTCCTTCTGAAAAGAAAAGGGGGTTAAAGATAATCTACTTTTAAACTAAAAGAGCATCTACTAACTAGTCTTACATATTTTACATTGGTATGGATTTTTGCATATTGTTTTAAATTTAAGATTATTTTTACTATATTGTATACATGTTCTATTTTTGTTTAAGGTATTGTACCTATGCAGTTCATTTAAAAATGTATCATGAAGTTTTAGTTCTTGAAAGCTTTTTAGGATATTAAAAATGTATAGGTTAATAGTCATCTATAATAATCAAACTTATAGCCATGATAGGTATGTTTTTAAGACCATACAGAGATACATTTTAGACAGATAGGTAATCTTGAAAAACTTCAATGACAGATATGACAAATGTAAGATTTTCAGGACAGTGAGACACATCTGCTCCTGGCAGCATCAGTCTACTTAAAAAAAGGATGATGGTCATCAAAGTACCACCACAAAGAATTTAATTTCTTTGTTAAAAATGCTAGTCATTTGGGCAAGAAACTACCCTTGCCCCAACTGCTGACTTCATGGTTAGAAAAGGAGGACACAAAAGAATGTGACTGCCAAACTTTGCCAAAACAAAGTGGGACAGTCCTTTAAAAGTTCCTACTTCAAAGAAAAATCTGTCAGATATCTTAGGACTATAGGCCAAAGATGGATGACCCCAAATTACAGAGTAACCTTGGGTGACTGTCTAGGCAGTCAGCTGTTTCTGCCACTTCTATCGTTTTGGAAATTGTTTGCTCTGTACTCTCTGTACTTCCTGTTTGTTCATGTAATAACTTATTCTTCTTGGTTCTCCAATGGAGACTGAAGACTTCATAGTTATAGTTTTACAGTTTTCCTTATTACCAAATTTAGAAAAGTAACTTACATAAGAGATTAATCTTTTTGTACACTGTGAATATGTGTCATTGGTTGGTTTAATAAAACAAGAATGGCAGGATTTCCAGGCACAGATGATATTAGGAATAAGAAGAGTGAAGTGCCAGCCAGTTAGAGAGGAAGCAGGATGGGCTTTTTAGATAAAGGTAACCATGCCACATAAAAAAATGTAGATTAAAAGATATGGATTTATTTAAGTTATAAGAATTAGTTTATGGCCAAGCTTTCATAATTAATAGTAATGTTCCATGTCATTACTGGGGATCTGATCTGATAAAAATGTCTGATAATACTGGGCCTCTGTTCACAGCATGAGTTAGTTGGAAGTAAAAGAGGTCTAGGTAGTGGTCTCCTGCTTAGGTGTAGAATGCTGTGTTTGGGTGAATGATGTATCAAAGAAAACAAACCCTTGACAATTCTAACATACATTTGGAGCACTGAGCAGCACTGGATGAGTTTAGATCCAGAGGCTTGTAGGTGAAAGTGATTTAGCATTTCCTCCATTGAGCAATTATCCTGTCCAAGATAGCTCATAGTGCACTTTGTCTAGTAAAAGAAAATATACCATGGGTGAATTGCTGCTAGGATTCATGATACATGCCAGAATTGAAGAGTTTTGCCTGAAGGGATAGGATATAAATGTACTGTGCTTGTCTGGAGGAAAGGAGAGTCTTTGGTGTAAATGCTTTTGATATAACCCTAGACCCATTTAATATACAATAGACAGTGGGTAAGGGCTAGTCTAGAGGTCATAATAATCAATGGATCTTCTAAAGAAGAATATGGAGTGACAGCAAGATGGGCTGCTCTTCAATGCCCCTTACTGGGTGCAGCACTGTGAATTCCTTCCATATTTTCCATTCAAGTTCCTTTTGAAGGATTGCCATATAAGAAAGCCACTTATTACAGAGAGATAAATATATTAATTACTCCCTTTCCTACATTTTATTCAACATGGACCTTATGAGAAAAAAATTAAAATAAGAAATAAGAAATGGAAGTCCTCAACCTTCTTGAGGAGTGGATGAGGGATGGGATAGGGGGATTGGTGGGGGGTCTGGGAGGTTGTGAGGAAGAGAGAACTGGGATTGATATGTAAAATAATATGATTTATAATAAAATATTAAAAAAAGACATGGAATACAGACACCTATTGTCTCAAAAACAAATTCTGTCACAACCATGGCTACCTCTGTGGAGCTCAATACCAAAGCCATGATGTTCAATGTTGGCTGGGGCACCTGAAAGTCTCCCACAGAATGAGTCCAGAAAACTATGATGTTGGCAACTGATGCTGGATATTGCCCTATTAGCTGCATATATGTACATTATAACAAGAATGAAGCAGGAGAAGCCATCCAAAAGAAGGTCCAAGAGAAAGTTGTAAATCATTGTTAGAAAATTGAGACCTATGTGCTTAAAGAAAAACTGCTAAAGGAAGCCATTAAAAGACCCTCATAGATATGAAAACAAATAATATGGATCTATGTCTTATGCATTGGCAAAAGGAACTTCAGTCAGGGAAGGGGTTATTTCCCCAAAATGATAAAGACAGTGTTCACACCAGTAAAATAATGTGCCCGTGAGGTTATAAAATAACTGGCAGATGAATAAGTAGTAACAGCCCTGGAGGGCCTGCTTGCTGCCTGAGACAGTGAGCATAGAATATGCCTACAATGCAGAATATTGAAGTTAAATCACCTGATGAGTATGACTGGCAGATATCTTCTTTACTGATGGGAACCTCACTGCTTTGGGTCTTTTTAAAGATAAGTCTGTCTGATGTAATGCTCTTGTGACCTTGCCTCAGGATTAAAAAATCTAAGCAATGCTCTATTTAAATACTCATTTTCAACCAGTTGCAAACTGTTGTGGGGAAATATGTTGAAGTAGCAAATTAATATTTCTTTCATTAATTTAGTTTGACCACATTTTTGTCAAATATCAGTAGTGTTTGACAGTTATCAGAAGTCTGTTAATATTTGAGAATATAAAAATAAAATAATAATAGTAACAAACTTTAAAATAAACTTTTTGATTCTTATTATTTTTCTTTTTCTTGAGAATTTCATATGTAGTCATCACACAATATATCATTTCTACCCCTCTCCTCCAGCTCAAACTTTTTCTCTATCTTCCTTACTACACTCTCTTTAAGTCATGACTTCTATAATTGTTTTGTTACACACAACACATCTTACAAACACACACACTCTCTCCACTTAGTGTTTTGTGTGTGTGTGTGTGTGTGTGTGTGTGTGTGTGTGTGTGTGTGTGTGTGTGTCTGTGTGTCTGTGTGAGTTTGGTGTACTTAAACCTGATCACTTAGCACTGGTAAACCTAACATGGTGCTTTTCACTGAAGAAAAATGACCCTTCCCTAGACATTGACTGCTTATAGCTCAAGGATCTGTACCTTATAAGATTTTTGCCAAGTGCATATTGACTAGTATAGCTTCATGTATGTTTTGTTTAAGCAACCACATTGTTGACAGCTCACAGGTGCAGCATCCTTGTCATGTCTAGAATATACTAGACTGTTGCAACAGTCATCCTAGTCCTCTGACTCTTACCATCTTCTTCCTCTTCTGTGAAGTTCCCTGAGGTTTCAGTGTAGCAGTCTTGTTATAACTCTTCCATTAGGATATTGTCTTAATTAGGATTTCTATTGCTGTATGGAGACACCATAGCCATTGCAACTCTTGTAAGAAAAACATTTAATTGTGATGGATTGCTTATAGTTTCAGAAGTCCAGTCCATTATCATCATGACAAGGAGTATGGCAGCATGCAGGCAAACATAGTGCTGGCAACATCATGGTCAGAAGGCCACATGAAGTGGACTGTCAATTATACTGAATGAAGTTTGAGCAAAAAAAAAAAATACCTTAAAGCTTAATCCCTCAGTGACAATCTTCTAACAAGGCCACATCAACTTCAACAAGGCCATATCTCCTAGTAGTGCACTGCCTTTGGGATTATGGGGGCCAATTATATTCAAACTACCAAAGATATCTCTATCTTATTCTCTGCACCTTGTCAGTGAAAAATATGTTGAAAAACTATAAATATAAAGAAACCCACATTCAATTCTTTAGCCTACATTATAATATAGAACCAATACAAAGATTTCCTTTAATACTAGAAATCCAGTCTGTAATTTCATCCTCCTTATTCAGTGAAATCTGGATTAGATTAATATGGAGGAGAAAAAAATTAAGAGACACAAATATGAAAAGCAAAAGTCAAATTACCCCAATTTCATATGACATTATTCTTCACTGAATAGATCAAGGATTCTAAAGCAAAGCCTCACAACTGAAAAAGACATTTAGAAATGAGCAAAATGCAAAGTCTAAACAGAAAATTGGTCGCTTTTACACATGCCAATATTGAACTTTCTGGGAAAGCCATCAGAACAATTACATGAATAATACCTAGAAATAAAAGTTAAAGGACTAGGAATCACTGCCTGCTGGATCTTTGACCCCCATCTCTGGGCATCTGCTAGAGGTCTCAGCTAGAGAGTACCAGGTCCTGTCTAGATCCACCTATTCATGTGGGGCCATCCTGAGTCCTTGCCTGCTTGTTTCTTGACCCCCATTGCTGGGGTCTGCTAAAGGACCATGCTGAGTCCCTAACTGCTGTATCTGCCTGAGGAGAGACCTCCTAGAGAAATTGGACCACCAAGAGCTACAGACATCAAACTTCTGACCCACCTAAGCCCACCGGGGGAATATGAGAGAGAGAGAGAGAGAGAGAGAGAGAGAGAGAGAGAGAGAGAGAGAGAGAGAGAGAGAGAGAGAGCTCTGTACCTACTGGAAGAAGCAATGGGAAGTCAGCAATACAAGAAAACACCAGAATCTAGGGACTCTACACCTACTAGACATGAACACCTTAAGGCAGAATAAGCAGAAGAGAACAGCTTAAAAAATATCTTCATAAAAATGATAGAGGCTCCAAAAGATGATGTGAGAAAATCCCTTAAAGAAATGGAAGAAAAAACAAACAAAAAATTGGAAGAAATGAACAAATTTCTTAAAGAAAGAATGGAAAGCCAAGAAAAAAACAAACAAGTGAAGGAAACAGTTCAAGACTTGAAAACTGAAATAGAGACATTAAGAAAATACAAACTGAAAGAATGCTGGAAATCAAAAAAAAAAAAAACTGGGCAAATGATTGGGAACTACAGACACAAGCATAATCAACAGAATATAAGAGAAAAAAGAGCACCAAAGATAAACTAGAGGAAATAGTTTCATCAAACAAAGAAAATCTTATAATCCAACAAATCCTTAACATAAAACATCCAGGAAATGTGGGACACTGTGAAAAGTACAGAAAACATATTCAACAAAATCATTGAAGAAAACTTTCCCAATCTGAAAAAGGACATGCCCATGAAAGTACAAGAAGCATACCAAACACCAAATAGACTGGATCAAAAAAGAACCTTTGACACATAATCAAAATACCTAACATATAGAATAAAGAAAGAATATTAAGACCAGTGAAGGAAAAAGGCCAGGTAACATATAAAGGCAGACCAATCAAAATTACACCACAGTTTTCAATGGAAACTCTCAAGGCCAGAAGGTCCTGGATAGATGTTCTACAAGTACTAAGAATCCACAGATGCCAGCCCAGGCTACTATACCCAGCAACACTCTCAATCACTATAGATGGTGAAAGCAAGATATTTAATGATAAAGCCAGATTTTCACAATACATAGCTACAAATCCAGCCCTACAGAAAGTTTTGGAAGAAAAACTCCAACCCAAGACAGGGTAAAGCAAGGCGAATATATTCACAATACCACCGCTAACAACAAATCTAAAACAAGCATTAGCAATCAATGGTCTTTACTCTCCCTCAACATTAATGGTCTCAACTTGCCTATAAAAAAAAACACAGACTAACAGAATGGATATGAAGACAGAATCCATCTTTCTGCTACATGCAAGAAACACATCTAAGCTTCAAAGACAGACTTTGCCTCAGTGTAAAGGGTTGGGAAAAAGATCTTCCAATCAAATGGACCCAAGAAGCAAGCAGGTATGGCTATCCTAATATCTAACAAGTTAGACTTCAACCAAAGTCAATCAAAAGAGACAAAGATGGTCATTTTGTATTTATCACAGGAAAAATCCATCAGCACAATGTCTCAATTCTGAACATCTATGCCCCAAATACAAAGGCACCCACATTCGTAAAAGAAATGCTACTAAAACTCAAAGCTCACATAAAACTTTACACACATATAGTGGGAGACTTCAACAGCCCACTCTCATCACTAGACAGGACCACCAGTCAGAAACTTAATAAAGAAACTAAAGAACTAACAGAAGTTTTGTCTCAATTTGGTTTCAGAGACATCTATAGAACATTCCATCAAAACATCAAAGAATATATCTTATCATCTGCTCCACATGGAACCTTCTCTAAAATTAGTCACATACTAGGCAACATAACACACTTCAACAGTTACGAAAAAATTGGAATAGTCCCCTGTATCTTATCAGACCACCATGCTTTAAAGTTGGTATTCAACAACAACAACACATATTGCAAAAACTCTACAAACTCATGGAAACTGAACAATGTGCAATTGCATCATACCCAATTCAAGGAAGATATAAAGAATGAAATTAAGGACTTCCTAAAATTCAACAAGAATGAGGACACAACATAACCGAACTTATGGGACACCTTGAAAACAGTGCTATAAGGGACGTTCATTGAACTAAGTGCCCATATGAAGAAAAAAGCAGATAGCCACATTAGAGAATTAACAGCACAACTGAGCCTTAGAACAAAAAGAAGCAAACTCACCCCGGAGGAGTAGATGTCAGGAAATAATCAATTTGAGAGCTGAAATCAATGATGTAGAAACCAGAAAACAATACAAAAAATCAACGCAACAAAGAGTTGATTTTTAGAAAATCAACAAGATAGAAAATACTTTATCGAAACTAACCAAAAAACAGAGAGATCATGCAAATAAACAAAATCAGAAATGAAAATGGAGACATAACAATGGACAATGAGGAAATCCGGACAATTTTCAGGTTATATTTTGAAAACCTGTACTCTACAAATTTGAAAATTCAAAGGAAATGGATGAATTCCTGGATAACTATCACTTACTAAAATTAGATCAAGAATAGATGAGCAACTTAAATAGACCTATAATCCCTAATGAAATAGAAGCAGTCATCAACAGCCTTCCAATCAAAAAAAGCCCAGGACCAGATGGCTTCAGTGCAGAATTCTACTAGAAATGCAAGGAAGAGCTAATACCAATGCTCCTCAAATTGTTCCACAAATACAAACAGATGATCATTACCAAACTCTTTCTATGAGGCCAAAATCACCTTGGTACCCAAGCCACACAGATACAATTAAGAAAGAAACCTACAGACCAATATCCCTCATGAACGTTGATGCAAAAATACTCAATAAAATACTGGCAAAACCAACCCAAGAATATATCAGTGAAATCATCCAGCATGACCAAGTAGGCTTCATCCCTGGGATTCAGGGATGGTTTAACATAGAAAAATCTATCAATGTGATCCACCACATAAACAAACTGAAAAAGAAAAAACACATGGTCATCTCCCTTGATGCTGAAAAAGCCTTTGACAAAATTCAACACCCTTTCATGATAAAGGGATAATAAGAACATACATAAACCTAATAAAAGCAATATATAGCAAAACAAAAGCCAATATCAAACTGAATGGAGAGAAGATTAAGGCGATTTCTCTAAAATCAGGAACAAGGCATGGCTGTCCTCTCTCTCCATAGCTCTTCAATATTGTACTTGAAGTTCTAGCTAAAGCAATAAGACAACAAAAGGAGATCAAGGGGATACAAATTGGAAAGGAAGAAGTCCAACTTTCTCTATTTGCAGATGACATGATAGTTTACATAAACGACCCAAAAAACTCTACCTGGGAACTACTACAGCTGATAAACACTTTCAGCAAACTAGCAGGATAGAAGATAAACTCATAAAAATCAGTAGCCCTACTTTATTCAGACAACAAAGGGGCCGAGAAGAAATCAGAGAAACATCACCTTTTAGAATAGCGACAAACAACATAAAGTGTCTTGGGGTAATGCTTACCAAACAAGTGAAAGACATATATAATAATAACTTTGTGTCTCTAAAGAAAGAAATTAAAGAAGATACCAGGAAATGGAAAGATCTCTTGGGCTCTTGGATAGGTAGAATAAACATGGTAAAAATGGCAATCTTGTAAAAAACAATCTACAGATTCAATGCACTCCCCATTAAAATCCCAGTACAATTCTTCACTGACCTTGAAAGGATAATAATCAACTTTATATGGAAAATCAAAAGACCCAGGATAGCCAAAATAACACTGTACAATAAAGGAACTTCAGGAAGCATCACCACCCCTGACTTTAAGCTCTACTACAGTGCTATAGTCTGTTACAAGTAGTTTTTTTTTCCTGCTGGTCTGGTCCCACCACCTCGCAGTCCCAAATAATACATAGTGACTCTGTATTTGATATAAGGCTGTTGGCCTGTTGCTGGGGGACCAGGCTGGCAGGAAACTACTCATAAAAATTGTGCCGAACATGAACCTGAGAACTTCCACGTAAAACTTGACAAAAGCTTAAAAAGGGATTATAGAAACAAAAGAACAGAGACAAGCAAGGCTCATTGGTAGTGACATTTTTTTGGTTGTACTCTGTTTTGCTAGAGACAAGCAGAGACTTGTGGGACTCCTTTAAGGTAGGTTTCCTTACTCAGCATAAGCAGTAAAAAACTGCAAGGCTTTTAAAGAGCTATGCTAACAACTTGCTGGTGTGTATAAGAGAGCTGGCAATGGCAGTGACCACATCCCAAGTCGGCAACATACTGCTGGATGGCAGCGCAGACCAAGACAGGGAGCACAGCTCTCAGTTCTGGTGTAAAAGCACCTGCCATCATCTTTGATAGACCACAGCTAATATAGCTGTGGCTTTCATGTTAAGAATGTTATTTAGCAGATGAAAGACTCATAGCCACAAAAAGATGAAGATTTACAGTAAAAACAGATTCACATAAAGAAAATCTGCTACAGGTTTACAGTGTGTTTTAAAATATACGTAGGCTTTGGAGAGACAGAGAAACAGGATACAATAGTTTAAAAAAGAAAAAAAAGAAGTAGAGTAACTGGGTGTGGTGGCACTTGCCTTTAACTCCAGCATTCAGGAGACAGAGGCAAGCAGATCTCTGTGATTTCAAAGTAAACCTGGTATACAGAGTTATTCCAGGACAGATAAAAGTTACACAGAGAAACTCTTTCTCAAAAAAGTAAAAATTAGACATAGAAGAAATAGAGTAATAAAAAAGTCATAAAGATAGAAAGCACAGAATCGGGGTAATGTACTGTATTATATTGTCTTTTTATCATTTGACAGCTGAGAAAATAACAACTGTTAAAAGAAATGCTGCTGGATTGATTCAATTTACATATTTTAAAAAGGCTTTGACTCAAAAATTTAAATTAAAGGACAGTTTACTGGGGAAAAGGATTTCTATTTTTGTTTCCACAGAAAATGAAAAGCTGTAGATTCCTTCCAGACTAATATTGTTTGATCAAGGAAGACCCCCTGACACAGCGTTCCCAACAGGTGATCTAACATTCAAAACAGGTGGGACAAGCCATCCTTGCTCACTATAGCCAGGATTTCTGAGTCTTCTTAGGATCCCCCATGACAGTGCCACCTACCAGCATGAAGCAGTTTGGAAAGAACGACTCCCAAATTTTCAAATAGTGTCTATAAATGTTTGTTTCCATTTAAATGGTATTGGTTATAAATGGTTAATGATCACAACCAAACTCTTTTTAAAGATAAAAAGGGGATTGTGGTATAGTTACGAATACTTTGTTTTGGTGTGGATTTTCATTTATCAATACAAACTTAAGGTCAATGTTGTGATTATATATTCTCTTCTTATTTAGGTATTGTGTTTATATAGCTCATTTAGAAATGTAACGTATAATTTAGTACAGATTATAGATAGGTACCTATGATAGTCAAAACTTAGAGTTAAGTTAGTTAGGTTTTCAAGATGATATGGATAGGCATGCTTCAAACCTTTCAAAGACCTACAGAATATGGTATTTAAAATAGTTTAGGGTTTTTCTTAACAGTGAGGCACAACTGCTCCTGGCAACACCACCTGCATCAGAAAGGAAGATGGACATCGGAGAGATTCTATGGAGTTTGCTTCCAATATGGCAAGACTAGCCATTTGGACAAGATTCTGTTCTTGTCTAGACTGTTGGAGTTTATGCTGTATAAACTGGACATGCAGGACCCACATGAAAGTGATTGCTGATGGACGTTGCTACAGGGTCCCTGATTCATGAAAGAGTCTGCAGTATCTAGAGAAAACTGACTGTCAAACTGCCAATACATGTGGAAAGTTTAATGTTTCCAGCTTTGCTGAGGAGTCTGCCAGATACACTATGGCCTATAGGCTGAAGATGGAACATTATAGAAGAACTTTGGGTGACTGACCATGCACTGAGTTGTCTCTGTCATTACTAGAGTTTATATATTATCCTTCTGTGGTCTTTGATGAAGTTGAAGACAGATAGTTATGGTTATAGTTTTCTCTGGTTAGGATTAAAGATAAGTTACCTATAAGATTTTAGATGCATGAGGATAGGATAGATAATAGAATATTTTCCTTAAATCTTACTAAATGTTAATGGACTAACTATTGTTAACTCTGATTCTTATTTGATAACTGTCGTATGATATATTTTGTTATGTTAAGGTTAAAACCCTTCTTTTCATTTTAGACAGAAAAGAGGAGATAATGGGAGATGTCATTATGTAAATATGTTTCTCTTATTGGTTAATGAATAAAGCACTGTTAGCCAATTGGAAAGCAAGATAGGCGGGACTAGGATACAAGGAGAATTCTGGAAGTAGTAAGGAGGAATCAAGATGGAGGAAGGAGAGAGAACGCCAGCTCCCCTCTCCAGTAAGATGAGAAAGTACGTGGAAATACTTAGATTAATAGAAATGTGTTAATAATTATGACAAGCTAGCCTATAAGATACTAGTAACAGTCTAACAGCATTATATCTGATACAATGTCTCAGTGTATTATTTGGGGCTGATGTGGCTCTGGGTTCAACTGGCCAGGAATAACAAACAAACAAACAAACAAACAAAAAACCATGCTCTAACAATAGTCCTGAAAACAGCCTGTTATTGGCACAAAAACAGACAAGTAGACCTCTGGAATTGAATCGAAACTCCTGATAATCATGATATTAACCCACACACCCATGAACACCTGATTTTTGCCCAAAAATCTAAAAGTATACAATGGGAGGAGGAAAGCATCTTCAACAAATGGTGCTGACACAACTGGATGATGCTATGTAGAAGACTACAGATAGACCAAGTGTATCGCCATGCGTAAAACTGAAGTCCAAATGGATCAAAGACCTCATCATAAATCCAGCCACAATGAACCTCTTAGAAGAGAAAGTGGGAGGTATCCTTAAACAAACAGTACAAGATACCACTTCCTGAACATAACTACAGTAGCACAGACACTGAGATCGTCAATTAATAAATGGGACCTCCTCAAACTGAGAAGCTTCTGTAAGGGAAAGGACACAGTTGACAAGACCAAATGGCCGTCCATAGACTGGGAAAAGATCTTCACCAATTCTACATCTGACAGAGGGCTGATGTGCAAAACATACAAAGAACTCAAGACACTAGTTACCGAAACACCAAATGACCCTACTAAAAAATGGGGTACAGAACTGAATAGAGAACTCTCAATAGAGGAAATCAAAAAAGGCTGAAAGATACTTAAGAAAGTGCTCTACATCCTTAGCTATCAGGTAAATGCAAATGAAAACAACTTTGAGATACCACCTTACTCCTGCCAGAATGGCTATAATTAGAATCACCAATGACAACTTATACTGGAGAGGATGTGGAGAAAGGGAAACACTCCTACACTGCTGGTGTGACTGCAAACTTATACAGCCATTTTGGAGATCAGTATAGTGGTTCCTCAGGAAAATGGAAATCAGTTTACCACAGGACTTGGCAATCCCCCTCTTAGGCATATACCCAAAGGTTCACATCCATGTAACAAACACATGTGCTCAACTTTGTTCATAGCAGCATTATTTGTAATAGCAAGAACCTGAAAGTTAACTAGATGCCCCTTTACTGGAGAATGGATAAAGAAGATGTGGCACATTTACACAATGGAATACTACTCTGGGGAAAAAAATCATTGGAATCTTGAAATTCGCAGGCAAGTGTATGGAACTTGAAGAAACCATCCCAAAATGGTAACCAGTTACAAAAAGAGGAACATGGAATGTACTCGCTCATATATGGAGTTTAGACATAGAGCAAAGGACCACTAGCTTATAATTCACACCACCAGAGGAACTAGTATACAAGGAGGATTCTAAGAGATTCATACAAACTCCCTCACAGAAGGGGAAAGTTACAAGATCTCCAGAGAACATGGGGAGAGGGGGCAGTAGGAGAAAGAGAAGAGGAGGAGAGGAAAACACATGGGATTAGGAAGTATGAGTCAGGGGAGTAATAGACAAGAGAAGAGAGAGAGTGAGGATGGGAGACAGACAGACAGAGAGAGAGAGAGAGAGAGAGAGAGAGAGAGAGAGAGAGAGAGAGAGAGAGAGAGAGAGAGAGAGATTAAAAGAGGGAGCCATTATAGGTTTGAAGAGAAAATTGAACCTAGAGGAATGTTGAGAGACCTATAAGACTGACCCCAACTAATAATTTGAGTAACTATGGAAAGTCTACTATAAATGCCCTTCCTGATAGTGAGATTGTCAACTAAATTATCCACCATCATGGAGTCCTCATTTAGTACCTGTTGGAAACAGAAGCAAACACCCATAACCAAACATTGAGTCAACTAGAATCCAGATGCAGAGAAAGGGGACAAGACCAGGTTGCAGAAAACTCACAAAGACAGCTGACCTGAACAAGGAGGAGCTTGGGCCCGACCAGACTGATGGCTAGGAACCCAGCAAGGGACTGACTCAGACCCCCTGAATATGGGTCTCAGCTAGAAGGACTGAGCAGTCTGGGGGGACTTCAGACAGTAGAAACAGGATCTATTCCTCGTGCACAAAAGGACCTTGTGGACACATCCCCCATGAAGGGATACCCCATTAACCTAGAGACAGGAGAAAGTCCTAGTCCCTACTTCAAATGACTTGACAGATTTATATGACCCAACCTGGATAGCATAGCCCTACAAGAGGAATGGGGGTGGGGGGGAGGGGAGGGGAGGGTGGCCAGGATGCATGTCACAGGGGAAAGGGGGTAAGAGGGAGGGAGAGAGGGATGGAGGGAGGAAGGGAGAGGAAACTGGGATCCACATGTAAAAATTTTAAATTATATTATTAATAGGAAAAAATGCTGCTGGATTAATTCAATATTTAAAATGCTTTGATTTCAAAATTTAAGCCTAAGGACAAGTTACTGGGCAAAAAGGTTTCTAATTTTGTTTCCACAGAAAATGAAAAGCTGTGGATCCCTTCCAGACTAATGTGGTTTGATCAAGCAACCACCTGAAGCAACGTCAATGGGACAATGCCTCCTTGCAGACCACTACAGCCAGGATTTCTGCTTTCTCTTAGGATTCCCCCATGACAGCGCCCCCTACCAGCAGGAAGCAGTTTGGAAAGAATGACACCCAAATTCTCAAATATTGTTTATAAATGTTTGTTTTCATTAAAAAAGGCATGTATAGTTATGCCCAGCATAAAATAAATAAACGTTTAAAAAAAAGAATGAACATAAACAAATGGTAAAACATACCTCAGCCTAACTATGATAGAATAAACAATAAATAAGTTGAAAAGATACTAAGTGAAGGAAATTCTTCTATGATCATGAAATGGTAGAACTAATACTTTGCAAACAGATATATTTTTAAAATGTCCATGGATTCAGTGCAATCCTTCTTAACATGCATCAGCCATTTTTGTCTGAACTAGAAAGAAAAGCAAATATAAAATTCACACAGAAGTACAAACATTCTGAATAGCCAAAGTAATTCTGACCTAAATAATCAGTGCCTGATGTATCAATACACAATTCTGCATTTAAAACATCTGAGTCATAGTCACATACAAACAGTGAAAAAAAAGAGGAAAGAACTCAGGGATACTAGTGCAAATACAGGTGTGA
Organism: Cricetiscus sungorus; assembly: GCA_030556225.1. Taxonomy (NCBI): domain Eukaryota; kingdom Metazoa; phylum Chordata; class Mammalia; order Rodentia; family Cricetidae; genus Cricetiscus; species Cricetiscus sungorus. Next base: position 2,566,871 of record JANBXA010000392.1, read on the forward strand.
ATATTATGGAAGAATATAGAAGAATTAGAAAGTAACTTGTGCACGCATGCACACACACACATACATATATATATAAATACATATTTTGAGATAGCATTACACACTGTAGTTCTGGCTGGACTTGCTATGTAGACCAGACAGCTCATGTACTCATAGAGACTTGTATTCTTCTACCTCCCAAACTCTAGCATTAAAAATATGTAACAGTATACTGTGTATGTATATCTATCTATCTATCTATCTATCTATCTATCTATCTATCTATCTATCTATCATCTATCTATCTATACATACACCTATACCTGAATATGTATATTCTTTTGACAAGTACTTATAATTATACATAAAATAAAATTTTAAAATATTATTACTTTGGTTCATTTACTTAGGTAATATGAATTATTTGACTGATAATATTTTTATTTTTCACTTAAAGATTAATGATTATTCTACATATTATAATATTATGAAAGTTTTTTGTATTGTTGCCAATTTTGGTAACTTGAGATTTTAAACTAGCTCTCTTTTTTCTCTGTAATGAATAATAGTAGATGATAAAAATCAATATTGATGCTTTATTTAGCTTTACAAAAAGCTTTTACTTATCATTTATTGTGTGTATTACAGGAAACAAAATAAAAAAAATGTCAAGAACAAAGTCACCCCATTACAAGCAGCTCAGTTTACTGCTTGAAATATTTCAAATCCTTTGTTTTATAAATTAGGAAAGTAAGTAAAATCAAATTCCTAACCTCTGTGTTATGGCATCAAGAACAACATGTGAGGTATTTCATACAATGACATCAAGTTCTGGCATCATAAACCATAAGCAAGTATAAAATCTACAGTATAAGTATGTTTTCCCCTTAAATCACTAATTATGCAATATCTGTTGCACCATTGTTGTTTCACAAGGCCTTGAATACTCAGAGGTCTACAGTAAACAGAATTCAGGGGGAAAATTCTGAATCTTTTAGCAAAGGAAGAAGCATATGATATGCTGTAATGAGCTGGCAATTGCAGACTGTGGTATCATTATACTGAAGTTATTTGTTTTATGTGTATGTGTGTATACCTGTGTATTCATGTGCACCACTTGCATGCAGGAGCCCAAGGACAATAGAACAAGGTATGAAGTCCTCTAGAACTAGAGTTACAGGAAGTTGCAGGCTGCCTTGTGGCTGCTTGGAACTGAGTTCAGGTCTTTTGCAAGAGTAATAACACTGAGCTGCTTCTTCAGCTCATATTCATGACATGACTCCTGTTATCCTTGGTATTAGTAAATAAAAAATTATGTACTTATTCTCTTAAGGCATGAGAATAATGCAATTAAATGAACTGTGCTGTCTCATTATGGTAAGCAATGTTAGTATTAGGCACTGACTGTAAAGTTATAAACTACTTAGCATATTATTAATGGAAACAAGCAGTAACTCACAGGAAAGTAAACTAAAGGAACAAAATGACTTGAAGACTCTGACTCAACTTAGGCTCTAAATAATGGAGTATACAGAAGTACTGATGAGCTATATATAAAAGATGAAGGAAGAAACAGTATAAAGCAGGTATCTATGAAACAACAAATACTTCAACAAAGACATTCATTCCTCGACACAGGTTTAAGTACCAATTTATGCCTAGGAGAACACTGTAAACTGATGACCATAGACAGGGTGACTCTGTATACCTGTTCCTCTTTAGCAGAGACACTTGCAGCAGATGTCCAACTTGTTTCCATGAGAGAATGCAGCCTCTGACTGTATGTGTCAGATGAAATGAATGCTGCTTGGAATCCTTGGCAGAAATATTTGAGTGTGTGATCATTGTGACTGATCATACTAGGCTCATGATCCAAATTTCAGATAATATGTCTTCATAGGGAGCAGAAAGCAACTACTGAACTGTGCAGCAAGAAAATAGAATGTTTCTTGAAATGATCAGTAGTAGATGCAAAGATGTTAGTTTTTTAAAAGTGTGAATTTAGCACTAAGACATAAAACATTAAAAGGCATGGACTATGAGGAATGTTTGATTATCTTTTTCTTTATTTAGTGGGTGCTTTCAATTAGGACACTGTGAGTATCCAACAAAGGAGTCTGTATTGAAGTGAGTCTGCAGACCCTAAAGAGTATTGCAGACACTGAGCTCAGAGGTTGTAATGATGTTGATAATCACCTCTAGCTCCTAAGAATCAAGTGCTTCCTCCAAATACTATTTTTATACTTCTGAGATGGCTGATACATTCCTATGAAGCTTCCTTTAAGATTTCCCCTTTAAATGCATGCTGGGTGTAATGGGTGTCTTCAAAGAAAATTAAAAAATTATCCTAGAGGAATACCCAAATCTGGAGTGTGAGCTGATCAAGTTTTTGTTTTGTTTACTTATGGAAATGTGTCTACATAATTAATATATCACAATAAATTATTTCTTGAAAAGAAGATTTAGGCAAAAATAAACACATTGCATAGCAAATTTTAGAAAAACTATCAATGTGTGTCAAGTTGTTAGAGTCAAAAATGGTTATTTATTTGAATCAGTTATCCCAGCCTATCAATAACTTGAAAATCTCAGTATGTATTAGAACTTTCTGGAACTTCTTATTCATTTTCCCCCTTTCTTCATAATTTTATTTCATGAGAAAATCTTTGCTTTCTTTTTATTATCATTTTTATGTTTTCTTATTTTATGTATTGATCCTTGATGGGAGATGTTATTCTGTATATATGTTTCTCATACTTGTTAATAAAGAACTGTGGCCAATGAGATAACAAGATGGGCGGGGCTAGGAGACCAGGAGGAGGAGAGAGGAAGTAGTAGGGTCAAGATGTAGCCCAGGGAAGGAGCAGGACACATGCCGCAGGGCTCCCCGATAAGACGACCACGTGGAAATACTTAGATAAGTAGAAATGGGTTAATAATTAAGACAGAGCTAGCCCATTAACAATAATGGTAATTGGTCAACAGGATTGTATCAAATACAGAGTCTCTGAGTGTTATTTGGGGCTGGCGCGGCAGAGGGCCCAGAGGGCCCACGTGGCAGCAGGACCGGGAGGCCGGCGGGGAGACCTGCTATAACATAATGGTGTCAGAACTGGGATTGAGAACTTTCACTTAAAACTTAACAAAATCTTAAAAAATAGTTTTTAGAAACAAGGGAACAGAGACTAGCAAGACTTATTGGTAGCAACATTTTCTCGGTTGGATTTGTTTTGTTGTAGACAGTTGCGCGGCTCCTTTAAGGGAGGTTTCCAAAATTAGCATAAGCGGCAAAAAGCCACCTGGCTTTTAAAGAGCTCTGCTAACAATTCATTGGTGTGTACAAGAGCTGCAATGAAGGTTTACACTGTGTTATAAAAAATATGCTGGCTTGGGAGAGAAAAGGAAACAGGATACAATGGTTTAAAAAGCAAAAAGAAATTAAAATGAATGGTTATGGTGGCAAACGCCATTAATCCCAGCACTCGGGAAACAGAGGCAAACAAATCTCTGATTTCAAAGTAAACCTGGTATGGAATGAATTCCAGGACAGATAAAAGTTAAACAGACAGAGAAACCCTGTCTCAAAATATGTAAAAATAGAAATAGAAGAAATAGAGTAATAAAAAGCCACGTAAAGATGGAAAACACAGAGAAATTTTGGATACTATACACGATTCTGTTGTCTTTAAATTATTTGCTTGCTGAGAAAATAACAACTACTAATAAAAGAAATGCTGCTGGATTAATTCAATTCATATATTTTAAAAATGCTTTGACTCCAAAATTAAAGCCTAAGGACAAGTTACTGGGGAAAAGGATTTCTATTTTTGTTTCCACAGAAAATGAAAAGCTATGGATTCTTTCCAGACTTATGTGGTTTGATCAAGCAAGACCCCCTGAAGCAACGTCAATGGGACATTGAAACCTTACAGACCACTGCAACCAAGATTTCTGGGTCTTCTTTGGACCCCCATGACAGCGCCCTCTACCAGCAGGAAGTAGTTTGGAAAGAACGACGCCCAAATTCCCAAATATTGTTTATAAATGTTTGTTTTCATTTAAATGGACTTGGTTATAAATGGCTATAACCACAAACAATCTTTTTAAAGGTAAAAAGAGAATTATGGTAGAGATATGAATACTTTGCTTTGGAATGGATTTTCTTTTATTGATACAATTTAAGGTCAATTTTATGATATGTATATTTCTCCTCTTGTTTAGGTATTGTGTTTATATAGCTCATTGAAAATGTAATGTATAATTTAGTACAGTTAAAGAGTTACCTATGATAGTCAATACTTGGAGTTAAGTTAGTTAGGTTTTCTAGATATATAGAAATGTATTTGAGATGGATAGGCATTCTTCAAATCTTTCTAAGACCTATAGAATATGGCATTTAAAATGGTTTAGGGATTTTCTTGACAATGAGGCACAACTGCTCCTGGTAACACCACCTGCATCAAAAAGGAAGATGGACATTGAAGAAACTCGTTATGAAGTTTGCTTCTAATATGGCCAAACTGGCCACTTGGACAAGGTATTGCTCTTGTCTCTGTTTGACTTTATGTTGTAGAAACTGGACATGCAGGACCCACAAAGAGGTGACTGCTGATGCAAGATGGACATTGCTACAGGATTCCTGCTTCATGGAAGAGGCTGCCAGACAGCCAGACAGTCTACAGGACACAGAGAAAAATGACTGACACACTGTCAATACAGGTGGACAGTTTAAAGTTTCCTGCTTTGCTGAGGAGTCTGGAGACACACTATGGCCTATGGGCTGAAGATGGAACATTACAGAAGAACTTCGGGTGACCGACCAGGCAATGAGTTGTCTCTGTCATTTCTAGAGTTTATATATTATCCTTCTGTGGTCTTTGAAGGAGTTGAAGACAGTTATGGTTACAGTTTTCCTTAGTTAGGATTAAAGATAAGTTATATATAGTACTTTAGACTCACAAAGATAGGATAGATGATATTTTCTTTAGGTCTTACAAAATGTTAACAGACTAAATATTGTTTACTGTGATTCTTATTTGATAACTGTTGTATGGTACATTTTGCTATGTTAAGGTTAAACCCCTTCTTTTACTTTAGACAGAAAAGAGGAGATGATGGGAGATGTTATTCTGTATATATGTTTCTCATACTGGTTAATAAAGCACTGTGGCCAATGAGATAACAAGATAGGCGGGGCTAGGAGACCAGGAGGAGTAGAGAGGAAGTAGTAGGGTCAAGATGTAGCCCGGGGAAGGAGCAGGACGCATGCCGCACGGCTCCCCGATAAGACGACCACGTGGAAATACTTAGATAAGTAGAAATGGGTTAATAATTAAGACAGAGCTAGCCCATTAACAATAATGGTAATTGGTCAACAGGATTGTATCAAATACAGAGTCTCTGAGTGTTATTTGGGGCTGGCGCGGCAGAGGGCCCAGAGGGCCCACATGGCGGCAGGACCGGAAGGCCGGCGGGGAGACCTGCTGTAACAGATCCTAATTTCCTCTCCCTCCCATCCTCCTATGCCTCCCTCATCCCATTCTCCATCCACTCCCCAAGGAGGGTGAGACCTTCCAGGAGGGATCATCAAAATCTGTCAAAGTCATTTGGATTGGATTACGGCCTAGGTACTCCCTCCTGTCTCTAGGCTAAAGGAGTATCTGTTCATGGGGAAATGATCCTGAAGTTCTTTTGTGCACAAGGGATTCATTCTAGTGGTGCTGTTAAAGGTCCCATAGGCTGCTCAGGCCTTCTAACTGAGGCCCATGTTCAGGGGATCTGGGTCCGTCCTATGCTGGTTTCCCAGCTATCAGTCTGGGGTCAATGAGCTCCTCCTTGTTCAGGTGAGCTGTCACTGTGGGTTTCTGCAGCTTGTTTTTGACCCCCTTGCTCATCACTTCTCCCTCTCTATAATTGGATTCCAGGAGTTCAGCTCAGTGTTTAGCTGTGGGTGTCTGCTTCTGCATCCATCAGGCTCTAGGATGGCATATAAGGTAAATCTCATTACCAGGGAAAGGCATTTAAGGTAGCCTCTCCATTATTGCTCAAATTGTTAGTTGGGTTCATCTTTGTAGTCTTTGAACATTTCCCTAGTGCCAGTTTTCTTTTCAAACATATAATGATTCCCGCTGTTATGGTATCTCTTTTCTTGTTCCCCTCTATTCTTTCCCGGACTCATTTTTTTTTCTGTTCCCTCATGTCCTCCTCTCCTCTCCTCTTCTCCCTTTCTCTTTCTCCTAACTGCTTTTCCACTCACTGCCCCCTCACAGGCTCCCAATTTGCTTAGGAGATCTTGTCCCTTTCCCTTTCTGTGGGGGGCCATGTATGTCGCTCTTAGGGTTTTCTTTGTATCCTAGCTTCTCTGGCGATATGAATTGTAGGCTTGTGATCCTTTGCTCTATGTCTAAAATCAATATATGAATGAGTATATACTATGTTTGTCTTTTTGTGACTGGGTTGCCTCACTCAGGATGGTTTCTTCTAATTCAACTAGTTGCCTGCAAATTTCAATATTTTATCGAATTGAAAAAAATCTCTATATTAACCCACACACCTGTGAACATTTTTTACTTTTGACAAAACAGCTAAAATTAATGGAAAGAGTAAATCATCTTCAACAAATGGATGCTGGTGTGTAGAAGACTGCAGATAAATCTATGTCTATTGCCATACACAAAACTTAAGTTTACATAGATTAAAGACCTCAACATAAATCCAGCCACATTGAACCTCTTAGAAGAGAAAGTAGGAGGTACCCTTGAAAAGTGGGAAAAGATCTTCACCAACCCCACATCTTACAGAGGGTTGATGCCCAAAACATACAAAGAACTCGACACTAGTCACCAAAACACCAAATAACCCTATTAAAAATGGGGTACAGAATTGAAGAAAGAATTCTCAATAGAGGAATCCAAAATGGATGAAAGACACTTAAGAAAGTGCTCAACATCCTTAGCCATCAGGGAAATGCAAGTCAAAGCAACTCTAAGATACCCTCTTACTCCTGTCAGAATGACTAAAATTGAAAGCATCAATAACAGTTTATGCTGGAAAGGAGGTGGAGAGAGGGGAACACATCTCCACTGCTGGTGGGAATGCAAACTTATACAGCCATTTTGGAGATCAGTATGGTGGTTTCTCAGGAAAATGGGAATCAGTCTACCACAGGATCTGGTAATTCCACTTGTAGGCATATACCCAAAAGATTCACATCCATGCAACAAAGATATCTGTTCAACTATATTCTATATTAGCAGCATTATTTGTAATAGCTAGAATCTAGAAACAACCTAGATGCCCTACAACTGAATAATGGTTAAAGAAATGTGGTACATTTACATAATAGAGTACTATTCAGCAGAAAAAAACCCAAATCGTCTTTGCTTTCATCTATTAAATAGTTATAGCTTCAGAAAAATACAACATGGACAGACTTTTGTTAATAATTTTAAAAAACTGAAGTTGCTGATATGCCATGTTTTGTTGATACTCATAGGAAACATGTCCTTTCCTGGATGGACGGAAATGGAAGAGGAGGGGATTGGGGGATGATAGAAGGGTGGGGGATATGAACTTGGAGAAGAGGATGGGGGAGGCTGCAGCAGAATGTAAAATAAATAGACAGAAATTAAAGCTACAGTATTACTCTTAATTTTCTTTTCATTTATTCTTTGTGTATTTCACATCATGCATCTTGATAGCTTTCATATCCCCATTTCTTTTTATCCTCTTTCTGCTCTTGAACTCCCCACACCAATAAAATAATATAAACTTGAAGTTAAAAAACACAAAAAGAAAAATCTCATCATGGAGCTGTACTGTGACACAGCATGTCACACAGTGTACCCTTTGATCCATATATCTTCACTTGCAAGTGTACATTGCAAAGAAACATTGCTTTGGCTCAGGGCTCTTGTTTCTGCCACACTATTAATACTGGGCTTGTACTGGGAATCTTCTTGAGTATCTCATTGTTGCTCTCTGGAGTGCTACTGCTGGTAAGAGGGAGGATCAGCTCTCTTGTCTACCATAGGCAACAATGGATAATGAGTAATGGGTGACTGCATCTCTCATCTGTACCCACTCTCACAGGTCCAGGGCTGTCTCATCTGTGCCCCTGCCAACAAGGTGTTACAGGTTAAATGCAGGATCTGTTCTTCCAAGTGCTTTTGCTGGTGATGGGCAGGCCCACCTCTCATGCTCTTATGACCTTAGGGTCAGCTCTTGCCCCTGCTATAGTCAATGAGGGATGTTTAAAATTACATTATAATTATTTCATTTCCCCTATTTCCTTCCCTCCCTTCAATCCTGCTATGCATCACAGTTGCTCACTCTCAAACTACTGGCCTATTTTTATAAAATTGTTGTCAGCACACACACACACACACACACACACACACACACACACACACACACACACACACCTATCCTAATAGGGAAATATAGCTTGTATTGCCCATACAACACTGCCTGTATACACTCTCAGGGATGACTTGGGTAATGGATAACCACTAGGGGGCCATGCTCTTTCCTCGGAGAAGACCATTTCTTCCATTATTAACGTTCCTCAGTCACTTTACTTCTTGTGGAAACCAGCATAGGACCGACCCAGAGTCCCTGAATGTGGGTCTGGGAGTCTTCTTGAATATCTCATTGTTTCTTTCTGCAGTGCTACTGCTGGTAAGAGGGAGGAGGTCTGGGCAATCTATGGGGCCTCTAGTAATGGATCAGTATTTATCCCTAGTAAATGAATGGACTCTGGGAGCCCATCCCATGGAAGGCCTCATCCTCCCTGGGGAGCAGAAAGGAGATGGTTGGGGTTTGCTGAGGGTGATAGAGGAGGATCGGAGGGGGAGGGAACTAGGATGACATGTAAAATAACTTTGTTTCAAATTTAAATTATAGGCAAAACAAAACAAAACCAGAAACATTAAAAAAAATTCTTGTTCAGGTTTGAGGTACCACAAGATTTCGCTTTCCATTCTATCCTGTCCTTCGGTATCTTTCTTTTTTTGGGTCTTGTCTGGTCAGCTTTGTTGATAAGACCATGTGGGTGTAGCCTCTCTGACATATTTCTAGAAAACAATTGCACAGAAAGATTTTTGTCCCTCTGGTTCTTAACATCTTTCCATCCTCTCTTTTGCAGCAACCCCTGAACATTAGATTCACAATGGGAATGGGTGCCACATGATCTTTTGTTCTCTGTGTTAAGTTGTGATTTTCTGTAAGTAGCCTCTGTTGCCAAGAGAAGGTTTTTGATAAGGGTGGAGAACTATGCTTATTTTTGGGTATAAAGATAAATATTGAGAATGTAGTTAGAAATTATGACAGTTTAGTAAAGTGACAGTTGTAGATTCTTTTCTAAGATTGATCAATTTACTAGTCCCAGGTGGTGGGCTTAGTTTCCAATACCAGTCCCTTTTGTTGTTGGGTTTTGAGGTCCAATTAGAGAGTTTTTAGATGCAATGAAGGTATGTATGCTACTATTCCATCTTTATGATTATTGCACCATGCTATTTTTATTGTGGTTAGCCATCATAGATGGGTAGGACTAATGTTTGTTTTCCACTATTGGACATTTTTGGGGCACCTTTGGTACTATTTGTTTGTTATTATTGTTGTTATTGTTGTTGTTGTTGTTGTTGGTGTGTGTGTGTGTGTGTGTGTGTGTTTGTGTGTGTGTGTGTGTGTGTGTGTGTGTGTGTGTTTGTGCACATACTTCCCTTCCTTTGGTTTTGCTAGTATAAGATTATTTATTTCTTGTGTTTTGAGTGTAGTTAACTGTCTTGGATAGGTGTTTTCCTTTTAGTACCTTCTGCTGGGCTTCATTTGTTGGCAGATACTGTTTTAAATTTAGTTTACCATGGATATCTTGCTTTTTCCATCAATAGTGACTGAAGGTGCTTCAGAGTATAATAGTCTGGGCTAGCATCTGTGGTCTTGCTTCTGGCTTTTAGTCAGGAGTAATTCCAATAGATCTGCCTTCCTATATTTCTTGGTCCTTTGTCTTTTAATACTCTTTCTTTGTTCTTTTTTGTTTATTGTTGTGATTATTATGTGTTGAGGTTATTTTCTTTTCTGGTCCAATCTATTTGGTGCTCTATAAGCTTCTTGTACCTTTATAGGCATGTACTTCTTCAGTTTAGAAAAAATTTCTCATATGACTTTGTTGAAAATATTTTCTGTGCCTTTTAGATGAGATTCTCCTTTTTCTATTCCTGTTATTTTTAGCTTTGGTCTTATCATAGTGTCTGGATTTTCTTGATGTTTTGTGTCAGAATATTTTATATTAATATTTTCCTTGACTGATATATCTATTTCTTTTATCATATCTTCAATTGTCTCTTCCATATCTTACATTATGTTGATATGTTGATGATGCTTATAATCTGTGGTTCTTGTTTGATAACTAGAATTCCTTCAGTTTTCCTTCAGTTTGTGTGTTTTTTTATTGATTTTATTTCCATTTTTACATCTGCAATCGCTTTATTTATTTCCTTCAACTGCTTTTTTTTTCCTTTTATGAAGGGATTTTTTCATTTCCTCCAATTTTGTTTGTTTTTTTCTTGATTTATTTAAAGGATTTAATGATTTCCTCTTTAAGGACCTCTATCATCTTCATAAAGTTGGTTTTAAAGGTATTTTCTTGTGCTTGAATTGTACTGGAATAATCAGGGCTTGCTGTAGTAGGATTGCTGGATTCCAATGGTGACATACAATCTTGGCTATTGTGGATTATGTTCTTGATCTGGCATGTAGGCATCTGGGTTTGGGGTGATTATAGGTCTAAGTTCTGATTTCTGAGTTTATCTTTGTTAGATAGGTGTTTTGTGCCTTTGTTTCTGTTTCCCCTCTTGGTTTTATGCCAATTTGCCCTGTGTTTGGGAAGAGGATCTCCATTCAAGTTGGAAGAAAGTCTTATGATGGCCAGAATAGTCTCTGGTCAAGCTGTGTTCTCCACCTGAGGTTGAGGTTGTGACTTGGTGATGAGGACTGGTGGGATATGGAGATAGTGTGTGTAGAGAGCGAGGGGTCCACTGGAGCCTATCTGGAGATCTGGTGGTTTCATGACCTCTGAGCAAGCAGAAGGTCTCTACCTGAGTACAGATTATTTTGCTATTAATTTGAAGGTTTATTGAATTTTGGTTAGATAAGATACACATAGTTATTTCAACATTTTAAGATTTGTTGATGTTTGTTTTGTATTCCAATGTGTTCTATTCTTTAGAAATTTATATAGGATCATGACTAGATTTATTCTTTGGTATTTGAGAGTAGTGTTGTGTAGATATGCTTGTCCTATTTGATGCAAAATGTTATTTAATTCGGCTATTTTCTGTCCAGATGACCTACAAGTGAAATGAGGTTTTTAAAGTAACCAGATGTTATTGAGTTGGGGTTAATTTGTATCTTGAAGTATAATAGAATTATTTACTTCAAATTGGGCACTCCTGATTTTTGTGTATACATATTTATCATTGCAGCATTTCTTAGTTAATTGGTCTTTGATTGGCAACGAAGTATTTTGTTTTTTATCTTCTTATTGATTAATTTTGGTTTTCAGTCCTTTTTTTTTTGTAAGATGCTATGATATGGATGTCTACTTTTTTTTTTCCAGGTCTGAATTGCTTGAAGACCTTTCATAATCTTTTCACTGTAAGCTAGTGTCAAACCTTGAAGCTGAATTTTATGTAGGAAATAAAAGGCAGATTTCTTTTATTATCATTATCATTTTATTGTTAATTATAATTCAACTAATCTTTTGATTAGATAATTTAAGAATACTTAAAGTTATTCTTGTAAGGAGTATATTGATCATGGTCATTTTTTGTTAATTTATTCCTATTTGTGTTTACATTCCTATTGAATTTCAGAAATTATATATATTTTTTGTGACCTTGTTGGCTACACTTATTCCTCTCTACAACCTAAAGTAGTATTTCTTGTATCCTCTGTAGGACTAGGCATTAATTATTTTATTTTTGATTGTTTATGTCATGGTATTTTAATTACTCCTTCAAATATGGCAGATAGTTTTGATAGGTAAAATTATATTGCTTGGTCTCTAGTCTTTTCAATTTGGAACACATTACTCTAGAATTTTATGACTTTTAACATTTACCCGGAGTAATTAGTCAATCTGATGAATTTTCCTTTATATGTGTCCTTTCATTTTTTTCCCCAAACTTTTAACACACAGTCTCCATTATATACATACATACATACATACATACATACATACGTACGTACATACATACAGTGTATAATATGTCATAGAAGAATATGCTTTCTTGTCTTGTCTATTTGGTATGTTGCGTTATGCTTGTATATGTACAGGTATGAGTTTTAAATGTTATATTATAATCCAGAGATTTTATTAATGAAAAAGTAACAAGAATAACACAAAGAATCAGTTAAACTAAGAACCAGATCATTAAAAAGACAAACAAGATTGATAGATCATTTGCCAGAATAATCAAAGAAATGTAAGAGGAGATTCAAACTAACAAATGCCATAGATGAAGAAGAAAAACGTTACAACAAACACAAATAAATTTATAAAATTATTACAAAATTATAATATTATTAGAAAGTATCTAAGAACCTATTGTTGATCAGTTAGAAAACCTGAAATAAATGGACAGATTTCTAGACACAGATTTCTAGACCACCAACAAATTTCAACAAAGGATAAATAACTTTAACAAACCTGTAATTTAGAAGGAGATTGAAGCACTAACAAAAGTTTTAAAAATATTGGTGTAAAGGGAGACTTTCTCTGTCTTGGTCACACTCAGAGACTTAATATGTATTTATAAATGTTTGGCTAACAACTTAGGCTTCCTATTGGCCATGTCTCTCTTAATTAATTCATTTCTCTTAAACTGTGCATCTCCATGTGGCTGTGGCTTACCTAGGTGATGTTCTGAGATCCTGTCTCCCTGATAACTACATGCCATTTGTCTTCTGTTCTCCTCTAAGCCTCTTGTTTGGAATTCCTACCTAGCTAAATTCTGACTGTACATTGGCTGAAACAGCTTTATTCATCAACCAATGAAGACTCTATCACACTGGTATGTGTCCCTCATTCCTCTTCATCATAGGGTTGAAGCATGATCCTTGCATGATCTCAGGTATACAGATCAATGAAATAGGATAGAAGATGTACATCTAGTCATACATAATTAGAACCACATGATATTTGACAAAGGTAGCAAAATGCACACTGGAGGAAATAATGCATCCTCAACAAAGGTAGATATATAACTGGATTAACTGGATATTTATATGTAGAAGAATTAATTTAGAATCACACTTATTACCTTGCATAAAATCTACCCACAAATGTATCAATGACATCACAGTGAATTATAAAATGTTGAAACTGCTAGAATATAAAGGCAGTAACCTACAAGGTGTAGATTCACAAAAGGGGCTATAAATAAAAGTCTTTTTACCCCAGAATTAGAGCTAACTTTTGACAAATGGGACTTTATAAAACTGAATAACTTTGTACAACATAAATAATCAGTGAAAAATCCCACATATTGGAAGATAATCCTTTTCAATTATATATTAGAGAATTATTATCAATAATATATAAATAATTGATACAAATGAATCAAGAGAAAAATAATTCAATCAAAAAATGGGCTATGGATCAGAACAGAGTTCTCAAAAGAAGAAACAAAAAAAAATGCCTATAAATATATAAAAAGCATTCCTCATTAGTTATCAAATAAATGTAAATTAAAACTGATTTCAGACTTCATCTTACTCCAGTGAAAATGGCTAAGATAGAGAAGATAATTGAGGACAAATTCTGGTAGGGATTTAGAGAAAGGTAGGATTGCAAACTGCTGAAATCATTATGGAAATAAGTATAGACAACAGAGCAAACGACCCACCTGTATGACCCCTTTATATGTTTTGGATATTTTGATCACAGTGTGGCACTCCAAACTCTCAATGAAGTTTATCTTGAATCAGGAGCAGAACTAGTGACCCCAACTAGCCATAGGGAAGCCAGCAACTTGGAAAGAGAAGATGCACAGAAAGCAAAGGACAGGTACTTGAGTTTGGCACTTCCTTTTGGTTTTGGGATAAATGAAGAGTATGTCTCTTGATGGATCTCTGGCTAAAAAGCAAGGTCAGCTAGTTGCTTCTCAGTTTCTCTGATCTAACAAGTTTTTACTCTCTCATATGACTTCTGAGTCATTGTTGGTAAATAAAATGATAGAGACTTATTTTAAAACCTACATATCACAGCTGTGGCAGAGCCTGGGCCAGAAGGCCCTCAGGATCCAGCCTGAGTGGCTGGTGGGTCGTTGAGTGCATAGGGCTGTAGATGATAATTAAAGTATCAGTAGATTCATGTGCAGCCACTAAGTCAACAGAAAAACATTATTTACATTTCATATCTGACTTAGCTCCTCTATAGAGATACTTGCTTAGTTATATTTACTGATGTACATTTCACAATATCTAGGAAATGGAAGCAACTAATGAATATGCAATGAAAACTGAACACATAAAAATTATGAAATATTTTATCTCTTCTTTATAATTCTGAACTATGAATCATTAGATTTGAGAATATAACCTGTGTTAACAGCAGAAGCAAGGAACTGAGTTGAATCAAATGACAGCCAAGAGATGTGCTTGAATCTGAGCCCACCAAGGTCATCCTGTGTTTCATAGCTATGATGTGCTCAAGATTGGGATTTTTAAATTTACATTTTGTGTACATTCTACTGAATTATATAAAGCTATTTTTATGCAAGTAAATAAATGTACTTGGCAATATTTATCCCCAAACCATAACATGATTTTTCTCTCTTCCTATTATGTTAGCTAACTTTGTTTCATTTGAGAATATAATTTCTCCTTTCACATGATATGATTATGAACAAATATAGGATTTTGTGTATCTTTATGACATTTTAGGCTTCTAAGTGAGAGAAAGCATGTAACATTACTTTTATTGGTCCTGTTAAATAATTTAATATAATTGTCTCTTACTCCATTGTCTTGCAAATAATGTATGTTCTTTCTTTTCTTGTTTTTAGTTTAAGAAAATTTAATTGAGAATAAAAACAACATAACTAAATTTTATATTAATTTATTTGGTATGTACCTGTGTATGTATGTATGTATGTATGTATGTAGTCTTTTAAGTGGTAGAAAATATCCATAAACAGCAATACATTATTAAAATCATAGGTCAAAGAGGTTACAATTTTAATGTCTTCTAATTCTATATCTAATTATCTAAAACATAAAGAATGGAAATCTTGCAAAAGGAAGAGCTAGAAATATCATGAGAACTCTTTATATTTCATTACATACCATATGATTTCACCCAGTAGAGGATGAGAGGGGAAAACTAAATAATGTGAATATGAGAAGTTAAGGACAATATACTCAAGGTGAACTACATGTGGTATATGTCAAAGATGACAGGATCATGTCTAAAAAAACATTTAAAGAAATCAAGAACCTTTATGATTCCCCCATGGGAGGCCTGTCTTTCTCTGAGGAGTGGATGTGGGTGGGATGGAGAGATAATAGGGGGAGTGGGAAGACTGGAAGAAGAGGGAACTGGAATAGGTATGTCAAATACGATTGTTTTTAATTTAAATACAAAATTAAAAATTAAAAAAGAAGTCAAGAACCACTTAATAGTTGTGTCCTGAGATGTTTTAAACTTTTGAAAATTTTGCAATACTTGGAATGGTGCACACCCATCATAATCGTATTGTCTTTCAGAACTCTGCAAGTGTATGATAAGAAGTGTCTGGCTTTTGGTAATGATCCCAAATATTCCAAGCTTTATAGGATCACCAGAAAGATTCCTAAAAACACCACTTCTTGATTCTTACAATTTGACAAACAATAAAAATTCTCAATTATTAAACTAGTTATGAAATGTGTTGGCTGCATGTGTAACTTCCATTACTTGCAAATATTTGATTGAAATATGTTTAGTATATATAGAATGTTACATTAAATCACTAATAGAATTTTTGAGCAATTCACCATTGAGAGTTTTACACTAATGCAGCTACTTTCTATTTTTATTTTTTTATGAAATGTATTTATTTTTGTTTTACATTCTGACCACTGTTTCCCTTTCCTCCTCTCCTCACATTCCCTCCACCCAACTCTCCTCCTTCCCTCTAAATCCACTCTTCCTCTTTTTCTGTTTGGAAAGGTACAGGCTTCCTATGGGTGTCAACAAAGCAAGGCATATCAACTGGAGGCAGGCCTAAGTTCCCCTTGCATTAAGGCTGGGAAAGGCAATTCAGCATGAGGAATAGGTTCCCAAAAGCCAGCCAAGCATTACATACAGGCTCTGATCCCACTGTTAAGAATACCCAAGTAGACCAAATGATACAACTGTTGCACATATGTGGAGGATGTAGGCTGGTCCAAAGCAGGGTACCTAGCTGTTGGTCCAGACTATAGGATCTATGAGCCCAGGATAGTTGATTATGTAAGTTTCCTTGTGATGACCTTTTACCCCCATGAAACTTACAGTCCTCCCTCTCTATAATGGGATTTCCAAAGCCCAGCCCAATGCTAAGTTGTGAATCTCTACATCTGTTTCCAACAGATGAAGGCTCATTGATGAGAACTGGGGTACTTACCAACATGATTACAGGAGTGGGCCAGTTCATGCTACCTATCCACTAGTGCTAGGACTCCTAACTGTGGTAATCCTTGCAGATTAGTGGAGCAGGTGGAAATGGTAATATGAGGAATCAAGTTAGGGACTGGATAGTGGGGAGAAGGATAGAGATGTCTTGATATGGGTGATATTAGGTATCAAGTAGAAACCTGGTACAAAGGAAACTGCCAGCATTTATTTTTAAATGTGACAACAATAACAAAATTCAAAAGATAAAAAGTTTGAGGGATGCCACATATTTCAGAAGAAGATCGGATGGAAGAAGGCTTAGTTCATTCTGTAAATTTTCCAATTCAGGATGTTGAGATACATTTTAATCTTCTTAAAGTCACTGTTTAGGCAGCTGATCATTTTATAAAAAGCCAAAATGCGAGCATCTTCATTGTCTGACTGCAAGGATGCCAGTCCAGACCAGGCAGGGTAGTTCTCAGTTTCTCCGTCTCCAAGCTGATCACCAAAATCATAGTCAATTATCAATTATATTTAAGTATTTTGGTGTATAGCCCATCTAGATTCTTAGTGAAGATTTGTAAAAAGTTAGAATTGCCAAAAGCAGCTAAATGCATAAATTTTTATTGATGTGGGACAAAGCAAATAAAGGATTTGGTGTTTGCAATTTTTATCTGATCAATTACATTCTTACAGAAGTTGAGGGATGGGCACTCAGTAAGCTACTTGACTTTAGACATGGATTTAAGGAAAGGACAATGAAAGAATAGATGTTCATCATGCCATTTAGGGGATGTGCCATGTCCTCAACAGTTCTTGGCTTTTCCTTTGTTTCT
Organism: Cricetiscus sungorus; assembly: GCA_030556225.1. NCBI lineage: Eukaryota > Metazoa > Chordata > Mammalia > Rodentia > Cricetidae > Cricetiscus > Cricetiscus sungorus. The sequence goes on from JANBXA010000392.1 coordinate 2,584,325, forward strand.
TAATAGTGTCACTTTCTCATTTATTGAAAATACATTTTTTTTCTAACAAAATATATTTTATTTTCAGCCAAATCAATCCTTTATATAATGTGTATGTATTTACTTGATATACAACAATTTTTATAATTGATTGTTTAAAATGCAAATAGTCAAGGGATGATGATGCTAAAAATAACTGCTCAAGTACCTAAGTGTCTTTTTTTTTCCAGAGATGCTACTGTACAAATTAAAATGAGGAGCATATATGATTTTTTTTTTCTTCTGAGAGCCATGGTATGTGATGATCTGGATAAAACTCACCACAGAAGGTTGGAATTGTCAGCATTCACTTAATAGTGTGTCCTTTAGATATTTGTATACCAAAGTATTTGTTTGTTTTTTATTTTAATTTTAAAACTTATGCTAGTATTTTTATTTTTTGCAAATTGAAACGCCTCAAATCACAATTATCCTTGGTCTTGTTACCTTATTTATGAGAAGAAAGGTAAAGAGAAGTATATGGGAACAGCTTACCAAGTTGTAAAGGGTCTTAACACCCTTCACCAGTCCAGTATCTTTTTCCTTCATGGTATTGAGTTTGGAGATGATACCAGCAGGGACATCTTTCAAGGTAAACAGATCCTCTAGGTGTTGCAGAGGAGTTTTGCAGGCAGCCAAAAGAATGTACACTGATTTCAGCAAGACATTTTTCTAAGTAAGCACATTTGAATAATTACATTAGAATAATCAAAACAAAATAGTTTCAGGCAGTTTTTCTTCAAAAAAGTAAGATAAACTTCCCCTTTGTTATTCAAATATGTACTTTAAACAAACTTTTGCAGATGATACCAACTGTGGAAGTGTAAAGTGGCATTTGTGATACTGAATTTTAGAGTAAATTAAATTCAGAAATGCAAGTAGAGCACTTTATGAAGTTTTTAGATAAGTGTTGATTCCCACGAAATATATTCTCTTTATTCACTTTGACTTTTTCACATTCCTTCATAATTTCACTTTGATTTTAATAAGAATTATAGAGATACAGAAAGTTTTTGCCATTAAGCAGAACACAGAGGAAATATTCTAATTGTAGATATGTCTAAGGCTGTATGATAATATTTAATCTAAATCATATTGTGATGATTTATCAAGGATGTTTGTAGTGAGAGAAATAAAAATAATAAATAGAGGAACCATGAGTGTAGACTTGTAATCACATAGTTGTATGGCTGCACATTACTGAGCACCACACAATATATATTGTACTCCTTCCTTTAGTTGACTTTTAGGCATGGCACAGGTAAGGATAATTAAGAATCAACACAAAATCAGAAACAGAAACTGAAACAGAAAACACTCAGAAACCAAAAAGAGATGGTGAACTGGTTTGTAAGTGCAGAGTCCATTACTAACACAGAATCAATACAACTGTATTGGCAATGTCTAAGTCTGCATCAATACATCTTTATCCTTGAATGTCGATGGCAGTTTAAAAACCCTAACAGAATAATATGAAGAGTCTCTTTGATGGGTAAGGAAAAGGTCCTCAACATGGACAATTTATGCATATATATGAAAATACAACTTGTCAGACATTACTTAGTTCACCAACTGTACAGTGTATTTTTTCCCTTTTTGTATATTCTGTTTCCATTTTCCTGGAGATATGATTATCTATTACAATACTGTTTACAGTATTGTATATCCAATATACTATTTCAAAAGTTTTGTTTAGAAATACATGGAGTAAGGACTCACCCCTGCATTCCAGACTTGTTCCTTGTTCTTTGGAAGGGTGATGGAAGAAGTGTGGCATTTTTTGGGGGCAGTTTTCTGGAGCCCAAGGACTTCAGCATAGTGTTTTTTCTGAATTGGCAAAATATTCAGTTGAGAGTGGAAATTGTGAAAGGAGTAAGAGAGCAGAAATGCATTTAAAGTACTAAAAACTGAAACTAACATATTAAACAAATGAGCTTTGAGAACTATTTTAATTAAAGTACAATTATATATTTTCCTCTTCTTTTTCTTCTCTCCAACCCCTCCCATGTCTCCTGACTCTAACTCTTCCTATCATTCCTCTCTTTCCCTTAATGTTTGGTGTATTGTTATTTGATCATTGTTGTTACATCTACACACACACACACACACACACACACACACACACACACACACAAGAGAGAGAGAGAGAGAGCGAGAGAGAGAGAGGAGAGACATTCGACCCAAGAATGCTATCCATGTATGTATTATTGCAGAGATAATTATTTGGTATTGTATAGCAAATTAGGGGCTTATCCCTGGGGAAGATTTTTAAATGTTTTAAAAGTTTTATCTGTAGTGTTAGTTTAAATTCATCTAATTTTCAAATTTCCAAAATCCTCTTCACTATTTGCAGTCTTTCTAGAAGTTGTGATTTGTCAAGCAGATGTTAAAATTAGCAATGCTTCTAATCACCATTGTTTTATGTGCCACTTGTAAAAAAAAATGCTATACCATAATTTACAACATTTTGTACAAATACCTTGGCACCTTCACCTAGTTCATTAGGGATGTAGAATATTATTGTGTTGGTTGTAATGAAACAAGCCTTAAACCCTGCATAGAATGTACTAGGAAATATAAGCCATGAGCCAACTGAAATGGAAAGTTATTTTGCTTTTGTATATTAATCAATATTTAATGATTTTTATATATACCCTTATATATTTATTATTTGTAGTATCTATTATTTAAAACTACTATTAGAGAATTATTTGATAGTTTCAAAATGTGTTTATGATAATCTTGGTGGTGACCTCTATCAGGAAACGTAAATGACAGAATCAATAGGATGTAAAATGAATAGTAGGAATAATAAGCTTTGCAAGTATTGAACTGATTTCTCACTGCCCATTGATGTGAAAAAGTCATTTATTGTGACCGAGGTAGAACAGCTAACATACAGTTTTCAAAGTGCTTTCATCACGAAGACCTAAAAATTGCCCTGCATACATAACACCTCCTTGTTAGTAAATCAAATATTTTTTTTAATTCTTTAAAACTAGCTCCTAATGTTTGGGAAAATAAAGAGTGGCTATTAATTTTCTTGGTCTCTTTGACTTTGCCCCAGTGTCTTTAACTCTATTTACTTATTACAAGTCACTACAATGAAATTTCCTTTATTATAAGTCTGTAGTGTTCAATAGAATTAGAGGGCTAGATTGGTAGACTCAAGTGGGGATGGAAAAGGGAGAAAGGGAGAGGAAAAAGATATGAAAATAGATAGCTAAAATTAAAGACCATTTAAGAGTAGCATGAAAACTTATACAATACAAACTTCATATACATCAAATAATGGTGGAGACAGATCCCCATCTGGTCACCTCTTGTCACCAAATGAAGATTCTAATACCAATACTGGATTACATCTAATTGAGTTGTAGGCCAAATGGGTTAGAAACCACCAAACAACCTAGGCTGTATTTTTTTCCCAAGACTATGATTTGCTTTACACAAACTTATATCAAGGCCCCATTGCTGAAGACAACATCCATAGAACTCATTGAACATGGGCAAGTTGAGCTGGTGCCCCCACAGACCTTCACCCTGTGTTCTAATATCTTTGGAACAGGAAGGAACTCTGTACACTATCAAAAGAGAAACAAAGGTCAGCTCAGCCACAAATTCTTTGATAAACAATCTTATCCTGACTGTTACATATCCTATGGCAACAGTGTCACAAAACTTGTGGACATAAACAAGCAATACCTGATTTGACTTAATGCCCACCCCAGGAGAGGTCAAACCCACACTCAACACTGCATGGGTGAACAAGAACCTAATACTGGACCTAGGGTAAAACTGTTACTTTCTAAAAACAAAAACAATCAAACAAACTAAAGAAAAATGTAAAATTAAAATGACTCATAATGACATTCTTCTATACTCACAGATCAGTGTCTCATTCAGCCATCATCAGAGAAGTCTCCTCCTACAGAAGACCAAATATAGAAAGCCACAGCCAAACATATGCAGAGAGTAAGACACCTTGGACCACTAAGACCTAAATAAAATTTTTCCATCAAATCCCTCTATTCAGAGGTCAGGGAACCATGAAGAAAGGAGACAGAAAGAATTTAAGAGCCAAAGGGAAAGGAAGACATGAAGAAACCAAGGTCCTTAAATCAACATAATTTACACAGTTATGAACTTACAGAGACTGAGCCAGGGTACATAGGGCCTGCATGGGTTTATATCAGGTCATTTATGTATATATTATTGCTTCCAGTTTCATGTTTTTATGGGATTCCTGAGTGTATGAACAAGAGGTCTTTGTTTCTTGTGCCTTCTCTTGAGTGTTTCATTTGTTTGTTTGATTCTGATGTACTTGTTTTTATTTTATTTTATTAATGTCTCTAAGGAGCCTTTTTTTTTCTTCTAACGGAGACACAAATGGAGTGTATCCAGAGTAGGGGACTTGGGGAGGCTCTAGGAAGAATAGAGGGAGAGGAAACTGTATCTGAGAAAAAAAGTTCATCTTCATTAAAAGGAAAAACAAACAAGTAAATAAATAAATAAATAAAAACCGAGAATGGTGACTAGCCCATTAGATAAAGGAAAAGGGAAACATTTCTTTTGTTATGCCTTGCACGTGTTTAGTTATGTAGATAAATGTTAAAATAATAGTGCTTCAGCTCAGAGTCTACCTTTCCTGCAACTGCCCTCTTAGTGGCTTCACAATTCAGTAGCTACTGTATTCTTATCCTTCGAGAAGAAATGCTTGTTTGAGATGTATGAGATGGTATGATTTTGCTTCGGGCTAGACAGTATCACAACCATTGTGAAGGAGGCTTGATTGGTTAAGAAGCCAGAAGTTTGTGCAATACTTACAAACTCAGTGAATATTCCTGAAATTATTTCACTGACTTCACGAGACAGGTTGTCTGCCATATGAAACATTTCTTGCAAGGACAAAAAGCAGCGACCATTCCTCATTGCACACATGGGTACTGATGCCACATTGTCCCACAGGAGCAGATTAGACAGTAGTAGAAGCAATGTCCCTGTTATAGAAGAAGAGGAGGCACTCTGAGATATATTTCTTCAAACGCCATCCTGCCAAGGATGCCTTATATGGTCAAAGTAGCCTCCTTTGAAGAAAATATTTTTAACATGGTAGGAGTAATAGATAGCTTCCAATGTGAAAACTAGTACAAATAACCATATTTTCTCAGATTCTTATCTTGAATCACGAATGTCCTTTTTACACTTTAAAAATCACACATAAGAGTATTCTACATTTTAAAACACTTGGAGCTTAATTTAAGTCAAGGCAGGATGTACAGGCCTTTCTGTTCAGACCATTTAATGTCTAGTGATTTCTGATTGTTTTCTGTAATAAATGTTAGGTCTGGGGAAGAATAGAGGAGAGCAAGAAAAAAGACACCATAATAGAGGGAGCCATTCTAGATTTTAAGAGAAATTTGGCATCAGGGAAGTGTCCAGAGATCTAAAAGGATGCTCCCATCTAACAATCTAAGCAACATTGGAGAGGCTACCTTAAATTCCCTTCCCTGATAATGAGATTGATGACTACCTTATATGCTACCCTAGAGCCTTCATCTAGTAGCTGATGGAAGGAGAAGCAGATACCCACAGCGAAACACTGAGCTGAGCTCCTGGAATCCAGTTGCAGAAAGGAAGGAGTGATGAACAAAGGGGTCAAGACCAAGCTGGAGAAACCCACAGAAACTGCCCACCTGAACAAGGAGGAGCTCATGACTCCAGTCTGATAGTTGGGAAACCAGCATAGGACCACCCTATACTCCCTAAATAAGGGTCTCAGTTCGGAGGACTGAGAAGTCTATGGGGCCTATAGTAATGGATCATTATTTATCCCTAGTATATGAATGGACTTTGGGAGAACATCACACATAGAGGGATACTCTCTCAGCCTAGACACATGGGGAAGGGCCTGGGCTCTGCTACAAATGATATGACAGACTTTGAAGATTCTCCATGGAAGGCATTACCCTCCCTGGGGAACAGAAAGGAAATTGGATGGGGGTTGGTGGGGAGGACAGGGGATGATGGAAGGGTGAGGAAACTGGGATTGATATGTAAAGCAGGCTTGTTTCAAATATAAATAAAAAATTATCAAAAAAATCAATTGTACCCCCTTTTCTATTCTTTGAAACTTTTTATGTTTTGATGTTCATTTCTTGTTCTGCAATTTTTTCCAGGTCCACCTACCATACAACTCTCACTCACACAACTTTGTGTTATTAGAAAAACAACATTTAATACCAATTTGTGCTACCCAAATATTCTTTGATGTACAGTCTTCTACTGGAGCATGCTCAAATTACAAGGGCCTCAATATTGCAAAAAAAAAAAAAATCTTATCTCCTCTCATCAATAGCCAATAGCTTCAGGGGTAGAGAATTGTGTTTCCAATTCTCCTTTCTGTTCTGCTATTTGCTCTTGTATAAAGTCGCACAGCTTTTATGCATGCTGAAAGAGTATTTTCCTTGAATGAGCCTATTTATTATCCTCATTGACTTATCCTCAGGATAAAATATGAATACATCATTCCAGTCAAGCAACTCATAACAGAGACATAGGAATCAGTTTATGTTACTTTTTCCTTCTGTAATTGTTATAAATTCTACCTATATGCATTACAGTTAAAAGTCTCAATTTCTGAAATTTTGATTTTGTGAAATTGATAATTTCATGTTTTGGAACTTTATTTGTCATTCAGAGTTGTATAGATATACAACTTTCTACTACTAGACACACATAACATGCTTCTTTTCTACCTCAGGTCAACTATGATGATGTGAAACATCTCAAGATACTGCTACATGTCTCCTGGGAAGGAAGGCTCCCCTCCAAGAACTATAGCACCAAGGTCTAAGAGGTGCTATATAGCTATGATCTAGAAAAATGATTAGAAAGTCCTTCTAAACTTTAAATGTTTTATTTCTGTGGGTCATGTATTAACAAATACCTATTCACTTCATATATGGGGAAAATAACTATCCAAATCAGTTTTGTACAATAATACAATGATTAAGGTCAACTGGTGGAAGTTTGGAGAAGAGCTACTTACAGGAACGTGGTTGAGTCAAATGCAGCTGCATCCCTGCGGAGTCCCACCACAGCTTGGCTGTTGATTCAGGAAAGCTGTTTCACCAAAGTTCAGTCTCCAGTTAACTTTCCACCTCCTATATAGTGCAGCACATCATCCCCAAGGCCACACACTGCTAGGGGGCAGGAAGAAGCAATGTCTGGAATCTAAGTTGAGGATACCATTGCTCTCACCCATCATTAGCTAATAGCCTCATTGAAACAATGATTAACCTAGGTATACGGGCATTATTTCCCTCATTTTTAGGACACGACTATGGTTCGAGTTATGTTGTAAATCACCAGAGCCATTTCTGATCCATGAAGAGTGATGTGAATTTTTTATGACATCCATGGTATCTTTGATAATTCTTTTGGTTCTTATAAAATATAAACATAGGAAAATCCTATGGAGCTGTGCTTACATCAAATCAAAACATTATTTTTTTTTATTCTTATAACAGTTTTGACATTCTTAGGTAAATCTATATATCTGACTTGGGTTGGTAATGGCTTTCTTGGACACAGCAGGTCCCTTAGTGATACTTCATAGCAGTAGCCACATGACACTGTAAAACCCATCCATCACTATCAGATTTTGTATGTGTCTCATATATATATATATATATATATATATATGAATGAATGAAACTGGAGCATGTTTCATCTCATTTCATAGTCTCTTATATTTAGTAATGTTTGCATATGATTCACTGGCAATATTCTGTACTATGTGAATGTCAAACAGAGCCTCACTGTTGTACAGCTCATGGGAAACTAAGTAAATGAACCATGAAAAATTTCTTGTGTGTTTAGCTAATATTTCTTCCAACCAATCTAGATAACTGCTTTTAAATGGTTAATTGCCATCTTTGCTTGCCCATGGCTTTCTGTATAATACTAGATGCTATCTTTATACAGTGGAACATTACAGATAGTTGTCAGAATCAATGAAGTCTCAGTTTTCTGTGCAGAAAGCAACTGCACACTGAATTGAATTTATTAGTTACCTGAAACAATAAAAAGAAAGTAAGCAAAACTTTTATTAATATGTTATGATAAATAATGTGAAATCACACTAGTTATTTCACCTGTATCTTTTAAAAAGCAAAGTTGCAGAAAACAAGGGGCACACATTGCCTTATTTAGCTAAAAACAACACATAATCATTTTTTAATATTCACCATTGAATTAAATAGATTAAGAATAACCTGTGAGGCTATGATGCAAAACTTCTCTATTTTCTGTTTACACTGTGTGGTAGCTATTGCTTCAATTTTCTGTGAAATATTTTTATTGTTTGCAGTAAGGATATGATGTTTTCTCCTTCAATTTATCATGCATTCCAGTGATTAAAGTTGTGACACCTAGTATAGACTGGCAACATAATATTAGTAATTTAGGAGACAAACCTCTAGACACTGCTCTCAGAAAGATTCTTTATCTGGCTACCTCAGTGGTAAAGAATTGCTCTAATGTGGGTAGCAATGCTCCCTGGGCTATACCTCAGATACATCGACAAGGAAAAGGGGATTTCAGCAATAATATTGTATCTTGCAGCTTCTTGAATCTGGAAACAGTATGACCAGCTATCTGACCTGTCTTTCCGTATTCAAAAGTGTCCTTTTGCAATCAATATGAATCACAATAAACTCTATATCATCAAAGGCATAGAGCTTTTAAAAAATTAGATTTATCATAGAAAAAATGGAATTTTACAAATGTCATCACTTATTATGACATAAGTATTCATCATCTTGAGGCAATTCCATAAGCCATCTTTGTGCAGTAGGCCCACACAGGTTGTCCTGTACTGGGGAAAATTGGGGATAGGGTCTATTCCCTTACATAGGAGTTTATGACATCACCTGTCTTCTAATGTCTGACTGGCTCCAGGCTGACCCTTTGGCTACATCTTACTTATCACCCATGCATGTCCGCTGAAAAGTCTCAGAGCTGAGAGAACAATGTTCATACCTAAAGTATCATTTCCCATTATAAGTTCAACATTGTTTCATTTCCATGAATGATTCTCTTCAACATTGGCACACATCATGTATCCAAACAGGTTAGACACATTTCCATTGTGTCAAACATTCTACACATTGTGATGTGTTTGGTAGCTATAATTACCCATTCCTAGGTTAAGCTAAATCCATGTCACTTTAATGTTCTTATGTCTATATCTATGTTATGCTGCTCATTATCTCTGTAAAGTTCCAGAGTTGTCAAGAATTTATACTCAATTAGGTGACTATTCACCAAAACACCATCAGTCAATGCACTAATAGGGGCTCGATGCATCTAGTCAGAAGTACTTTGTGCCCATATGCACTAGTAACACCAGCCATTCTGCAACTGAAATGCATGTATTGATTCCTAGCAATGGCATCTCCTTCAGCACAGCAGCAAGCTCACTGCTAACAATTGTATCTCTTCCTCTCCTTCATGGAACTGTCCCCTTGGCATTTCAGTCTTCAGAAATACATAAGTGAGACATCTATCACTCCACTGTCCTATCCCCAGTGACTTTGCTTTGAAGCCACCCCAAACAATCCAGTGCTTACTTGTGGAGTCCCCTTTTCTTTATTCATCCTGTCTCAAGAGCACTTTACAAGCTCAATTTTCACTCCAGCCACTGTGATGCTGGTCCTTGTAAACCTCTCTGGTTTGTAGCTCAGCCAGGAGAAGCAATAGTATGAGAAAACTCAGAAGTGTCTTTTCTGCACCACTCATACCAAGACCATGATTGTACTCACAAAGGTCATTTGTTTTCCCACCACATAGCAAGTGGGAGCTGATGCTTAAGTTTGAGTAAATATACAACAGGAAGGGAATTCTTCTAGAATTGAAGATAAGGGCCATAAAATATCGCCCAGATTCTTCTTTTCCAATGCTCTTAAAAACTATAATATAGAATTTCAAAATGTATCCTAATGTTGATCACACAAAAAATTTAAAACAGGACCTGATCCTCTAATTAAACCTCACAATTTATCTCCTCTCATGACTTTACTGGAAGTTATTTCACTTAACTCCAAATGCTTATTTTACTTTAACGTGGAGACAGAGATCAAAATAAAATTAGAACAGATAAATATAAAAATCTGCTATATGAAACAATAGAGAAAGTGAGTTTTCTGCTAAGCAAATGTAAACTTCCTGGTCAAATAACCAAACTAAATGCAGCAACTTCACACATGAGCACCAAGATGGACCATTAGACATTTTCGCTAAAATGGCTCACTGTGAACTCACGAAATTAAATAGCTAAAATGTTAATTGGAAAGAAGTAAAATCATAATTTACATCTCAAACTCAGAAGCTACCTTCATCTTTAATTTTAAAAAAAAATTATTATTTCTAGGTGACCAACATTTGAGAGTGATTGAACCAGGAGAAAATATCTTAACAGTTTGAATTCCATCCATTTCAATGACTGGGACCAATCAATCAAAATTATATTTATGGCTGCATTAAGCCCCAACTTCTACTGAATACCCAGCTCCATAAACAAGTTGGTTTATCTCCCATATATTTGAAATATTTTGGAAACAAACTGATAAAAGAAAATAGATTGATTGATTTTAGTTTGAAAAACATTGAATGGGAGAGGAAAATTTGTCTAACTTAATTACATCTTCAATGCCTGCTGAAATTTCAAAATTTACCCAAAGTCATGGATATGATGGATTCCCATCCATCATATGTGGATGGGAATGTTAGAGACATTAATTTATTTTTTTTCTAGAGATATCTTTAGGGTTCTTCATTTTCTAGTGCACTACAGATATTGTAGAGTATAATATCCTTACACTATGAAGTGTGGAAGATGCTGTGGTGGTTTCATCAGTTAATTCGAGCTGAGAGTGGATGACTTTTAAATATGTTTAAATAGGAATTGGGAGCTCAGGATCTCCAAAAACCTCTGCACCTGTAAAAGCTACAAATTTTGGAAGTGTTCATGTAACATGCTGATATGTAAGTGGTAGAGCTTTGGCGTTTCTATATGGATTATCTCCCTTTGAGCCAGGGATTAAAATAGAATGATATTTAGAGCAAGGGACACTTTACTAAATCTCAGTGACAGAGACTGTCATGTAACTTGAGTTTTTAAAGCACTAAAACAATCAAGGTGGATGAAAGGGAAAAAGAAAAAGTGATTCCTTAAAGTAAATATGGCAAAGATCATGTTGATCTCAAAGCAATGTTTTAGATAATATTAATAGAGTGGCCATTTGAGAGGTTGTATGGAAACCTAATACAGAAAACACTTCCTTATGTGTTATCTGAATGAAATTTCCAAATAATGGGGGAGATGGAACCCCAAATGGCCATCTGTTGCCACCAAATAAACTTTCCCATATCAGAAATGAGTTGTATTTAATTGAGTTGTTGGCTGAAGGAGTCCCTTCTGAATTACCATACAAAAGCTATTAGTGGCTTTCCAAAAACTGATGGTAAAGCCTTATTATTGAAGACAACATCTATAAAACTCACTGAAAACACAGAGAAGTCAATCTTTTGCCTACCTAGAACCTTATTAGCCATATGGACTAATGTTCACTGTACTGTGAGGTGCACTTTACTAAGAGAAAGGTAAACTCCAACTCATCTACAAACCATTCTATCTGCAATGGTGACTTACCTGCAAGATATGATATTTCAATAGTGGTACAAAACCCATGGGAATACTCAACCAATGTCTGATTTGTCATAATGCCATTTCCATCAGATTGAACCTGTATCCAGTGATGTTTGGGTGGCCAAGAACTCTAGATCAGATAGACCAGGGTCCTAGGGGAAAACCAAATACTACATAGTAATAAAATGGCTCCTAATGACACTCTGCTCTACCCATAGATCAATGCCTTGCTCAGCCATCACCAAAAAAAGTTGTCTGCCACAGATGGGAAAAGATAATGTGATCACCACCCAGACTTATGTAGAGAGTGAGAGACCATAGACACGCAATCTTAAAAGGAATGTCTCCATCAAATCCCTCCCCTCAGGGCTCTGATAACTCTGTGGAAGCGGAAGTGCAAAAAGTGTAGGAGCCAGAGGCATGGAGAATACCAAGGAATCAAGGTTTTCTAGATACAAGAAGGGCTGGCATATATATGAGCACACAGGGACTGTGGCAACATGCATTGGGCCTGTATAAGTGATCACCAGATGGGATCCTAGAGCTGAAAGGAGAATGGACACAAGTCCTCATTCATAACCCAGATGCTATCTCTAAAGGATAGTCACTTGCAAATGAAAAATTAGTTTTCTTCAAGGGAGTATCACTGGGGAAAAAACACTCTTAAGTAAAATCTCTATTCCAAGCAGAAGATTGCCAACATGAAACAAGCTTAATGGCATCTTTAGGGGTTCTTTGTCCAATAATGTTAACAGGACATTTTTTTTTTTCTTTTAACCTTATAGGTCCTTTGTGTATATATTATGACTTCTAGTTTTGTGTTTTTATGGAATTCTTGTGTGTGCAAATATGTGTTTCTGTGTCTGTATGTGTTTCTTATGCTTCTTCTTTAGCTCTTCTTTTTGCTAGCTCATTTTATTCTATTCCAATTTATTTGTTTTGTTTTATTTTTTATTATTCCTTAGATGTCTGTGTGTTTTCTAAGGAGAGGCAGAAAGTGTATGGAGCTGGAAAGGAAGTGAGGTATGGAGGAACACAGACTAGTTTGGGGGAGGGATGCCTTAATCATAATATACCATATAAAAATCTATTTCACACACACACACACGCACACACACACACACACACGCACGCACGCACACACACACACACACAATCAGACACACACGTGTATGTGTGTGTGTGTGTGTGTGTGTGTTTTGATAATTTGTTACAGCAGGTTTTTCAGTTTTAACTGCTGTGTTCATCTGTGTTGTGAGTTGTTTCTCCCTTAATAAACATCTATTCAGCCTATTTGTTTATCCTGACCCTTATTAAACCGCAATATCAATTATTTTTTTTATTTGAAACAAGTTTCACATGTCAGTCCCAGTTCCCTTACCCTCTCCTCCTCCTCTATCACCCCCAACACTAAACCCCATCTCATCCCCTTTCTGCTCCCCAGGGAGGGTGAGGCATTCCATGGGGAATCCTCAAAGTCTGTCATATCATTTGGAACAGGGACTAGTCCCTCCCTCATGTCTCTAGGCTAAGAGAGTATCCCTCTTTGTGGAATGTGCTCCTAAAGACCTTTCATGCGCCAGGGATACATCCTATCTCCACTGTAAGAGGTCCCATAGACTGCCCATGCCTCCTAACTGAGACCCTCATTCAGGGGATCTGGGTCGGTCCTATGTTGGTTTCCCAGCTATCAGACTGGGATCCAAGAGCTCCCCCTCAGCTATTTCTGTGAGTTTCTCCAGCACAGTCTTGACCCCTTTGCTCATCACTCCTCTATCTGCAACTGGATTCCAGGAGTTCAGCTAAGTGTTTAGCTGTAAGTGTCTGCTTCTATCAGCTACTGGATGAATGCTCTAGGATGGCATTTAAGGTAGTCATCAATTTCATTATCAGGAAAGGTCATTCAAGGTATCCTTTCCACTTTTGCTTAGATTCTTAGCTGGGGGCATCCTTGTAGATCTCTGTACATTTTCCTAGTGTTAGATTTCTCTTTACACTTATAATGCCCCCCCCATTATGGTGTCTCTTTTCTTGCTCTCCTCTACTATTTCCCTGACTCAATCTTCCGGGTTCCTCATGTGCTCCTCTCCCACTCTTTCTCTTTCTTCCTCTTCTCCCCTTCTCTTTCTCTTAACTCCCTCTCCCTCTCCCCCCATGCTCCCAATTTGCTTCAGAGATCTTGTTTCTTTCCCCTTCTCTGTTATTAGCAGAGAGCCAATGTCTTTGCTCCTAGACTCCAGGAGGCTATAAAGTCTGAACAAGACCTTATTGATTAAAGCAAGCTATTCAAACAGTAGTGTTCTATATCTGTTCCTCATGACACTGTTTTGGTGAATGACAGTCCACTTAAAATCAATGCATGCTAATCTCTAAATGTATGTTGAGGGAATGGAAGGCAAAAATGATTTAGCATTCTCTATGTTGGGTAAATATCATGCTACAGATTTTATATTAGGCACATTATTTTGCACAAAAGAAAATAACCAAGGAATGGGGCTACTGCTGGAACTTATTTTATCCAATTCTGGACCCTTTCATCATACAAGTCTGACCAATGAAGCAGCAGTTGTCATGGGACAGGCTAGATGGAATGAAGACCAACGAGCACCATGAAGAAACATCTGCTCTGGCACATGAGAATGGCCCCCTTTCTCCATTGGACCTGACTTTAATTCTATTATCCTAATGATTCACTCTATTGTCCGTATGCACCCTTCCCAGAGAAAGAAGCAAAATTGACCATTAAAACTGTCATGACCATGACAGTTAATATAGGAAACCAGATATGATAATGTATCCCATTAACTCAGGTATTTGAAGGAAATAACTAATATAACAATGGGACTTGTTTTCTGTTAACTGTAGCTCATTTTGTTTTTGTTGCTGTTGTTTATATTCATCTCATTAAATTAGGAATATAAATATCAGCTCACATGTGCTTGGAGGACTTTTTGGGTGTTCAATGACCAGGCTTATCCTCTGCAAACTTCCATTATGTCATGATAACAGCTACTGTTTTAGAGACAGAGTACCATAATCATATATTAAAAGCAAAAATGTGCAGATGGGAACTTGCAGGAAGACACTACGCATGAGTATAAAAATCCATCAAGAATCTTGAGGTGATTGAAGGAATATGTGCAAGAGTGTTTACATTAGTACTTAGTTAAGTCTTACTGGTGATCTTAAGCTAAAAATAGAAATTATTGCACAATAGCCCTCCTGCATTGAACAGTTAAAAACTGCCTTATCCTTGGAATATGCTAATTTTCATTATTAGACTATTGATGTGACACTGACATTTCCCCAATTTCACATCAACATGGCCATTGACACTGCTATTGCTCTGGACTTGTTTATGCTCCCATTTCTAAGAGCAACTAAAGACTTAATGTATTCTGGCTCTGTGATGGTGCCTGAGCCATAGACACAGAATCCACACAGTCTACAAAACAGATTTAGTGTGTGTGTGTGTGTGTGTGTGTGTGTGTGTGTGTGTGTGTGTGTATTTGTGCATATACATACAAATATAATCAAAGAAAATTCATCTTCAAAGTGAAAGAGCATATGAAGAGTTTAAGGGAGAAAAGTTGGATGGAAGAAAGGAAGGGGAGTAACATAAAACAATTTTAATTTAAAATATTAAAAAGAATGATTAGAGGAAAGCAAAACAATACCTACAAGCAAGATGACAGGTTTTTTTTACTCTATCCTGATTCTACTAACTTTGAAATGTTTAATCAATTAATCACAAGAGTATGATAAAACAGCATACACACCATTTCATTTTCATTTTATTTATTTAATTTTTTGAGATTTTTAAAAAAATTATTTACTCATTTTTATTACATATACAGTGTTCTGTCTGCATATTTGCTTAAATGCCAGAAGAGGGCCCCAAATCTAATGACAGATGGTGAGCCACCATGTGGTTGCTGGGAATTGAACTCAAGACCTCTGGAAGAGCAGTCAGTGTTCTTAACCTCTAAGCCATTGCTCATTTTTATTTATTATTCAAAAATTTAATGTATTATACAATGTGTTTTGATCAAATTCTCCTCATACTTCCTCATATTTAATTATTCCCATATTCTTTCGCTTGTTTCTCTCCCAACATCATGTAGTTTGCAAACTATTAAGTTCCCATATTGTTGCAAGTAGTCATATTGGTGTAAGGCTACAGGCAGCCCATCAGAGCTGTATCCCCCTGTAGAAAACTGACACTCCTTCCACAGACACTGCAAATTTACAAAGCTTATCAGTTAAGGAATGGGGCTGTGTGAATCTCTTGCTTCTCCATTCTGGAATTTTGTCCATCTTGATCTTGTACAAATGTTATGGTGACAATCATGGTTGTTGAAAAATCCTGCTTGTAAAGGGTTTGTATTGTCCAGAAAATACTTCTCAAGAATGCTACATTAATACATATAAATGTATATAAATGCTCTTCTCAGATGAGTGTTGAAAGCATCACTTATCCATTGGTGTAAAGAAAGGCATTACTCTACTCATTTACGAGAAATAATGTGGTAGGCACTTATGATCTGTCTAGTCACACTTTCTTGAGCCAACAATGATGCCAGCCATAAGTTTTGCTTTTACAGATGGCCTTATGTCCAGTCAAAATGCAACTGGCTCCTCCTACAACATTTGTTTCACTGTTACATCAATGTGTATTTATCGCCATGTAAGTTTGGTAGCATGGTTCATAGCAGAAAAAAATTACTTTTCTAGCTAGGAGAATGAATAGTACATTTAAGCACCATTATAGCTATTCAGTAGGATTGAAACTTCTGGGTTAGTAAAGGCTTGATATTCCCATGATACAAATACAAGATGTCTTTAGCAACAAGATCTTACTGTCATTTTCCAAAGGGTATCCAAGAGTGATAGCAACTCTTTTCATTATTTTAAGGGTCTGTGATACCTACTTGTCAGTACCTCAAACATGGGTAAATCACATGTGAACAGACTTTTTGTTTGATAGAAAATATAAGATGTATGAGAGGAATTATTCAACTGTATAGAATAACTCAATTTATATTCTTGATACATGTATTTTTTGGAGGATTCTTCAGTTGTGAGTTTGCACACAACTCTTTCAAAGAACATTAGTGTTATTTGTACCTCTCTATTTCCACCCTCTTTTCTTCCATGCCATCACTCATTTAAGATAAAATTTCTTGCTCTACCTTTCCTTTTTGTTCCTTTAGATAACCTGTGTTATCTATCCTTCTTAACTTTGCCTATGGTCACTTATTTTAGTGACTTCCACAGACACCATTTAAACCCACTATCCACATATTCTAAGCAAGAATCCATATATGAAATATAAAGTGAAACATTTTTCTTTCTGGACCTGGAATGCTTTTCTCACAGTGATTTATTTTTGAAGTTCTACCCATTAACCTGAAAATTTCATTTTTATTTACAATCAAATAATAACCATTGTGTATATGTGGCACATCTCTTTACTCCATTCATTCACTGATAAACAGTCAGGCTCTTTCCACTCTATGACTGCAATAAAATGCAGTACCCCTGTGCTAAAACACACAATTCTTTTGATTAAGCCCATGACTAGTATAGCTGGATTTTATGTTGGCTCTGTTTCTATTTCCTTTGAGAAAAATACACAGTGATTTTCATAGTCACTGCACCATATTACCCTTCTAAATAATCAAAATATCTTGACAGGGGCTGCTCCTCTAACAGAAGGAAAATGAAAAAGTAAGAGGAATAACAGCCTTCACATTACTCTGCTACTTAATTGTGACCAGCCACCTCACCTACTGTACCATGATGAACTCTGTCCCCTTGAAACATAAGCCATTTATAAACTCTTCCTCACAAAAGTCACTGTTGTCAGGTGGTTGATCATAGCAGTAAAAACAAAACAAACACCCAGAATTTGTATCATTGTCATTACCTATAAGTCATTAGTCTACATCATCTTGAGACACACTAAACTGTCTTTATATAGACAGCTCCTATTGCTTACACTGATCAGGAGGAGAGGGCCCATTCTCATCTGTAGATCTTTCATTATACTACCACCTCCTTGTGTCAGACTGACTTCAGACTAACCCTATAGTCATATCCTGTTTACCATTTTCTCTTTTCTGCTTTCAGAGCACAAGGCTTGATGAAAAATTCTCACATGAAAGGCTCTCATTTTGCACTTACCATATAAGTTCAACTTAAGTTTCAAATCTTTGGGTGATAGCCTACAATTTTAGCACATAGTATGTGTCTCAGAAAATCACATACCTTAAGCTTAATATTTTTCTTTATTATTTTAACCATATAATATTTGTTAGATGTGATTATATACTTGTAGCTTAAGCTAAATTCACTTATATCTGATGTCTTTATGCTGATTTACATAGAGACAACAACTTACTCTTGCTGATGAATTTCAAGATTGTTATGAATCTATATTCTACTAGATGCAGCTTTTTGTAGCAAAAAAAAAAAATAAAAAACAGCATTCAACACATTAGTAGGGGTTCAATGCTTCTATAATTTAAAGTGAGAATCCAGTTACTAGTGTTCTATGCCCATTTATGAAAATAATACTAACTATTCTGTTACGGGCAGGTTTTCCCTGCCACCCCGCTACCACGCCAGCCCCCAATAACACTCAGAGACTCTCTATTTGATACAATCTTGTTGGCCAGTTACTATTATTGTTTATGGGCTAGCTCTGTCTTAATGATTAACCCATTTCTACTTATCTAAGTATTTCCACATGGTCATCTTATCTGAGCATGGCGGGTAACTTGCTTCCTCCAGGCTCTACATGCTGACTCCTCCCAACTACTTCCTCTTTCCTCCTTGTCTCCTAGCCCTGCCTCTCTTGCTATCTCATTGGCCACAGTGCTTTATTCATTATCCAGTATGAGAAACATATTTACAGAATAACATCTCCCATCACTATTCCACTGATTCCACTGAGGAAGTGACTCATATCTCTGGTGATATTTGTTTTACCATGTTATGAATATCAGTACCTCTTCCCCTCTTGAATTATTGTCCTGTTGATATTACAGCCCCTTACAAACATATTAATATTACATCTGATCTTCCATCAGATCTTCTCTAGAAATTTTGTTTTTCTTTCATATAATACATTTTGGTAACTTTTTTCCTTCCCTAATTCTTCCCATATGCTCTCCATCTCACCTCTTAATTCTCTTCTTCCCTTCCTTCTTTCAGTTTCTTTATCTCTCTATGTTTGTCTCTCTCAGCAAACAAGCAAAAATAAACAAAAAATCAAAACAAACAAACAAAAAACAATAACATAAAGATGAGCAAACAAAATAATATAAAACAAAACCCACAACACAAGGCAAAAATACAACAATAACAAAATGTTGGCTAGTCACTCCTGTGCATGGATATGTCCTGAATTGTGACTGACATACCCATTCACTTGGAAAAAACTAATTTTCCCTTTGCTAGAAGTATCAGATACAAATAACTTCTTGGTTAGGGGTTATTTCCCAAGTACCCTGCACTGTTTCAGTGTTGCAGCTCCTTGCTTGAATCATTGCAAGTCCTATGTATGCTTCCACACAGGTACTGAGAGTTCATATGCCCATCTTGAAAACACAAAATGACATCTCCCATCATCTCCTCTTTTCTGTCTAAAATAAAAAGAAGGGTTTTAACTTTAACATAGTAAAATATATAACACAACAGTTATCAAATAAGAGCTATAGTTAATATTTATTCTATTAAAATTTAGCAATATTTAAAGAAAATATTTTATCATCTATCTCATTTTTGTGAGTTTAAAGTCTTATATGAAACTTATCTTTGATCCTGACTAAGGAAAACTATAACCATAACTGTCTGTCTTTAACCCCATCAAAGACCACAGAAGGATAATACATAAACTCTATAAATGACAGAGACAACACACTGCCTGGTCAATTGGCTGAAGTTCTTCTGTAATGTTCCATCTTTGGTTCACAGACCATAGTGTGTCTGGCAAACTCTTCAGCAAAGCAGGACGCTTTAAAGTGTCCACCTGTATTGGCAGTTTGTCAGTCACTTTCTGTGTCCTGCAGAATGTCTGGCAGACTCTTCCATGAAGCAGGAACCCTTCAGCAATGTCCATCCTGATTTAACAGTCAGTGTCCTATGGAACTTGCATGTACAGTTTATACAGCATAAAGTCAAACAGTCCAGACAAGAGCAGTTTCTTGCCCAAATCACTAGTCTTGTTGTATTGGGAGTAAACTACATAACGAGTTTATTTGATGTCCATCTTCCTTTGTGATGCAGGTGGTGCTGCTAGGAGCAGTTGTGCCTCACTGTTAAGAAAAACCCTAAACCATTTTAAATGCCATATTCTATATGTCTTTGAAGAATGCCTATCCATTTGAAATATACCTCTGTATATCTAGACAACCTAGCTAACTTAACCGTAAGTTTTGATTATCATAGGTACCTATTTACAATCTGTACTTAATTATACATTACATTTTAAAATGAGCTATATAACCACAATACCTAAACAAGAGAAATATACATATCACAACATTGACCTTAAATTCGTCTCAATAAATGAAAATCCATTCCAAAACAAAGTATTAATTTCTATATCATATATTTGTATGAAGAGTAGCTTCACATATAGTAAATACTAGTCAGTAGGGTTGAAGCCACTAAGGGGACAACAGCTCAACTTCACCATAGCAGATGTTATACATGTAGTCTTCAACAATAAGACTTTATCATCAAGTTATGGACAATAACTAATAGTCTTGGTAATAACCCTGATAATAGCCTTTTTTTGGGGGTAAAGAAAACACCTTTGACCAATTAGTCAACAAAATGTAACTCATTCCTGGCATTGGATATTTTACTTGCTGGCATAATATTTCTAGTTGGGGCATTGTCTCATAATTATATGATGGTTTAAATTCCTTTCATACGTATCTGTATATTAGTTACTGTTTACAGCAGTGGGTTTCCTAATGCTTTAAAAAAATGCTTTAAGAGTCCACTTTAAAGCTATTCCAAATCTCTTCAAATACTTCTTTCTATGGACAATTTCCATAATCCTAGTTTAATTATTTCATTTCAATTACTTCAGACTTTGCAAGCCCAATTGACATTCCTGTCACTGTTACTCTAATCCTTCTAGACCCATTTTGTTCTATGTGGTATTTCAGGTAAGAAAACTGATATTCTAGAAATACAGGAATACTTCCTTGTACTTCTTATTCTATTATCATGTCCGTACTATCAGAGTTAGTTTCTTTACCTGCACACTACAATTAAGATCTTGGATTTACCTGTGAAATACAATAGCTTTCCCATCTCTGTTCAATAAAAAAAAAATGAATTTAGAAGAAAAAAAACAAGTGTTCTAGGAACAGCTACAATCTAGTGAGGAGGCAAAATTAACAGAGACTCAAAAGTTTTCATACCACTAAAAAGTGTAATAGAAATATTCAAAATTTATGTTCATGTTTATCACAAAATAAAATTGTATAGAACATGCTCTAGTATTCAAGATTCAGACTGATTTTATAGTTCATCTACTCTCATCACTTATTGAAAGACTACCACAATTGACTTAAAATATTTTTATACATAGAATGTATAAGAACATGACTATAACATAACTAAACAACACTCAACAAATAATTTTTTAGGTAATAAAGTTCATCGGGTTCTTTCCAAATTATGTATGTTAATGACTAACCTATCATACACAAGAAAAAAAATAAACAATTAAAATTCTCTTTGCCATCTCACAAGTCCATTTTCTCTTCAGTTTATTCAATATATACTTAGAAATGTTTAACACCAAAGGTTAATTGGACTGGTAGAGAATGCCTCAACACACAATTAATCAAATTTATCTTCCTGGCTAAAGTGATCTCATTCTCCCTGGACATGTAGATCCAAAAATATGTTGCTTCAGTTTGCTCCCAAATTTGGGGAAACAGATTGCTAAAACAACAACAACAACAACAACAACAACAACAACAACAACAACAACAACAAGAGCAAAACAAATTGGATTTATTCATCTTAGTCTGTACAAAAATGTTGACACAGAAATTTGTCTAATTGACTTCACTCTTCAATGTTACCTTTTTATAATCTATCCAAAGCTATTGATATGGGATTTATTTCTTATAGATGTGAATGTAACAAGAGAACATCTAACATGCGGTCTTAGGGGCAAAATGATCAGTCACATAGGTTGCCTCCATTCTCTGTTACAAATGCATATTGTGTGGGGTATTCTTTCTTTACCATTGGAAGACATAGCAGATGTTGTTTTTGCTGATGCCTTTATTTGACAATTGAAGATGGAAGATGTTTCACCATTGATACCTCAGTTCCTGAATGCCTGACAAACCCAGTTATTCTTTTAGCATAAAATGAATTGGTTGATAGGTGTAAGATAGGACTGCAATGTTTCATTTTTTCTTTTCTTTTTTTCCACTTTATTTATTTAAATTTGAAACAAGGTTATGAGAGTATGTCCTCTCTATCCTGAGATTTAGCAAAGGATTACATTTACAGTGGGAAACATTTTTCACCAGGTGTGACATGCACTGTAATGTAACGTTGTTTTGTGAAGTACTAAAGCAACCGGGAAGGATAAAAATGTCAAC
Organism: Cricetiscus sungorus; assembly: GCA_030556225.1. Lineage (NCBI taxonomy): Eukaryota > Metazoa > Chordata > Mammalia > Rodentia > Cricetidae > Cricetiscus > Cricetiscus sungorus. The sequence goes on from JANBXA010000392.1 coordinate 2,606,702, forward strand.
AAAAGGTAGATCCTCAAAGAAAAAGACATTAGGACTTGTACTGACATCAAGCCAAAGCTCTTTAAAAAGTATTACCAGGATGCCTGAGGCTATGCTCTTGGGCCTTTGAGGTGGTTGTAATTTCTGATTCAGTGTTTATTGATTATATTTCTGTATAAAATTCAAGATACTTTCAAGATATTCTTTTCACTTTCTTTAAAAAAATTACAACAGATTTAAAAAATATTTTGGATTTTTATGAGTAAGTGTTCTGGCAAACACTTGGGTATGTGTCTGTGAATATCTAACAACTGATGGAAAGAGATGCAGAGATTCACAGCCAAGCATTGGGCAGAGCTCAGGGAGTCCTGCTGAAGAAAGCGAGAAGGAATTTTATGAGCCAAGGGGCCAAGGTCATGATGGGTGAACCCATAGAGATAATGGACCCGAGCTCTTGGAACTAATAGATTTTGATCCAACAGTTCAGGAATCTTTATGAGATTGACCTAGACCTCTGAATGCTTGTGACAGTTGTGTGGCCTTGTCTGTTTGTAAATTTTCTAGTAGTGAGATCAGGACCTGTGCCTAGCATTTAGCTGGCTTTTGGAAACATGCTCCCATGCTGGATTATGTCAAACAACCCTGATACAGGGAGAGGAGCTTGGTTCTGCCTCAACTTGATGTGCCCTGCTTTGTTCAAGCCCAAGGGAGGCCTGCCCCTTTCTGAATGGAGATGGGGAAGGAGTGGATGGGTAAGGGAGTAGATGGGAGGCAAAGGGGAGGGAATAGGGAAAGAAGAGGGAGGAGAGAGGTCAAACTGTGGTCATTGTGTAATATTCCATGCATTAGGACTAGAGAGCAACCAGATATTATTATCCTAGTTTCAGACAAAATTCAGCAGAGTAGGTAAAGAAGGTAATTAATTATAATCATGGGGACAATTAAGCAACATAATATGAAAGTGCTAAACCTATATATAACAAACTATGCCCCATATAATTTCATAAAAAAGTGTACTAACACAATTAAAGGTACATATTAATAACAACCCATTAATAGTAAGTGAATTCATATGTCAATTTCTCTAAAGGACATGTAAGTCATTCTCTGAGGAGAGTAAGAGCTGCCAGTGTCAACAGTGAACCTGTTGTTGCAGTGAAGGAGATGTCATGGGTAGCAATACTGTCTTTTCATTTCCTGCATGCCCAATATTGTTAACATATATAGGCACAGAATTGGTTCACTAGACTCTCACTGCTAAGTTATGGCTGTATTGTATCCATACTAATACACTGAATGTTATTGTCTTGTAAATTTTTACCTAAATTGAACATAAATTCATGATATTTGTGGAATTTTATAGAAACAGTTTGCAGCAGTGTATAGATGTCAAGAGCAGTAAAACAAATTTAGCTAAAGCAAACAGTGGGTAAGTGTTTGTGTGTACCAAACCCCACATATTATATAGTACAAAATTTGTAATTAAAGATGTTTAACTTGGGATAGGTATCCTGTTAGCATAGGGTTGAAGAGAAACTGAAGATGTGAAATAAAGTTTAACTTACAGGAACAAAGGAAATGATTCTTTGAGTTTGAACATTGTTCTCCGGGTTCTGGTAAAAATTCAGCAGATATGCATAGTTGATAAACAGGATATGGCCAGAGGGTCAGCCTGGAGCCAGTCAGATATAAGAAGGCAGGTAATGTCACAAAGTTCTGCGTAAGAGAATCCACCCTGCCCCTTATTTACATTGGTTCAGAAATTCAGTGGGAGCCTACTACACTAAGATGGCTCCCTATCCTTATAGAAGTTCCTCAAGATGATCAGAATTAAAGTATAACAGGTGACAACATTTGTAGAAATTCCATATTTCATTGCTATGATGAATCTGATAAAACATCTTTGATGATATAGAGTTTATTGTGGCTCTATTGCAAAGGAACATTTTTTAATATGATTGGACACATGAGACAGCTGCTCACACTGCTTCCAAGAACAGGAAGCTACAGAGTACAATTCTATTGCTGCAATTTGTCATTTCATCTGAAGCACAGTCCATGGAGTGGTGCTACCCATAGTTAGGATTTTTTTTTTTTTTTGGCTACTGAAGCAGCCAGATACAGAAGCTCTCTGAGAACAATGCCGAGAGGTCTACATCATATCACCAAGCTATATCAGCTGTATCAGGTACTACAACTCAAACTCCTGAGATGCACTATAAATTGAATCACAAACCATCATAAGCCAATTTCCAAATAATGTATCTTTGCAGAGAGAGAAAGAAGTAGCTACCAACATGTGTAACAAGAATGTCAGATGATCTTATGAAATGTCCAGTATTTGCTAAAATGTAATAATATTATTTCTTTCCTCTGTTTTGACTTTTATTTTAATTTGTTATTATGACATATATCTCTTCAAGAAACAGCCAAGAAAAGGTTTAACTTAAATTTGTATCTTTTCCTTCATCAGTGGGCTCATCTTGAATTCCATCTTTAACTTTAGACATTGATATTTAATAAGGGGAACTGTGGGCCTGGAGAGATGGCTCAGTGGTTAAGAGTCTTGGCTGATCTTTCAGAGGACACAGGTTCAATTCCCAGCACCCACATGGCAGCTTACAGCTGTCTGTAACACCAGTTCCAGGGGATCTGATTCCTTCACACCAATACACATAAAATAAAATTAAATAAATTATTTAAAAAGTAAGAGGAACTGTCTTGAAAGCATTAAAGATCAAGGTACTAAGGCCAATTTGGGGAGAGATAGTTAATAAATACTCCTCAGATTCTCAAAAGTTATGCTTTGTTTTTAAGCAATTCAAAGATATGTCAGTTAATTTAGAGGAGGTGTGATATATACAGGAAAACAGGTTAGGACATCATGATAAAGACACTTTGAGGACTTCATGTTACATACTATATTGCATCCTGTGGGTCATGACACCCTTTCACAGGGATTGCCTAAGACTATCAGAAAACATAGATATTTACATTACAATTCATTTACTGTACCAAAATAAAGTTATGAAGTTGCAGGAAAATAATTTATGATTATGGGTCACCACAACATGAGGAACTATATTAAAGGGTCTCAGCATTACAGTGGTTGAGAAGCACTGTAACAATCAAAAATATTGATAATTTCTGCCTTTCAATGGGCTCGGAAGAAGCTGCCTCAATTCTTACAAATCATATTTATATATATCACCCATTTTAAATGTTATTCTTTCTATCATTTATAGTTCTTTGCTTGTTTAAAATCATCATAAAAGTCATTCAGCTATTTAGTACTTCTTCCATAGCAAATTTAAATAACAAATATTATAAATAGTAAGGATATACACATACATTTAATAAACAATAAGTATTTATTAACATGTAAATGTAATGTAATTTTTAATTGGCTCATTTTAATATTTCTTAATATTTCAAACCTCTTTTGACACTTTCTTAGTTTATTTTCTGTTGCTACGACAAAACCCCATGACTAAAGACAAAAGAAACTAAAAGAAAGCATTTAATTTGAGGTATTACAGTGCCAGAGGTTTAGGGAGCATGACAATCACAATGGGAAGCATGACAGATGGGAAAAAAGCTACTGGAGACCACTCATGCACATAATCCCAAAGGATACACCATTCATGTATAGAGGCAGGAGGGAGGCCTAGTTCCTCTTCCAAATGACTTGATAGATTTAGATGACCTCTCCAGTATCTATTAAAGCTTGCCCGAGGATTCAAAAATGCAGTGCCAGCCTCAAGCTATAGAGATTAGATGGTGGTGGAACACACCTAGGACTCAGGAGAAAGGCAGATGGATTTCTGAGTCCAAGACCACTTTAGCTACTGGAGAGTGAATCAGAGCTCATGCCTTTAATTCCAGGATTTGAGAGGTATAAGAGAAATTTATTCACAGGATTAGTCTCTAGCCAGGTTGAGGAGAGCATAGCAGTCTGAGTGAATCTGAGGAGCAGTAAAATCAGGAGAAGTCTGAGGATTGCCCCTTTGTTCTGAACTGAGGTAGAGATAAAAGCTAGTGGCTAGTTGCTTTGCTTCTCTGATCTCCAGCTTGTAGCTTGAAACCAAATATCTGTCTTTGGGTCATTTACTTGTGCTGAAGAGCTGTTGAACTAGGGGCAGTTACCCTTCTGTGTTAGCTTCATTGTAAGGAGGTACTCTACATGCTAACCAATGGGAAGATATTTCTAGTCAGTCCAAGATTGATTTGGTATCCTGCAACCAAAGGAAATAGTGGTTTTAATAATAGAGTTTTACTATCTAATTAAGGTGGGTAACCAACAGCAACTGTTATAGTCTGTATTATTCCAGGTCTTCCTTATGCATCTCTGAACAACAACTCCCAGGGTAGTATGTTTAACTTGGCACCAATATTTTCATTTAACAGCACATGTCCTCTGGCAATAGCATCATTCAGTAATGTATAGTACTTCCACTCAAATTCATTTAGTCCAGAGTGTATTTTAATTATCTTCAGACTAATTGGGCTTTATAAGGCTCTTCATTCACATTTTGTATTTTTACTCTCCTCTACCCATCATTTTCACAACTCACAGTATTTTCCCCTATTCTTCAATACCATGTCTATCTTTATCTGCTCTTACTACAGATTTTTATTTGGTTTGCAGGGCTATAGTTTCTCCAGGAGCATCTTCATATATACTAAATTTTAATTAAGGTTTTGGCTCCTTATCTTTCTGTTCCCAAGAGCCAACTACATACTTGAGCCTTTCTACTTCATGTACTCCAAATCTACTTCATGTCACCTATATTTTATAGTTCCCTTCCCTAAACATATTTCCTTGCTGATGGCCCACTTCCAGTTTTCTGTATCATATGAGTAAATCTTGTTAAACATACAAGACAGAAGATGTAATATTATGTCCCCAACATTAGAGAAAAATGCAGCTCATGTCTGGTGAAGGAGTGACCTGACTCAATATTAATTTTTTCTGGTTACCTTAATTGATCTGCAAAAGACAGTATTTCAGTTTATTTAAAACTGAGTAGTTTCCCATTCCTAGTATGTGTGGCATTTTCATTGCCTATTCACTAGTTGATGGACATATAGTTTTATTCCATTTCCGAGTTATTGTGAATGAAGTAGTAATAAACAAGGATGTGAAAGATATAAGGTCCTTTGAGTATATGCCCAGATGTCATATAGCTTGGCCAGATGGTACATCTATTTGTAGTTTTGTCAGCTATATTCATACATGAGTACATGCTATTTACATTATTTCCACCACTGCTTCTTCACTCTAAAATTCATAGACCCCCCACTTATTCCCAAGTTCATAAGCTCTTCTGGAAAACATACACACACACACACACACACACACACACACACACACACACACACACCCTGCTGATTGCTCCTAGTGCTGGTATAACATGCATGTATTTAGAGCTGGCCACCTGGAACCCAATAAATTATTAGGACCTTGAAGAAAAATGATTCACCCTCCTTCAGTAGCCTGTAGCTTTTCATCTGGTGTGGGGTGTTGTGAAAAATTTCCCATGCATGTTTCCCATGTATGCCACCTGAAGTAGGCATTATGCAGATCGCACTGTCAAGATTTCACAGGTACACTATCCCTGACATGTCTATAAGATGTAAACTCACAATAAGTGTCTTGGTCCTCTGAGTCTTGCTATTGTCCCATCCTCTCTTCCACAATGATACCTGGACCATAAGAATAGTCATTGCAATCTAGATACAACAATTGGGGCATGGACTCATGCAGTATCTTTTTATCTACATTTTGAGAAATTGTGGTTTTGTTGCTGCCTCCATCCCATACAAAAGAAAGCCACCAATTACACAAGTAAAGTTGTAACTATATAAAAAAAATTGGAGGGTCCATGACCTCCAAGTACTTTGCCATTAGCTAGATTTATAGTACCAGGCATACATTCCCTACTATCAAGCATACCATAACTTCAATTAGCGAGTTGCTTACCCTCAAGGTACGTGCCATTTTTGTATAATTTAGGAAATCTTGATGGGCTGGTCACTATCGTGGTTCACAGACTTTACAGTTGGGTAGGTCTATTGGTTGATATTCTAGCATGCAATCTTACAAATCAACTTCTGATAGTATAAGAGCCAGTCCTCATTCCTGATTTTAGTGAAGTTACTTGCAGTTTTTCTTCATTTATGTTGATGTCTGTGGTTTCTCCCATGTAGTCTTTGCTAGGCTGAGGTTTGTTCACTCCAGTTCTATTCTGTTTCTGACATATCATGAGTGAATTTTGGACTTTGTCAAAGTTTCTTTCTGAATCTATTGAATTATCATGTTACTTTTTGTATTTTGTCATTTTATTTTATCTGATTAATCACACTTATGTGTTTACATGTATTGAAACATCCCTACATGTCCAGAATAAAGCCAACTTGATAAATTCTGAAGAACTTTTGACATATGCTTGTATTCATTTTGAAAGAATGACTTAACTGATTATACTGGCAACTGTATTTATTAATAACATTGAACTATACATCTCTTTTTAAATTGTGTTTTTACTAGACTTGGATACCAGTTAGTAACATAGTGTTGGGCTCATATAAGATATTTGAGAGTTTTTTGCTGTTTATATTCTTAGCCCTATTTTGTGTTTTAACATTTATAGCTTCATTTGATTTATTTCTGAGCCTGTTGGCATATTCCTCTCTTTAGTCTTAAGTATTGTTTCCAGTATTCTCTGTGAGCTGATTTAGAGGATTTGAATTTATTCAAAACTGTTTATATCTTGAATAATTTTTTTCTCCTTCAACTATACCAAAGACTTTTTCTGGGTAAAGTTAGGCTTGTTTCTATGATATTTTAGAAGTAGGTGTGCATTGATCCATGATCTTCTGAAGTTAAGTTTTCATTCAGCACTGAGTACTTAATCTGATAGGTTTTTCTTTTACATGTGACTTGTGAATTTCTCGTGCAGTTTTAATTATCATTTCTTTATTCTTTATAGTTAGTATATTAACTGTAATATGATGTTTGTTTCCTTTTCCTATTTGCTGTTCTCCTTATTTTTCATAGTTAAATAGTTTTGTATTTCCTTATTTATAGCAAGTTTATTTTGTAATCCTATTAAAGAGGTAGTCTATGCCATTGATTTAGAATTTTTATCTTTATTCTATACAAAATCTAAAGCCAATATTTGGACTTTCTGTTGAAATACCTGTGTTTCTTCATATTCCTTTTGGACTCTATGGAAAAATCTGTTACTATCATTCTTCTGAATGGACATAGCAGTAAATTAATTCCTAATAACATATAGCTCTACTTGTGCTTTGCTCAGTCCTTACCATAGAAATTTCTTGTTGTAGATAGTAACTAACACAGAGACCCAAAACCAGACAACGAGAAAACAGTAAGAGACCTTAGAGCACTCAGTTCTAAATAGGATATCATCATCAAGCCCTTCACCTCCTTCAAGGTCAGGGATCTATGTGGAAGAAGAGATGGAAAGATTTTAAGTACCAGATATGTCAAATGACTCCAAGGAAACTGTTTTCCAGATACAACAGTGAGAGAAGACAGCTCTGGAGTTCAAGTAGAAACCAGGAAACAGGAAATGAATCAAAGGTCATGAAGGAATGAATGTATAGCATCTGTACACGTATGCATGTATAACACGTTTCCTAGCTGTGTCTGCACGTAGAAAGATAGTGAGGGCAAAGGTTCTGTGCATGATTGACAGTGTCTGTAAATATAGTCCCCAGCTATGCCTAGCCTTGGATGGGCAGCATTATAGGTCAGTAGTTGTGACTTGTTCTATGTCTATGAATTTATGATAAACTTGTTTAGTTCAATCTTGTCCTTTTGAAGAATCTGAAAAATTCATGAAATTAGTTAGCACTTGGATGTGATTCTGGGGAGCCTACCATTTGTGGTCATCACAGAGATGGTTTGAGTAACTCAGGTGCTTCTAATGCACCTGAAAGTAAGTTCAAAATATAAAGAGGTGAAAAACACAAAGATCTTGGGACTTACCTGACTGATATGGATCCCTGTGAGACTCTGGATGGCCTAGATGGGTAAGAGGTGTATAGTCTGGGGCCTGGTGGACTCATCCAGTTGAAATTCTCTCCTTTGCAACTCTAGGTATCTCTGACTGGCATTCTAAGGCTCCCATGTTAAATTTAACTCTTAACTTGTTTCTTTTACATGTAGGTGGCTATTTAGGCTTCATTTTTAAAAAGCACTTTTCAGCTTTTCATTTTGTAGCATAGAAACTTTAGTCATATTTTGGAAAGAACTCTGATTCCTAACCTTGTTTGCAGCAAGACAGTTTCCATTGCTTTCTTGACGATTCACTGTAGATATCAAGTAAAGGAGACTGTACTGTAGTAGGTTATATGTAATGAGTAGGCACAGTCTATATTGTAATAATGCTGAGAAGAACATCAATATTAGCATCCCAGTTACTCTTAAATACTGGGGATCATTTTTCAGAAATGGCCAGTGCCTGAGGTTTTTAGTAGTAGGACTAACATACAATTCAAACAGGTTGGTTCTTCCTGACGGCTGTATATTATGTGTTCAATGTCAAGGTGGATGACATAGACAGGCCTTTAATATCAAGTGGACACTGAATTTGCAGTAAATGTGCACTTGTGTTGTTCTTTTACTTACAACTTGCCTTTTATTCCCTTACCCTGCTTCAGTTCTTCAGCGACTTCTCCTCAAGAATGATTTGTAAAGTTCTAAGTACTTGTTGCTTTTATACTGTCCACCTTTAAAAGAGCCACCATGGTAATGACTGTACTGCCTCTCAAGTGAGAAAGCACCAAGAACCAAATTTCAAGTCATACACCTGTAGAGGTAAAAGAAAACTTCAGCCAGTAACATGAAGAGGTGTGAGACAAAACCAGGGAAATTGATTGGCAAGGATTACATCAATTTCTCAGGTTTCTCCTAAATTGCTAATAACTATTTTAAAGAATTTACATTTGTGACGTGAGCTATAAGACTCATGACTGGGCATAACTCTGATCTCCTGAAGGTCCTGTAGTGGCACTCTTCGCTTAGTGCTCCAAGTTTCCTATAAATTAGAACTACATTGTAGCAAGTTGTGTGATGAGAAAAGCACTAATCTAAATCAGACCCATGTTCAGAGGGGAAATAAAACAAAGCATAGGGCCTCTAAATGCTATGAATCATTGTTTAAAGTTTTGCAGTACTGGAGTTTATTCAGTAGAAGGGATTCTTTACAAGTAAAATGGAACATTTCTTCCTGATGGTGATGGATTAGGTGTTCAAGGTCAGTTAATGTAAAGGAAAAAACAATGCTTTGCTTCAGTAATGGACATCAAAAGAATGTGTCTCTACATGTGCTGTTAGTATATACTTACATTTTCCTTTTCTCAAAATTATTTCTCTTTCTAATTGAGTTTAGGTATGTATGTCCATTTAGATATGGTCCCATGAAGGTAGATACCTACATAAACTAGAATAGGGTGTATATATATCTCTTGGAATTGGAATTAGGCCAATGTGACTCTTCCAAAATGGATTCCTGGGCCTGAATTGTAGACCTTAACAAGACCTTAACAATACTTATTCTTCGCCTATGATCATCTCTGTAGCCCTTTAAGATGTGTTTTACACATAAGTTTTGCATTTCTCACTTTTGATTAGCAATCTTTTAATTTTTTAACATACTAGAAATCCATTAAAATTATTCTTTAGTTTTTGAATTTATAATTACATCATTCCCCACACTATCTTTCCTCATTTCAGTCCCTTCTATATATGCTCCTTTGCTCTTTTTCAAATCTATGACCTAATTTTCCATTAATTGATACATACATACACATAAACACACACACACACACACACACACACACACACACACACCTCTAATCGATCAGAACACAAAGCTAAGCTGTGGAGTTGTTGAGTCCTGTTCCAACAGATAAAAATATTAAAATGTGGTAACTTATTTTATTTTGTAAATAATATGCATTTTATTTAATGCATTTAAATAAATATAACATTTAGTTGGCTATATTTGTTAATATGAAAACATTAATATATCTTATATTTTTAATTTATTTCATTGTTTAGTATATCATAAACATGGCCAATTTTATTGTTTAATTTTCGCAATTAACACAATTATACTCAAGCTTTATGATTAACTTTGGATGGTACAGGTATAAATATTCACTGGTAATAGAAAAAAATGTTTAGCTTTATAATGCCTATTTAAAACAATATTTAATTTAGAACCACCAGGAAAAAAATCATTGATAAATGTAAATGCATATGTACTATATTAATGGGCTCAAATCCTAGAAAAATGCTATTTTTTAAAATAAAATAAGATAAACAGAACAGAATTGAGGACATCAGCATTCTACTCACATATATTCATCAGATCTTTGACTACAATGACCAAAATCTACTCACTGGTGAAAGACATTATCTCCTTCAAACTGTGATAGTCAATCCAGAAAACTAACTGTAGAAGAATGAAACTAAACCATTACCTTTCAACATGTACAAAAGACCTCAGTGTAAGACCCAATATCCTGATGTCTCATGGAGAAAAGAAAGCAGGGAATATGTTTGAACTTATAGATACAGGAAATAATCTTCACAAACAGGATATTATTAGTACAAACTCAAAGATCTACTGATGGATAAACCTTAAAAGGTTCTATGTAGCTAAATATATTACTTAAGTGAAAGGGAAGCCTATTGATGTCCAAAAAAATCTTTTCCAACTATCATCTGATGGAGAAATTGCTTCCTGAATATACAAAGGACTTAAACGAGTAAATTTAAAGAAAAAAAGCAAACTAAAAGCTGTGGCAAGAAACAAAACAAAATTTTCAAAAGATGAAATGTAATTCCCTAAGTAACACGAAGTCAACAGGTTATATTTAAAAATATATATGTATATACAAATACATGTATGCATGCAATAACAATGAAATTACAGGGCCATCAGTTTGAAGGAGAAAAGAAAGGGTCAATGGGAGGTGCTGGTGTCAGGAAAGGGAAGGGAGAGATGTGATTGAAAGATAGTCTCAAAAATAAAAAAGTATGAATAGCAAATGGATAAGAAAAATTTTAAAATGTGTTCAATATCTTTTGACAAAAGGGAAATGCAAATCAAAAGTATTTTTGAGTTATCATCTTATCCCAGTGATAATGGCTAATATAAAAAATAAATGAGCACAATTGCAAGCATGGGGTGGTAAAAGGAGAACACTTACTCACTGCTGGTGGGAATATAAAGTGGTATGTGTGTGTTTCTCAAAAACCCAATAAATAGGTCAACCACACAATCCTGTTAGGCTACTCCTGGGCATATACATAAAGGACATTCTATGCTAATGCATAGATACTTGATCATCCCTGATAATTTCTATCTGTTTGGATGAACAGGAAATGGAAACAACTAATATTTCTCAAAATGAACTTAAGGTCTTCTCAATAAGAAGAAAAAATTCCTTATACTGGAAACTTAGCTACCTAGGCATAGTGAAGTTATGGATTTTGGAGGAGAACTTACAACTGCCACTTTATTAAACAAGAATAATCCTTAACTGCATTCCAAGTATTTAGCCTCATGCCTATAGATAAGTGTAGACCGCACCCCTCAAAAAGAAATTTTCTTTGCAACAGATTGCAGCCATTACAGAAAACTACAGTCAATCAGAATTCAGAACGGAGCCCAATTCTAATATGTAAGGCTGAGGAATCATTTCAAAAGAGGGAGAGGAAAGATTTTAAGAGCCAGAGGATCATGGAGTTTGCTATGAGATTGTGTTTCCTATGAATGTCAGAAGCTATACCTTTAAAACATCACCAAAATAGTACAGAAACAAAGACAGTAACAATAGAAATGTCAATGTAATGGGCTAAAGATAAGGAGTTTCAACCCTACGCAGAAATCCAGGCTAGAGAATGCTAAGAGCAGAAGAAGGAGTATTTCCCTAGGAAGAGAATAAGAATTGATTATTTGAAACCCAGTTTCAAATAATCAGGCCCTAAAACATATAAATACATACATTACACAAATTGAGTATTATACAGATTGAGCAGGTTACAATTATGTATTTTTCAGAATATATACTGTGTGTGTGTGTGTGTGTGTGTGTGTGTGTGTGTGTGTGTGTGTGTGTGTGTGTGTGCTTTTGTGTTTGTGCTTTTGTGTGTGTATTTATGTGCGGAACATCATTTAATGAAAAGAGAAGTTGCTAACTTGAAAGTGTGCTTGGTGTATTTGAAAGTTTAGAGGGAGTAATGGAAGAAGGAAATGATTTGATTTGCTTATAGAACAAATAAAATATTCACAAACCAAAGAAAAGAAATTTAACAGGTGATTAAAAACACAAAATAGCCAATGTATCTTTCAAATTTCAAGCCTCCCTCAAATATCCATGGTATCTAAAAAAGCCATTCCTTTCTTTTAAAATATCTAAAAATCCCTTTAAGACTCCTAAGTTTCTTATCTCTTGTCCCTGTAAAAAAAAATAATAATGTAACAACAATAGCAATTTAAATACTTTCCTATTCCCAGAAGAATCCTATAGTAGTACCAATTTGACTAGAGTAAAACCAAAATCCAACAGTCTAAATAACCTAGAGTTCTATGTTTGGGACCCCTCATAATGTTATGGGATTGGACTGTAATACCTCTCTTCTTTGCTATTTTCCATAAGCAAAGCTTGCCTCCCAGCCCAGGCTGGCCCTACTCTATAGCTACTGCTGTTCTTGGCAGTCATCCCATGCTACTGGCATCTCCAAACTTCTTGGGTTTCTACTGACAGTGGGTTGCACCTTCATCAATACTGTATCCTGAGCTCTTCAGGATCTCAAATCCTTCCATATGGTGACTAATTTCAGCTTATCTCCATTAGTCCTGAAATTCTGGGACTTCTTTTGCAAGTGAGACTTCTCTTCACCAGTGGCATCTCCAGGCCTTTTGAAAGGGACTTGATTCCTTCTATACAGTGTCAAGCTTCAGCTTTTTTCTGTGATCCCTTTATGACTTCAAAAACTTACCACTTGAGTGACAACTACGTATTACCAAGTTTAGCTGCCAGTTTGAGATGCAGTTTCAGCCCATCTGGATCACAGCTTCTGTGTGCTGAACCTGAGGACATATTCCCATATTTCAAGTCCTCAGTGATACTGGTCTCTTTTTAATCATCACTAACTGCTCAGCTCCAGCTAACCAACATCAATTTTTCCAGAAAAGCAAAGGTTTCACGTTAGTGATTTTTAATTCAAAACATCACAAATAGGACTCTGATAAAATGTTTGAGTTACTCTCAAATTTCCATTTGAAACTTCCCAAGCTAGGCCTCCATTGTCTGCCCCGTTCTAAGTACCATTGTCTTTTAGGTATCCACAAGAGCTCTTTAAGCTCAATGTCTCATCTAGTCCAGTTTTAATGTCCTTTGATTATTCTTCCCCCAAACCCGATCAGGTTTCTCACAGCAATACCTCATGGCCTGGTACAAATTTGCCTTAGGTGTTTCTAGTTCTGTTGTTAAACATCATTCCCAAAAGCAGTTTGTGGAGGAAATGTATCTTGCTTACATTTCCACACCAGAATATACCATTAAATACGGCACAGAAACCTGTAGGCAGGCACCCATAATGATCTGGGACTTTCCATATTAACATCAATAAAAAGATGCACCACAGACTTGCCCACAGGTCAATCCTGTGGGAGCATTTTCTCAATTAAAGGTTCATTCTAAAATGAGTCTAGTTTGTGTAAAGTTGCATAAAATGAAAGGTGCCCTGGTCCTGCCTCAACTAGATGATGTAGTAGTCTTAGACTTCCTAGGGGAAGCCTTGCCCTCTCCATGGACCAGAAGGGAGGAGAGAGTAATGGGAGGAGAGAAGTGAGGAGGAACTGGGATTAGAGTGTAAAAAATTAATTAACTTTTTAAAAAGTGTAAAGAAAACTTACCCCGCACATTTTAGATTACTGCATCTTTCAATACTCATCAGAGAAAAAAAATTATAGTAGATGGTAATGAATATAACTGCTCAATGCTCTGAAAAAAAAAGTCATGGAAAGCCCAGGTCCCCAGGTCTAAACCAGATATTTATATCACGCTCCTATCCTCAAGTTTCAAAAGTCATAATAGAAGGGCGGAAAGACTCTAAAACCCATTAGTTGAAGTCTGTAGGAAAACAATATTTCTGGACATAGCAGGAAGTCGTATACAATTTTGAAAGCATGCATAAGACCTACATTAGCTGAAGCCAAAACAACCCACTCCACACACTCACAAAAGAAACTAACACGTAAAGAGCTATTGGCCACTTCTGAGGCAGGAATTTAAGTATTAAAAAGGTCATCCCTTTTAGGTATATTATGCTATATATACACCAGTGGAGCAACACACATTCAAGACTGCACAGGCAGTGAGCTATAGTTACTTAGATTTATAAAACAGGAGGCCATAAGTTGAGTTAAGATTAAGTATAGGATACAACTGGAAGGAATTGAGAGAGGGGAGTGAATATGTTCAAAATTGAGAAAGGGGAGTGAAATTATTTAGTGTACAAAATTCCCAAAGATATAATAAGAATTAGGGGGAACACGATGTGTACTGAGGATACACAAAGTTCTTCTAGTTATAGGCATGAAACATGTTATTTCATAACTCCTTTACCAAAGGAGTTATGTCTTAAACTAAATAGCAACCTCTTGGTTGCCTATTGTCAAATCTTGTAAGCTCATAGTTTATTAGAAGATGCATAGATGTCAGAGAACTTATTCACTTTGGATTCACTGAACCTGCTTGATTCACATATATTTCATGCTTCTATTTTGTCATTGATCAGTGTTAAAGTTATAATGTAAGAACACCAAAATTATTAACTTATAATTAATATATGCCTGACTATTCCTTTGATGAATAAAATAAGACTGGAGTTCAAATGAGGACTACTGTGTGTGAGCAGGCATCCTTGGCAGCCAGCCAATAAAGACACTTCCTTTTTGCATTTTGCAATCTATCTGCTGCCTGTACAGATGTTGTAATAAGGCTGATGCCTACCTCAAGATACCCAAGTACCAAATGACTCCTCCAAACAGCAGCTGATTTCACATACAGTCCTTAAACTTCTAAAACTCCACTTGATAATAGAGTGCTGTGAAATTTCCTGTAAATTTTCCCTCCAGAATACATGCTTGGAGGAATGTGTCTCTTCTTAAAAAACAAAAATTTACTCTTGAGGAATACCAGAATCTAAATTGGCAACTGCTCAGAATTCTTTTGTTTATTTTATTTCATATCTTTCAACACTTTTCATTTAATTAGAATAAAATGTCAACATTTTGCCCCACTCAGTTTCTATCTTTTTTTGCAGCTCCTCTCATGTCCCCAATCCCTCTCAAATTCATGGCTTCCTTTTCTTTAATAGTTATTGTTAAAATAACACACGCACACAGATCATGCACACAAACACACACCTGCAATAACACACATGTATCTGCATATATTCAAATTAGCATATATTGCAACCTGATTAATCCATTTAGTATTTCTTGTATGTATGTTTTTAGGGCTAGCCACTTGGTATTGAATAACCAATACAGGGGCTTATCCCTGAGAGACACCAATTCTCTCTCTCAGAAGTCATTAATTGTTTGCAGCTCTTCATTTATGGGTAGGACTACATTGGCATATCACTAGTGTTGTTATTGTTCAGGACTATTTTAAATGGCCATATTGATGAGATGTCATGAATTCAGCTTCCTTGTCATATCTAGAAGACAATTTTGTGGGAGATTTCCTGGCCCTCTGGCTCTCACAATTTTACTTCCTCCTTTCCCATGATGCTTGTTGACTGTAATGTCTAGAGAGTAAATTGTAGATGTATCATTAGGGGTTGTGTATTCCTGTTAGAAGACATTTAGGGTTTGTTTCTTTTATATTTCCTTGTTATTGTGAAAAGGTCAGCAGTGAGTACAGTTAAGCATGTGTCTGCAGAGAAGAGTAGCAAGTTCTTTGACCTTACTCCAAGGAGTAGTATAGTTGAGTCATATGTGGAAGTTATTTTTTGTTTTTTGAAAAAAATTTCCAGACTGAAATCCAGGGTGGCCATACCCATTGTCCATGCCATCAGTATGAATGAAGGTCCCTATTTCTCTACATCATTGCCAATGTTTGCTATTGAGTTTTTCTTTTTAAGACTTTTTGGCTGGGCTAAGCTAAAATCTAAAATTTATTTTAATTTGCATTTCCTTAATTTCTAAGAATAATGAAAACATTTTAAGATATTTCTGAACAATTTTCATTTATTTTTGTTAACTATCCAAATCCATTGGATTTTTTTAAATGGGTTGTTCTTGACTCTTTCTTTAGAGTTCTTTATATATTCTGGATATATATATATATATATATATATATATATATATATATATATATATATATATATCTCCACTGCTAGATACATACCTGGGAAAAGTTTTTCTTCACTCTGTAGGCTTTCCTTTTCTCTCAAATGATTACTTCCTTAGCTGTCTCATTTTTCTACATGTGGACATCCAATTTTGCCAGTACCATTTATTGAAGAGACTGTCTTTTTGCCAAAGTGTCTATGAGTGGCATCTTAGAAAACAACAGGCAGCCCATAGTTACGTGTACTCATGTATAAGAATTATATTTTGTTCTTCTTGTTTACATGCCTATTGTGTGTGTGTGTGCGCGCGTGCCATACTGCTTTTATTATTATAGCTTTGTAACCTGTGCCTTGAAATCTGGCATGGTAATCACTCCAGCTTTGTTCTTGTTGCTTTCACTATCTGACCAGAAAACTCTCTCTTCTAATTGTCATACTACTAGAAGGTTTTATATAGGCTGTTGGAGAGAGAGGAAATCTCAAAGTACTTTTAACTTGCATTTTTCTGATGATCAACAACATTGATCAGATTTGAATTACTTCTCATCCATTTGGGATAATGATTATAATTTCTATTTCTCTTTTCATTTATTGAAAATGAATTATTTTCTCATAAAATATATCCTGATTATAGTCACTCTTCCTTTTTTTCTCCTCCCTCCTTCCCTCCTCTCCTTTCCATGTGCATTTCTTTTCTGTCTTTCATTACAAAAGAACAGGCATCTAAGAAATAACACCAAGAAGGATAAAATAAAATGTAATAAGATGAAGCAAAAAACAATCACATCAAAGGTAGACAGAGCAACCCAACAGGAAAAGAGTCCCAAGTGCAGACCCAATACTCAGAATTATACCCATTTTCACATTCAGAAATACCATAAATATATTGAGCTAATAGCTATTATACATATGAATGACCTGGTATAGACACATATAGTCCCTGTGCTTATGACTTCAGTGTCTGTGAGGTCATTATGTGCCTTGCTTAGTTGATTCAGAGGACCTTGTTCCATTGGTGACCTACATCCTTTATTGCTCTTAAATCATTCTCCTCATCCTCAGGATTCTCTGAGTTCTAAGTGGAGGGTTGTGAAAGAGACTTTCCATTTAAACTCTCTTTCCTTGTGACATCTGGTTGTGGGTCTCTGCATCTATTATCATCTGCTGCCAGAGGAAGTCTCTCTGATGATAAGATAAGGCACTCTTTGAAAAAGGCTGTAATGCATGAGGATAGCAAAATATCATTAGGATTCATTTTATTGATTTTTTAAAATACCACTAGTGTTCCATTTTACTCTCTATCTGTGAGCTACTAGTCCCTGGTTCTTGGTTACCCAGATAGTGTTGGAAATGGATTCCTTCAGATGGAGTGGACCCTATGTCAAATGAAACTGGTTGGTTATTGCCAATAGTTCTATGCCAACATTGCACTGGTATATTTTTCAGGTCAAAGGTTTTTAGCTTATCCAAGTTTATCTTTCAGAAGCCTTCAGAGTACCTTCCCACACTAAAGGGACTAGACCATAAGAGAGAGAGCTGCATATAGGCACTTCTTTGTGTTCATTGAGTTGTGTGGGTATTATGCTTGACAATGAGGCTCCACTTGAAGATGGCAACCTTATGTCCTCGCAATTGCCTGGGTTATTTGGAGATTTCCACTGGCCTCTAACTTTTTTGAGAATTTCATACACGTGTTTTGATAATATTCACTTTTTGTTATAGTCAAGTGTTTTATTGAGCTAAAGAGACACTATCACCATGATAATGTATAAAGGAAAACATTTAATTGGGAATTGCTTATCATTCCAGAGGTTTAGTCCAATGTCATAATGGAAGAAGGTATGGTGGCATAAAGGCAGACATGATTCTGGGAAACTAGCTGAGAGTTCTGCATTCAGGTCCACAAGTAATAAGAAGAGAGAGCCTATGGGCTTGGAATAGGTATTTTGAGCCCTCAAAGCTCAACCTAATTGACACACTTTCTTCAACAAGGCCACATCTTCTAATCCTTTCACATACTTCTATTGCCATGTGACCAAGTATTCAAACCCATGAGCCTATGAGGGCCATTCTCATTCAAACCACCACAGCTGCTAATCTGGTTTCTCCTTGATCTACCGCTCTTCCCTACTCACTCAACATTTTATTTAATTTTCTTAAAATCATTGAGTTTAATTTGGACTACTGAAATATCGTTGGATATGTTGTCGCAAATGAAACATATTTGACCTATCAAAGGTTGCACTCATAGAGAAAACTGACTTTCTTTCTCTTAGCAATTATGTGTTGTCAATAGCCCCATGGCTAGTGGTGAGACTTTATTCTTCTCTTTTCCATACTGGGATTTGACCTTGCTTGAGCTTATACAGGATGTGTGTGATGTTGCAACTGCTATGAATTCATATGTACCACTGTCCTGCTGTGTCCAGAAATCATTGCATCTGGCTCTTACATTATTTATGCTATTTTTATTCTTCTACAATGATGCCCGAGCCTCACGGAGAATGTGATTACGATGTCTAACTTAGGGCAGAGCATTCCACAAGCTCTTATTGTCTTTACCTTAGCCAGTAGTTGGTCTCTGTGTTAATCACCTCAATGGCAAAATAAATTTCTCTGATAAAGATTGAGATTTAATGGACTATTGTTATAACAATTAATTATAAGCATTTCATTTAACACAATTCTAATTTATGTAGTATAGACCATTCCTTAGGACCTTTGACCAGACTTAGCATAGATTCCTGTACCAGATAATATATCTGGCACAATAATGCACCAATAATGGTGCCAGATATATATTTCATAGAGTTAAATCCAATCAGAATGCTATTGGTTACTCCTATGATGCTAGGGCCACTATTGTACCAGTCGGAATGATTCACAAAGCCAGTTGTTACTACAGCTAGTAGGAATCACAGCTGGATAATATTGGTAATTTTCTCTTCCTATACCATGCATAATACTTTCCACTACTTTCATAGTTAGCTGTTAGGGATGTAGCTTTCAAGTCAGTGAAAGCTTAATCTCTCCTTGTTGTTTGACTCTGGTATGCACTCTCTTCAGCAATATGGTCTTAAAGCACAATAAGATCTGAAGGGTAAATTGTATTACTGGCAATAGACTGTAAATGTTCAGGGGCATAGGAAATGCTCACTCTAATGTTTCTTTCCAATTTTCCAATCAGTTTAGCACTTCCTGGCCTATCATTTCCCTTTTATTATTTACACCAATGTTTACTATCCTCCCTCCCATAAAGCCACCCTCGATAAAGACTACTTACTAATTTATAGACTCTATGGATATTCCAAATGAAACATGAAATTCTGAAGATTCAAAACTAAAATATATCAATGAAAGACTGCATGGGAAATTTCTCTTTTTGAGTCTGGATTATCTCACTCAGAATGATTTTTTTCTAGTTCTAGACATTTACCTTCTAATTTCATTTTTCTTAACAGTTCATTAATATCCCATTGTGCAAATGTACCACACTTTCATTCTTTACTCAGTTTATCAGCATCTAGGATGTGTACATTTAATGGCTATTGTGTGTACAACACCAATGAACACAGATGTGTAAGCATTTCTATAATAGGACATAGGGGCTTTTATTATTACTCAGATATGCTATTTCTGGATCATATGGAAGCTATAGTTTCAGCTTTTTGATGAACCTTTAGTGTCCAGAATGATTCTCAATGAATTAAGTCAAACACAGAAAGAAACACATATGTAGACACTAGCTTTGAATTGTTATATGTGTGTTTAAATTAGAGTATCTATACAGGTCGGAAGACTAGTAAGTTTGTATGGGAGATAATTTAAGGGAAGTAGGATATAATGTAAATAATAAGAAGGTGTAAGAGAAATAATAGGGCAGGAAAATTAAAGTTGATTGGCAGATAAGAGAACAAGATAGAACAGGGAGTGTGGAGAGGGGTAACTAAAACTAAAGACTTTGAACATGTCCTCTGGAAATCTATAACTGCAGAAAATTAAAATATACACAAGGGATACCTAGAGAGAAGAACGTAAAAATATAAAACATCAGGAAAATTAGGAGGAATTCTATACTATGAACATGAGATAGCTGGTGTATACAAGAATCCAGAAAAGCTGTCATTACATAGACAACTTCTGCACGTGATCAAGAAATCATAGAGAATGGACATAGTTTGAAATGCCAGACTTTTTTGATGAGTTATTGGCAAGTGATGGTCTTTGGGGAAGGAGAGTCACATTTCTTTATGTCTGTGTCAATACGTAATTCCTCATATACCAATGAATGACACCACACTCATACCTTTATAGTAACACTAATAGTGGACTCAATGGCTAACTATACACACATAAATTACGATAAAAGAAGGATATTAAATAGCAATGAAGATATAATTATGGTGTTGAGAGGATTAGGGACAGAGCAGGAAAGAATGTGATCAAGATACATTACATATAAGAATGAAAATTTTAAAACATGAACAAATTTTTAAGAGAATATGAATTTTCATATTATATTGAGGTGATGATAAATGAAGAACTAAAGTGATCCAAAGGATAGTCATGAAAGAATTACATGTGTAAATAAAATCTTTGCCCAGTGTATCATGGCTTTCCTCCTTTGAATTGCAGATTTTTACAATTTTAAATATTTTCTATTTGATTATATAAGACAATTTCAATGCAAGTATGGAAATACACTTTGGACATATTTGGTCCAATTCTACAATATAATTTGTTGTTTCTCTACTCCATATCATAATAGCTCACTTTGTTTCCATAGAGAATATTATTTTGACTTATATAACATTTGGTCCTCTAATAATACAGGAGTTTATCTAAGTTTGTGAAATTTTGAACTATCAAATGAAAGAACATATATTTGCTTATTTAGAACTGACTTAATGCATTCAATGTGACTATCCCCAAGTGCATCCGTTTTCTGGAAAATGACATCTCGTCTGTCTTATTAGAAGTTTTAGAAAACTCCACTTGAAATATACACCACATAATGGTTTGTATCTATTTTATGTGTTTATGGTCATGTATAAGAGGGATTTCTTTTCAGTAAGAGGCTATAGCCCTATTCAGCAATAGAACTTAATCATGCAATAAATTAGAGTTCCATCTTCTAATCCTTTATGTATTTATGAAAAAAAAAGAACAGGAATGGAAATCAGGATAAAGTGAAAGGAAATAACCATTCTATGACTATAGACCTTTTATTGCTTTTTATGTAACTTTAACCAGTAGGGGATGAAAGGAGAACACTAACTTGTATGAAAATGATGTCATCAAGAAAAGGCTTTAGAGAGAGAGAATAGAGCATACAGGGATGATTGAGATGATGCTAAGACAACTAGAAGTCAGAGAAGCAGGTTGAAGACAGTTGGAGAGAAACCAGGTACCATTCTATACTTGTATCCTAAGATACTTTAGGTTTTTTTTTTTTTTAAATAAATCACACTGCGCTGGGACCATGCTAATCTTCTCTGTTCCAATCTTCTGTATCATTTCAATTTTAGTATATGTGCTGCCCAAGAAAGTGGGAGGTACCCTTGAACAAATTGGTAAGGAGACCACTTCCTGAACATAACTCTGGTAGCATAGACTTTGAGATTTACAATTAATAAATGCGACCTCCTCAAACTGAGAAGCTTCTGTAAAGCAAAGAACACAGTTGACAAGACTAAATTGCAGCCCACAGACTGGGAAAAGATCTTCACCAATCTACATCTGACTGAGGGCTGATCTCCAAAATATACAAAGAACTCAATAAGCTAGTTACCAAAACACCAAATAACCCTATTAAAAAAATGGGGTACAAAATTGAAGAAAGAATTCTCAATAGAGGAAATCAAAAAGGCTGAAAGACACTTAAGAAAGTGCTCAACATCCTTAGCTATCAGAGAAATACAAATCAAAACAATTCTGAGATACCCTCTTACTCCTGCCAGAATGACTAAAATTAGCAACATCAATAACAACTTTTGCTGGAGAGGATGTGGAAAAGGGGGAACACTCCTCCACTGCTGGTGGGAGTGCAAACTTGTACAGCCATTTTGGAGATCATTATGGTGGTTCTTCAGGAAAATGGAAATCAGTCTATAACAGGACCCAGCAATCCCCCTCTTAGGCATATACCCAAATGATCCACATCCATGCAACAAAGACATCTATTCAACTATGTTCATAGCAGCATTATTTGTAATAGCAAGATGCTGGAAGCAACCTAAATGCCCCTCAACTGAAGAATGTATAAAGAAGATGTGGCACATTTATACAATGGAATACTACTCTTCGGGGGGGGGGGGGGGGGGGCAATACAATCTTGAAATTCACAGGCAATGGATGGAACTTGAAGAAACCATCCTGAATGAGGTAACCCAGTCGCCTGGTATGTACTCACTCATATATAGATTTTAGACATAGAGCAAAGGATCGCCAGCCTATAATTCACACTGACAGAGAAACTAGGATACAAGGAAGATTCTAAGAGATTCATAAGATCCCTCACAGAAGAGGAAAGGAACAAGATCTCCTGAGCATATTCATATTGGGGGGCAGTGAGTGGAGAGGGGGCTAGGAGAAAAAGAAGGGGAGGAGAGGAAAGCACATGGGACTAGGAAGATTTAATCGGGAAGGAATAGATGAGAGAGAGAGAGAGAGAGAGAGAGAGAGAGAGAGAGAGAGAGAGACCATAAAAGAGGGAGCCATTAAAGGTTTCAAGAGAAAACTGATTAGAGAAATGTCCAGAGACCTACAAGACTGACCCCAACTAATATTTTGAGCACCAGTGGAAAGGCTACCATAAATGCCCTTCCCTGATAATAATATTGATGGCTAACTTATCCACCATCATAGAACCTGCATCTAGTAGTTGATGTAAACAAAAACAGCTAACATGGCTAAACACTGAGCTGAACTGGAGTCCAAATGCAGAGAGGTAGGACAAGACCAGCCTACAGAAACACACAGAGATAGCTGACCTTAACAAGGAGGAGCTAATGGGCCCCCAGATTGATAGCTGGGAATCCAGAATTGAACTGACTCAGACCCCCTGAACATGTGTCTCAGTTAGAAGGCCTGGACAGTCTAAGGGACTTCTGACAGTGGAACCAGGATGTATCCCTGGTGTACAAAAATGTGCGTGCCTACCCTGACCAGCAAGGAAGACGCGACTCCAGGAAGATCTTCTTCATGCAGTTTTAATCAGGATCCTTGAAACATGTTTCCTCTGACCTGCAAGAGAGACCCGGGGGACACCTGCACAGGCTTAAATACCCTTGAGCTAACCAACCTCAGTGAGCCACGTGGACCCTGCAGATAGGCTACTCTAACGCGGAAGCAGACAGGCTGAACAGACTTAACCAAATAAGGGCTTATTTATGCAAGATAGTGTTCATGCATGGGGAGGTGGAAGGCGGAAGCCAGTGGCACTTCACAGCTCTCTACACAAAAGGACTTTGGGGGCACATCTCCCATGGAGGGCTACTCCCTTAAACTAAAGGCAGGAGGGAGGGCCTAGTCCTACTCCAAATGACTTGACAGTTTTAGATGACCCCTCCAGAAAAGCATCACCCTATATGTGGAATGGGGGGGAATGGGATAGGAGGGTGGTCGGGGACATGGGAGGGTGGTTGAGAGGGAGGGAGAGAGAAGAAACTGGGATTGATAAGTAAAATAAAAAAAAATTCACAATGCTGGTGAAATGTAGTTCCCTTCCACTTGTTTTGCAATGCCAGGATACTCTCATTATAGATCTTAAGAATTCCAAGTTTTGGAATAGGCTGAATATAGAGAGATGTAAAAACTGTCTCCCTTAGATTGTAATAACTATATACACATTGCATTCCCTAATAGTGAAATTAGCTGTGAAATATATTAGTCACATGCTTAATTTGTGTTATTGGTGAAATATTTGATGGGATGAATAGATTTTTTTAAATTAAATGAAACAGACCAATGGTGAGCAATTGGCTTCTCTGATGTTCTTGTATATGAAGTCAGTTTTTATTTAAAAAGAAAACATAACCATCACACTAGCATGCATTCAAAACAAAAGCAGCTAAAGGAAGTTTTACATCAACATGTCATCTAGCAGCATGTCAGAAAGAGATGTCACGGAAAGGGCTTAGCAGTTGTTTTGTTTTAATACTTTGCACTTCACCATCTTGAGAGAAGTTTCAACCTTATGAGCATTTTTGCCTGC
The DNA here is from genome assembly GCA_030556225.1 of Cricetiscus sungorus. Lineage (NCBI taxonomy): Eukaryota > Metazoa > Chordata > Mammalia > Rodentia > Cricetidae > Cricetiscus > Cricetiscus sungorus. Next base: position 2,631,307 of record JANBXA010000392.1, read on the forward strand.
GCAGAGGATGAGATTATAAAATGCAAAATGGCGAACATCTTCAATGTCAGACTTCAAGGATGCCAGTCCAGACCAGGCAGGGTATTTCTCTTTTGTACCATCTCTACTTTGAATCTGATCATCAAAAGGAGAGTCAATGATCAGTTATATTTTAGTATTTGGGGATGTATATCTTTTTAAAATGTGGAATGAATACTTGAGCGGAATAAGGACTGCTAAACTCAGCTAAACCTATGGATTTTCATGAGAATTGAACCAATGTACAAAAAAATGTGTCAAATCATATCAGGCATTTTCTGCCTGATAAATTAAGTATTGCAGAAGTTGTGGAATGGTCTGACTGGATCTTTCTTGATTTCAGACTAGGATTTGAGAAAAGGACAAGGAAAGATCCAGTGTCCATTCAATCACTGAAGTAATGTTATATGTCTTTAACAGTTCCTGACTTGTCCTTTTGTCCTCAATGGGTTCTTACATTGAAACATTATCCTTTCTTATTTCCAACCAAAACAAACCTTTATATAATTTATACACCCCAAACCTGTGACTCAGTGGCTCATGGCAGTTTAAGATGCAAATAGTCAAGAGATAACCATACTAAGATACCTGCCCAAGTGCCTGAATGGCTGACCCTTGTACAATGAAGGGTCCTGATCCAATATAAATGTTGAGCAAATGTTTTCTTCTGAGGTCCTGGGGATGTGAAATTCTGAGTTAAACACTCTCCAGGTAGTTAGAATTACCAGCCTCCCCTTAAATTTTGTGTTTGTGATACATTTCAGTGCCCACAGTTCTCTTTTGTAAAACATTTTTTCAAAACTCAATTCTCCTTGCCTAGGTCACCTGATCTATTAAGAAGAAAAGTAAAGAAGTATAAATAGACTGCTCACCTGGTTGAGAATACTCCTGATCCCCTCAAGGAGTCCAGCATTCTTTTGCTCAATCTTTCTGGCTTTTGAAAATATAGTAGTAGGGACACCTTCCAATGAAGACATTTCTTTCACTAGATGGTACAGAGGGACTTTCCATGCAGCCAATAAACTTTCCACTAATTTCAGTAGTACAACTGGCTAAGTAAACATATATGAACAATCATATTAAAATAAGTGAAAAATAAGGGTGTAACACAAGATAGTTTTTTTTTCTCCAAATGGTGAAATAAACTTTGTTATTTCTGTGTGTATTTAAAACATTCTTTTGTAAATGATATAAAGATATGAAATATTGCCATTGACCTTGTGTTATAATAGTTGAGTGAGCCAGGTGGTGGTGGCATACACCTTTAATCGCAGCACTCGGGAGTTAGAGGCAGGTGAATCTCTGAGTTCAAGGCCAGCCTGGTCTACAAAGCTATACAGAGAAACCCTGTCTTAAAAAACCAACCAACCAACCAACCAACCAAACAACCAACCAACCAAACAAACAAACAATCAAAAAACCCAAAACTTGAGTGGATTGAATTCAGAAATGTCAGTAGAGCATTTCAAAGTTGTTAGCAAAGTTGTACCTTTTATTAAATGTATTCTAAGTTTCTCACTTTCCTTATTTAATTTATCATTATTATAATAAGAGTCGTACAGACACTGGACTTTTTTGCTATTATGTATAACATAGAATGTGCATTTCAAGTGTGGGGTTGTGTAGGGATATATAATGATGTTCAATTTAAATTACATTTAGATAATTTATGCCAATAAATCAGAGTGAGAGATGATAAGGATTAGAAACTAAAGGATACATGCATGATATGTAGTCTTGTCAGCATGCTGTGGGAATGGTTACACACTATGGAACATTTTATAAATGTCATCCTTCAGATGAATTTTAGGTGACATGGGTAAAGGAGGATCCAGTTAGGAATCAACATTTAGGATCAGAAACAAGTGAAACCAGAGGTACCAAGAATAAATTGGGAATGAGTTAGTAATGTATAGAGCTGTCAACACAGGGTCCATTATCAACACAGAAATACAACTGCATTGGCATCACATAAATCCACATTGCTACATTATAAATGAATGAATTCATTAAAATTCATTAAAATGAATGTCAATTATAATTTAAATTTTTCTCTATAGAAAGGATCTATTAAATAGATCCTTAAGGTTTGGCACTGAAAGAGGGTCATAAGGGATTTATTTAACACTGTTAAAAGTTACTTGGCAGATATTTCTTACAATTTATGAACCACATAGTAAAATTTCCTTTTGTTAGTCATTCCCTGACAATTTCTGTCAGTTATGACTCTCATACTCAATATATTGACTCTATTAATTATAATATGACAAAGCCCATGTATGGATTTGGAGAAAGAAATGCCATGGGTGGGAACTCACATGTGTGTGCAGGGCTTTACTCCTGGGTTTAGGAAGATCAAGAGAAGACGTGTGGCATTTTTTGAGGTTCTTGTTAATGAGCTGCTGGCTCTGGGCATAGTGATAATCCTGGGGATGATAAAATAGGTAATTGTGTAAATGAATCAACACACTAATGTACTTGATAGATATTTCATTTTTAAAATAAAATATTAAAACTAAAATTAATATATAAGGAAATGAACCACTTAACTACATTTCACATTTAAACTGTAGTCTTATTTTCCATTTATGTAACTTTCACATTTCCCAAACTTCCTCCTATTTACTATTCCTAGCCTTCCTATTCAACAAAAACTAGTAAGGTTACCAAGTACCAATGTTTTTAAAGTATCATTTGTAACAAATACCATGGCAAACAACTTTTCTTGCAAATATCTTGGTTGGCATCTACACAAATATCCCTCATTTAGTTCATTAGGACCACAAAAAGCTATTGTATTGATTATATCAAAACAAGTACTAAACCCTATGAAGAATATACTAGAAAATATTAAGTCAAGAACCAATTAAAATCAGAAATTAATTGATGTTTGCATGTTAATCAATATTTAACTACTTGTTATGTATTTTATGTGTTATTATGTAAAATACTATTCAAAACTACTATTAATGACATATTTGGTAGCTTGAATTGATTTTTAGGATGATTATGAATGTTCTAGGTGATCCATAAGTAAATTTAAATGGCAGAAACAACAATATGCAAAACAAATGTTAGGAATATATAGGCTTTCCAAGATTCACATATTATTTTTTCTGCCATTTACATTCCGTGATGGGTTACCTAGAGCATTCACATTGAGCCAACTTCTTACAAGTCTATTATCATACGATGTTTGTCATTTCATCTATTGGATTAGAACATGTACCACAAAGCCCTAAAGATAACGTCATCACGAATACCTGACATTTTTTCTGCATCAGACACCCTTGTTATTAAATCATGTCTGTAATAGTTTAAAATTATTAACTACACTTGTGAATATGAAGATTGAATATTAATTTTCTTTTTCTCCTGACATAGCCTCAGTGTTGTTAACTTTGTTTAATGTTTGCTAGTTGCTCTTCTTCATTAGACAATATGGAATCCAAAGTTGAATCCAAACAAAGACTAGCCTATCAGACACACTGAAAGAGAATCAAACCTTTCTTCAGCATGTCTTGCATGTATTTATGTCATGATAATGAATTAAAATAAAAATTTTAAAATTGAGACAACTAAAATTATATTTTGACAAGTATCTGACATTTCATGAGACTACACTATTTTCTGGTTCCACAATCTCGTAGCCCCTTTTATTGTTACCTACCTATGAAGTTATTTGTTTGAACTTAGGATCACGGTGTTTTACACTGTAGATTATACTTTAACCTAACTATTTCAATGGAAGAGGGGTTTCGTAGGAAGTCAGGAGTCAGGGCAGTACTTACGAATTCAGTGAACAGTTCAAATGCTTGTTTATTCATGTTCTCAGACAAACTGACAGCTCTATCAAGCAATTCTCCCACAGAAGCAAAACAGCTCCCATTATGCATTATACAGTTGGGCAATGAGGACACATCTTCCCACATGAGCAGGTTGGACATTAGTAGTAGAAGCAGTGTCCCTGTTAAAGGAGAATAATGACTTTGAGATCTAGTAATATGAGTTTATCAATAGTAACACCATCAAAGAAGGCCACTTTGTTAACAGTGGCCTCCTTTATACAAATTGTTAGGTTTAATTTGTGAGAATAATGAACATTTTCCAATGATGGTATTCAATTAGAGGATTGCACTTCCCCTTATTTACATGTTGTAATAGGAGTGTCTCTTGGCATAGCACCGACGCTTTGTGTTGTAGCAGGTTGTTAGCATTCTACACAGCTACACATTGATAATACAGGCATTAAGATGCTGATTCCTCACAGAAGGGTAAAGTAACAAGATCTCCTAAGCTTATTGGGAGTGAGGGGCAGTGAGTGGAGAGTGGAGAGGAAGCTAGGAGAAAGAGAAAGGGAGAAGAGGAAAGCACATGGGACTAGGAAGATTGAGTCAGGGAAGAAATATACAAGAAGAGAGAGAGAGAGAGAGAGAGAGAGAGAGAGAGAGAGAGAGAGAGAGAGAGAGAGAGAGAGAGAGAGAGAGAGAGAGAGAGAGGGAGAGAGAGGGAGAGAGAGAGAGAGAGAGAGAGAGAGAGAGAGCATAAAAGAGGGAGCCATTATAGGTTTCAAGAGAAAACTGATTTAGAGAAATGTCCAGAGACCTACAAGACTGACCCTAACTAATATTTTGAGCAACAGTGGAAAGGCTACCATAAATGCCCTTCTCTGATAGTGAGATCATCAACTAACTTATCCACCATCACGGAGCCCTCATCTAGTAGTTGATGGAAACAGAAGCAGATACCCACAGCTAAACACTGAGCTAAACTGGAATCCAAATGCAGAGAGGTAGGACAAGACCAGGCCACAGAAACCCACAGAGACAGCTGACCTGAACAAGGAGGAGCTAATGGACCCCCAGACTGATAGCTTGGAATCCAGCATTGAATCAACACAGACTCCCTGAACATGTGTCTCAGTTAGAAGGCCTGGGAAGTCTAAGGAACTTAGACAGTGAAACCAGGATGTATCCCTTGTGCACAAAAGGACTTTGGGGGTACATTCCCCATGGAGGGATACTCCCTTAACCTAGAGGCATGAGGGAGGGCCTAGTTCCTACTCCAAATGACTTGACAGATTTTGTTGACCCCTCCTGGAATGCATCACCCTTTCTGTGAAGTGAAGGGGGGAATAGGATAGGAAGGTGGTTGGGGGACATGGGATGGAGGGAGAGAGGGAGGATGAGAGTAAGAGAGGGAGGGAGAGGGAACTGAGATCGATTTGGAAAATAGGAAAAATAAATAAAAAAATACTGCAATGTAAAAAAAAAAAAAAAGAAGTTGATTGTTAAGGCAGGTTGTTCCTTCCTGCCGGCTCCATCCCGCTTAGCCCAGAGAAGAAGCAGGACGCCTGCCGCAGCTCTCCAATAAGACGACCACGTGGAAATACTTAGATAAGTAGAAATGGGTTAATAATTAAGACAGAGCTATGGGCTCAGACCGGCAGCAGGCAGGAGCCCATAGCCGCACCAGCCCCAAATAACATTCAGAGACTCTGTATTTGATACAATCCTGTTGGCCAGTTACCATTATTGTTTATGGGATAGCTCTAGACTCTCCCTCCTACTTCCTCTTTCCTCCTTATCTCCTAGCCCCGCCTATCCTGCTATCTCATTGGCCACAGAGCTTTATTAACCAGTATGAGAAACATATATACAGAATAACATCTCCCATCAGCTGATTTTATATTTTTTGTCTACTTTGGGTAACAGTTATGAAATGCTTTGTAATGAGGTGTATTGGTGTGATAATGAATTCATTTTTTAAAAAAAAATGGCAAAAAAGGAATCATAACATGTTGATATTTTATAGTCCCAATACTATGAATCAACATCAATGTTCAAAAATGGAAAGTTATACACTTTCAGCAATACCATTCGGAAAAACCTCCTAATCCCCAGAAGCTTTGATAAATTCAGCTGGAAATGTACTTCAGAAATTTAGAAAATTAATAAGATTTATACATGGAAAACACATAAACTAACCACTCAAAATAACTAAAGCTGTCAAATACTCTGTGGTGTACAAGTAAACAGGAACTTTTTAAATTAAAAAAATAAATTATTTGGATAATCCTAGTTAATTTTAAGTAAACTGTTCCAAAATCATGAAAGTTTTCTAAACTTATTTTAAGAATGAGAGATATTTATTTGTAAAATAAATATAAACATATATGCATAGCTTTAATTTATCATCTGTAATAGTTTTGCAATCTAAGAGGAGTAAAAGGAGCTAATGATTTTGGTTTATAACTTCATATAATTCAAGAGTTTTCTTTTATGAAACTGTTGGATATTAACAATTCATTTTACTTGAAAATACAATCAAGAAAATAAAGGTAAATATTAGAGTTTGTCCTTTCTATTTGCTTGACTGAAATTCTCAAAGCTGTAAACAACCACATCTGCTACCTTTATACATTGTGCAGACAAAACTGAAAATATGATTAAGTTCATTCAGGTCAAGCAAGACCCCCGAAGCAAAAATATGTTACACTATTCCGTCTGTAGTTGTAATAAATTGTACCCACCTTTGTTGTCTTACTTTGACTGGACATATCAATGTTTGCAAGTTTGACAGTATGAGGTGGTTCATCCCATTTTCTGGAACTCCCTTCAACACTCATTGTTCAACAGACTCATTACTGGTGTCTACCACTAGGCACAGGCATATCTTTTTCTACTTAGGTCTACTGATACAATGCAAAATTATGTCTAGCCATTTCTTGGTATCTCCAGGAAACAAGATTTCTCTTTCAGAACCAATATGCATCAGTTCACTGTGAAATTTTTTTCTAGAGCAACAATTAGAAAACATTTCTCAGCTCCTCCTGACTCTACTTCCCTTGGTAAGGTGTGGACAAATTTCTATTCACTGTTTACATGAGAACAGTAACACACACACACACACACACACACACACACACACACACACACACACGTACACTACTCACACAGGCACAAAACTACAAAGCCCTGCAAACCCAACAACAAACCTGTAAAAAACCACTTTCATTTTTTTATATAAAGCAATGTTAAAAGTCATTTGGAGAAATTCTGGAGAAGAGTTACTGTAGGAGCATAGTTAAATTAAGGACAGCTCTACCTCTAAAGAGTCTCACTAAAGCTTGAGACCATAAAGGAACAGTTGCACGGGGAGGAGGGGGGGGGGATAAGGAAACTGTCCAATCTAGCTTTGTAAAACAATCCAATAGGTATGGTTGTCATTTGAAAGAACATTAGTGAAAAGTTACTTACAGAGACCTGGATAAGTTAAAGACAGCTGCATATTGGAGAAGTCCTCAGCAGCAAGGCTAATGACTCAAGAAATCTTCACCACAGCAGTCTACCTTAAGTTAATTTTCCCTACTATATAGTGTTTCATACTACCCCCAAGGCTATATATTGCTAGAGGGCAGGAGGAAGTAATAAGCAAATCCCAGTTGAGTATACCTTGACTGTCCCCTTCAGGGGCTGTTTACAGCCTAATTGCTGTGATAATTAGCCTGTGAAAAACTGAATTGTTTACTTTATTCTAAGTGTGTGATTGGAGTCCAAATTAAATTGTAAATCACAACAGTAAACTCTGCACCATGAAGATATGTGAATTGCCTACTGTGCCCAAAGTGTTCACTATTTTTATGTTCTTATATATTTTAGTTACTACTTCTGAAATTTTCAGGGAATCTTAGATGTGTCCAAATGCAGATTTCATTGTTTTTGGAGCATTAGGAAGAAGGCTAAGAAAGTGTCAAAAAGTTTGGGCAATTTAACATTGTGAGCCTTTCCCAATGTATATGGAACCTTGTATATTTGCCTTAACAAAGTAGGCACATAAGAACATAATCTATAGCCAGACACAAATGTTTAGAGGGACTTTTGGTAAGGAATCATATTCATTATAGGAAAACAAAATCGAACACCTTCTAGTTGTAGTCTATGATATCCACATTGACAGACTTGCAGCCATATTTACAGTAAACAAACATGGCTTATATCCATGGAACTAGACTTAAATCTAAATGTGTTTCTTTGCCTTTATAATACATCCTTTTGTCTTGATAATGTCATTAATTTTGGCTGAATAGCTACCTTAGTGACAATCCTGGCAGAAGCCAGCATACTTCTATCTGGTACTACAGAAGTCAAATATCACCATCAGATCTGTATTTATGTGCTCCCAGCAATCACAACTTAGTATCTTATATTTAGTACTATTTACATCTAATCCACTGACAATAGTTTATTAATACATAGTCAATAGGGCTTTGCTGTTGTGTAGCTCCTAAGAAGCTAGTGACTGGACCATGGGACATTTCAATAACCCTGTGGTTTTACTTACCCTTCTTACAAACATGGCAGGTTATTCCCTTCAAATTAACTACCATTTTTGCTTGCAGATGGCCTTTGAAATGTTTTCAGTACTAGATGGTATATTTATACAGTGGAACCCTTGCAGAGGGTTATCAGAATTATCAATGGTTTGGTATTCTCTGTCACAAACAAGTGCAAATTGGAAGAAGTCAGCATATACTGGAATCATTAAAAATGAAAAAGTTATTACATTTTACTATATAATGAAAAGATCTCATTTGTCCTGTTACCTTCAAAGAATGAAATTATAGACAACATAGTAGATAATATGTATATTCCTTCTTTTTGCAAGGGAATGTTTCATTTTTGACATTGTACTAATCCAACAATAAGTATCTCACAATTAAGAAATTGCTTTGAGTTTTATTAGAGATAGGGGTTGAATGAGCAGTGTTTAAACTCTAATTCACTATTGGGACTCACAAATGCACCCAGAGACAAAGGTATTAGCCAAATGGAAAAGGAAAAAAAATTATTGCATAAAATGTCTTAATTATGTGTCATTTTTACAGGGGTTAAAACTCTGATTATTAATATAGATTGGCAGCTTGATAGAATCTAGAATCTCCTGAAAGACAAACCTCTACTTATTTCTATGAGGAAGAGTTTTTATCTTGCTACTTTAGGCAGGAAGACTAATTTGTAGGTAGTAACATGTCTTGTACATCAGACTGAATGTAAAGGACAAGGGCAGTGCAGAAATAGGATTGTATCTGTAGCTACGTGATGGTGGGAGCACTATGACCAGCAGTGTCACCAGCCCTGCTATGATAAAATTCCACTGCAAAATGAGCCACAATTAACCATACCACATGAAAGTTTCTTTTATCACTAAAAAACAAAATTTGTACAAATGTCATCACCCATTAAACACTAGTGTTCATCATCTTGAGGCAGTTCCCAAGAAAAACTTTGACCTTGGCCGCTTGTATTACTTGTGCTGGCCATGAGGAAGTAGGGGACCAGGCCATTCTTGTTTGCAGATATTTGCCATTTCACCTGGCTACTTGTGTCCAGCTGACTTCAGGCTGGCCCTGTGGCCACATCCTGTTTATCAACCATACATGTCTGCTGAAAGGGGCCAGAGCTGGGAGGGCAATATCCACATTTGTTATTTGTCATGAACAAAAACTCAACTTGATTTCATGTCCTTAGGCAATTCTTTTCAATGGTGGCATACCCTGCATTGTAACAAGGATCCTACCCCCCATGACAGATCTCTCAATATAAAATGTACTCTATATGACATGTTTGGTAGAGCTAATCTATTCCACTTTAATGTTACTATGTCTACAGCTACAGCTTGCTGATCAATGTCTTTTGATTTCCACAATTGTTATTTGTTATGAATTTATTCTCAGTTAGCTGAACATTCAACAAAGCAGTAGTTTTCAGTGTGTTAGTGGTGATTCAATATATCTAGAAATTAATAGGGCTAGTCATCAATACTCTGTGGCCATACACACCACCAACAATGACCATTGAGCAAATAAAGTGCTTGAGTCAATTCCCATCAATGGCATCTCCTTCACCATAGCAGCAGGTTCACTGCTAAGACATGTACCTCCTCCCATCTTCAGTGAGCTGTACTCTTAACATTCTCATATTTAAGAAACATATTAGTGTTATGTCTAGCCCTTAGTCAAACTGTCCTTAGAATATGCTTTAAAGCTATGCCAATCTCACACCATGCTTCTCTTCATGGGTACCTTTTCCATTCTTTTTCTTATTCATTGTGTTTCATTCACTTAAGCACTTTAGCAGCCCAATTTTCACTCTAGGCATCATTATTCTGATCTTCCTAAAATTTACTGTTCCCTCTGCTGTGTTCTAGGAAGGAAATATTCTGATGAGAAACACTATAGTCCCTCTCAGATCTTCCAAGCTATTCCCATATTAGTAATCAGAAATTCACTTGCTACCAGGCACACTGCAGTTGGAAGTTGATGACTATCTTTGAGAAAACATTCCACAGTCTCCCAAACCCTGTTCAATAAAGTGATGAACTGAGCAATAAGACCATCTGACAGGAATGGAATTTAGTTAGGCTTCTGGCTATAGAAACATAGCTCAGATTAAACATTCTCTATACCACTAAATATTTCAATCCAGATCATTAAAATTTATTGATAATCTTTATTGTTCAACACCACAATACAATACAATACGACAGGAAAATATCTACTGTTAAAGCCTCAGATTGATTTAATAGTTTTTTCTAGTGTCTTCCCTTATTGTAAAGTTACTATAAATGTTGCCAAAAGTTTGTTGTTCATAATATGTGAAGGTAAAAAGTAAATCAAAATCTGAACAAATGAATAAAAATCATTGTCTACAAAGAGCAGAAAATAACATGAGTGCTCTGTAAAGCAAAAAGTGAATGTTCCTGACCCACATAGGGTTCAACAAAAACAGTTTCTGCAAATGGTTTGAAACTTGCAGAAATTCTTCTAGATTACAAATAGAATTCAACAGGGACTTTCCAACTTTTGAAAATTAATAACTTGATTGTGATTGACCAAAAAGGAAATAGATAACTAGACTATTCTTTCCAAGATCAAAAGGTGCTTTCTTTTCATGCTCTCCAATATGGTCTTTCAGGCAGCCAACACTTGAAGGTGATTGAGCTGGAGAAAACAGCATAGTGTGTGGAATTCCTATACTTTAAATTCCGGGTACAGTTACTTAATAAACTCTCTCCTACCTAGTTCATTAAAGCTACAGTGCTCACAAACCTGTTGGTTCAGTTTTCCATTTCCCCCAAATATTTTAGAAAAGTTTGCTAAAAGAAATTATATTTACTCATTGTAGTTGTATAAACATGCTGATAGAGAAATTTATCTAAAAGAATTAACTCTTTATTGCATGCTACCATCTTATAACTTATCCAGTGATTGATATCAGCTATTTCACTTTTAGATATGAATGTGAGAGAATTTTAAGTGTATATTCTTAGAGTCAAAGTAAACAGTCAACTAAGTTCCCTCCATTATCTATTATAAAGATAGATTCTGTGGGGCATACGATCTTAACCAAAGGTAGCCCTAGCAGATGTTGCTGTTGCTGAGTCCATTCTTTGATAGTTGGAAACACAAGATTTTTCTACATTCTTTTTAGAGGTTGTCAGTAATACATACACACATAAGTGACACTAAATGAATTCTAAATGGTGTGTAAGTTTTGCAGCAATAGTGACTTAAGAATAAGAGATTATTGATTTGAGGAGAAAGGAAAGATTCAGGAGATGTTAGATAGATGAGAAGGAGGGGAGAAAGCGAGAAAATACAGTATTCAGATGAAATTCCTAAAATTATAGATATAAATTAATAATATACAGAATATAATATAGAATTAGTGGCCATGCAATGTCTCTATTCTCATGTAGAAAATACTCTATCAAACATTTGGAACTCCATCTCAATGCCAAAGCAATCACAGTAGTCTGCAAAACTTTCTCATGTTATATGCATCGTCTTCTTGCTGATCTGTGGTCTCTTTGTTTCTCTCTTATCATCACTTATGAGTCTGGCCTTAATATAAAGTTAAAAACATTAGCAGGTGGAGTTTCTTTAAATTGCAGGGTTACCACTTTCATACAAGCATGAAGTTCTTCTTTTTAATTAATTGACATCTAATAAAAAAAGACAAGTCTCAGGAGCACATCCATTTTCTGCACATTCAACAGAGAAAAGGTCAGAGCACATTATCTGGGACAAGCTAATTGCCTAACTTACGAAATGGTATTTCCCCCTGCATGGCTCTGTATCTCCATCCATCTACCCATTGCTGCTTCATACTTCCTACATATTTGGGGATTATCACAGATTGACTTTCTTTGTTTTTAAGTTCACCAAATTCAGAATTCTACAAATTGGAAGAACACTACTTTCATCTTTTTCTCTAATCTATAAATTGTTGTTTGGTAGCTTAAAGCCTCCTTATGAACACTTAAAAATTTCCAAGAAAATCTGCTTTGAAGTCATCATAATTCTTGATCAGTTTTCTTTGAGCAGGCTCATTTACTGTTTTTTTTTCTTTTTTCAACTCATCTTGGCTGCTTTAGAACTTCTAAAACCTAATTTACAGAATAGTCTCTGTCGCTGAGATCCAGCAAAATGTCACTTGAATATATGATCCATGCCAAACCCTGGCTGATGAGGTGGTACTCTAAAGAGATATACTGATGCCTTATCCTTTACCCACCATTTTGTTAGATTTAAACTTTAAAAATTAATAGATTTGTCAGTCATGCAGGTATTTAGAGATCAATAATACCTTCAAAAGAATGTTGAAAAAAATCTTCCATCTCCAACTACCAAAAGAATGAACCAAGCACCCTTATTTGCCAGACCTACAATTAGTGAAGATCTTACACCTCAATATTTGCATCTATAATAGAGGATGCAGACAACATGGATCACTGGTTCCCTTGTTCCTAAGATTGTACCTGTGAATTTTTACACATTGCTCAGTATAAATGATGTGTTGTCGATCTATGGCTTTAGATAGATGGCAAGATAGTAATAGGCTTTGTTTGGTGATGGACTTGTATAATTTTCTCCCTTCCTCCCCTTTTTTTTCCAGGATAAATCAAGTCAATCAATTTTCTTTGCAAAAATTTCCCCAAATTTCTGAAAGCCAAAAAACTGAGGTAGCAGTTTATTGATCTATGTGCTAAAAGCAGCTTGATGTTAATATATCCAGAAGTGTAAGTTTGATTAACTGTTCACTGTAGTGATAATGGCAGGAATCCCATTTAGTGGGATGTTTTGGCCCAGTTCAATCACTCTCAGGTGAAACGACACAGAGAATTTTTAAAGCAATGGGGTTTTTGTAAGAACATTCAAATTACTCATTTTATTACTTATTAATTATAGTCTTATTATCAAGTTTCATGCATAGGAAAGTTCTTCTTGGCCTCTCACAGTCCAGATACATATTGTGTTAAGTTCCTTGTGCATATTCATTAAAAAATAAAACAAAAATTTGTAGCATGTATTTTCATTGTCTAAAAGAAACATTCAGTTTGATTGATGGAGCACACACTTATTTCCTATTCCATGTAGCCTCTGTACTCATTTGCTCATGGTGGCTTTGTTTAAGCTCTGTCTCCACAGTTCAATGACAGGTGAACACTGGGAGTCACCTTGGTAAACTATATAATAAGTGGGAATAAAAGATAAATCACTTGGAAAGCCTGAGAACTGAGCCATGGATGGGATACTGTCTTTATTAGATTGTACAATAAAGATTCACACAAATATTTTAGATTTTTCATAGTAATTTTATGGGGAGTAGAAATGATCAATTTGTGGCCTCCTAATTTTAGCTAATTGCATTCATGTCTAACTTATGTACTGCCAGCCTATTCTGAGACAAGGAAAGAATCGAAGTCTCTCTATATTCAATCATAGATCAACATTAGTTCCTAATTATTTATGTCTTGTAAAGAAACTAAAATTGAAAGTGTATATACTATGAGAGGTATAATAGACAGTGGATGAACCCATGCATTTCTCTTTAGAATATCTCTTCTCTTATATTGCCTACATTATAATGACAAGAGAGCCTTAATGATTCTGCATAACAGTGAATGGTGTTTAATATAGACATGTATATGTGATGTTTTGTTGATGCCCATGGAAGCTGTGCCATTTTCTGAAAAGAAACAGAAAACTGGATATCTGGGGGAGAAGCAGAAGGAAAGTGGGGGGTAGAGACTGGGAGGAGATGAGGAGAGAAAACTTGCCAAGTTGGAAAATAAATAAATAAATTAAAGATAACTAGTGAGAAATTAAAAAGATAAAACAGAGTTGTATAGTTTGAAAGTAAATACAATGTGGTGACTTGAGAAAATGCAATGCAATAAGGCCAAGAATCTGGGGCCACTTAGAATATCGTGAAAGCAGAATTTCTGGAGAAACTTTGGCAGAGGGTCAGATGAACACTAGTGATTCTGGAAAGCTTTATTGTTGAGACGGCAGCTCACCTATGAGATTTGCAAATGTTCAAACTGAACCTGTTAATGTGGTAGAGGAATCCTTATTTGCTCCAATTGTTCCCACAGGTAACTCTAGCTGTGGGAATTTATCAGACAGTGGGTGTTAGCACGACACAATGAACATTTAGAACAGGATGGACTTGATCATGAAAAGTCAATGATAAAACCTCCAAACAAATATGAGCTAATATAGAAACTCAGCACTTAGAGGGATTAAAAAACCAAAAACCATTGCTTCCAATATGTCCACAATAGACTGGAAATGGAAATAATCTAAGTCACCCTTTAATTGAGGAATAGATAATGAAAATGAAGTATATATGCAGCAGAGTACTACTCTGTTATAAAGAAAAGGAAATCATGCCAGGCATTGGTGGCACATGTCTTTAGACCTAGCACTCAGGAGGTAGCAAAGTGGATTTCTGTCAGTTGAGGCCAACCTGGTCTACAAAGCCACACAAAGAAACCCTGTCTTGAAAAACCAAAAAAAAAAAAAAAAAAAAAAAAAAAAGGGAAATCAGAAATGGATGGACCTATGGATGGACCTAGAGAAGATATTGAATGAAGCAATCCAGATCCAGAAAGTGGATGATCCAGAAAGTGGATATATGCATATGTGTATTTTGTATATGTATATAAATATATGCCAAACCTAACAGAACAGATAGGAATTAAGGAAGACAATATTTATGAGATGCAAAAGGCATATTCAAATGCAGAAGGCTATTGAAAGTGTATTTCTTTCTAGTAAAATGTATTTCATTGGAAAACAAAATGAAGTACCAGAGGCTAGGACAGAAAGAAATGTATCACATCTACTCTTTCATTTGAAAGTTCCTCAGACGTGTGTGTACAACATGTATTAACCTAACAGGAAAGTACATAGAGAC
Source organism: Cricetiscus sungorus (assembly GCA_030556225.1). Lineage (NCBI taxonomy): Eukaryota > Metazoa > Chordata > Mammalia > Rodentia > Cricetidae > Cricetiscus > Cricetiscus sungorus. The sequence goes on from JANBXA010000392.1 coordinate 2,646,591, forward strand.
CACTGGTGTGGGTGATGGGTGAAAAGTCTTGAAAGAGAAAAAACAGGATATAGATGACATAAAATGAGAAGTGAAATAATGGGGAAGGGACTCCAACTGGGGAGGATGAGGGAGTCAATGTAGAAGTAAAAGGAGGGACAGATAACACCTAGGTTGTTTGATAAAGCCTCAAGAAATCATTGAATATTTACTTAAATTAAACACAATGCACTTAGTGTATATAAACATATGCATATGCATTACCCGCCCCTTACAATACATCTAAAAGGAAGTTAAAGCACTTGGACTGACAATGCTTATCAGAACAACCATAGCCTAACAAACCGCCAGTACCAGAGAAACCTTTTGAAGGGTTGGTCATGGAAGGTCAAGTGACTGCTAAAACAATGTAGCTTATCAATATGACTCTTGTTGCCTCTCAGAGTTTAAGGGGGGTCCTATTGATGAGGACAAGACATCCCACATTTAGGACACACAACTCAGATGGTTTAAGTTTGATCTGACTTTAAAGCCTCTTACCCTGTGGTCTAGCTTCTGTGGCTCCAGAAAAATACTATGCAAGCTTCCAAGAGAGGAAAAGTGACTAAACAATCCTACTCAGCTGCAAAGTCTAAGAACTATCACAATAACAAAAGGTAAGATATACATAAAGATATAATAAGTGGCATTCACATGTTGATGGTGACAAACAGCCCTCTAATTTGAAAAAATCATCCCTCATAGAGAAAACTTAACCTCAGTGCTACTAAGGTCATTCAATGTCCCTTAGGAAAAAAATACTGCTTTCACTTTTTTGACCAGGAAAATTCCTTACTACATTGTAAATCTTATTCTTACACCCATAATTAAGTGTAGCTACCACCCTTCACCAAGGAAGTTTCTTTTTCAACAAATGGAAACCATCACTGAAAACCCAAATTGGGCACAACACAAAAATCAAAGGGTCATGAGGACCCCAGCTCCAATACCTACATCTATATCACTGTTTCTTTCCTTCTTCCTCTTCCTCTTCCTCTTCTTTTTCTTTTCTTTAATTTATTTTTTATTTTATTTTACATATCAATCCCAGTTCCATCTCCCCCCCTCCCTCCCTCCCTCTCTCCCACTCCCCCGACCATCCTCCTCTACCATCTCCCTCCCACTCTACATGTAGGGTGATGCCTTCCAGGGGGGGGTCATCTAAATCTGTCAAGTCATTTGGAGTAGGGACTAGGACTTCTCTCATGATTCTAGGGTAAGGGAGTATCCCTCCATGGGGAATGTACTCCCAAAGTCCTTTTGTGCACCAGGAATACATTCTGGTTCCACTGTCTGAGGACCCTTAGACTGCTCAGGCCTTCCATCTAAGACTCATGTTCAGGGGTTCTAAGTCAGTCCCATGCTGGATTCTCAACTATCAGTCTGGGCCCAATAGCTCCTCCTTGTTCAGGTCAGCTGCAGCCTGGTTTTGTTCTCCCTCTCTGCAGCTGGATTCCAGTTCGGCTCAGTATTTAGTTGTGGGTGTTTGCTTCTGTTTCCATCAGCTACTAAATGAGGGCTCCATGATGGTGGATAAGTTAGTTGTTGATCTCATTATCAGGGAAGGTGCCTTTCCACTGTTGCTCAAATTGTTAGTTGGGGTCAGTCTTGTAGGTGTCTGGACATTTCTCTAGGTTCAGCTTTTTTTCTTCAAACCTATAATTGCTCCCTCTTTTATGCTCTCTCTCTCTCTCTCTCTCTCTCTCTCTCTCTCTCTCTCTCTCTCCCTTTCTCTTCCTGTCTCTCTTTTCTCTCTTCTGTTCTTCCCCTGACTCAATCTTCCTAGTCCCACATGCTTTCCTCTCCTCCTCTTCTCTTTCTCCTAGTTCCCTCACCACTCACTGCCCCCCCCCACTACTCATGTGCTCTGGAAATGTCCATTCCCACTTCTGTGATAGATCTTAAATGAATCTTTTGGAATCCTCCTTGTATCCTAGTGTCTCTGGCGGTGTGAATTATAGGGTAGTGATCTTTTGCTCTGTGTCTAAAATCTATGTATGAGTGAGTACATACCATGTTCCTCTTTTTGTGACTGGGTTGCTTCATTCAGGATAGTCTTCAAGTTCCATCCACTTGCCTGAGAATTTCAAGATTCCATTGTTTTTTTTTTCTGCAGAATAGTATTCCATTGTGTAAATGTTTCTCTATTTGCAGATGACATGATAGTTTACATAAGCGACCCAAAAAACTCTACCAAGGAACTCCTACAGATGTTAAACACCTTCAGCAAACTACCAGGGTACATGATAATTTAAAAAAAAAAAAACCAGTAGCCCTACTTTATTCAAACAACAAAGGGGCTGAGAAAGAAATCAGAGAAACATCATCCTTTACAATAGCTACAAACAACATAAAGTATCTTGGGGTAACACCAAACAAGTGAAAGACCTATATAATAAGAACCTTGTGTCTTTAAAGAAAGAAATTAAGAAGATATCAGAAAATAGAAAGATCTTCCATGTTCTTGGATAGGTAGGATAAACCTATAGTTTATCCTATCTATAGTAAAAATGACAATCTTGCCAAAAGCAATCTACAGATTAAATGCAATCCCCATTAAAATCCCAGCACAATTCTTCACTGACCTTGAAAGCATAATAATCAACTTTATATGGAAAAACAAAAGGCCCAGAATAGCCTGTACAATAAAGGAACTTCAAGAGGCATCACCATCCCTGACTTTAAGCTCTACTACAGAGGTATAGTCCTGAAAACAGCCTGGTATTGGCACAAAAATAGACAAGTAGACCAATGGAATCAAATTGAAAATCCTGATATTATCCCACATACTTATGAACACCTGATTTTTGACAAAATATCTAAAAGTATACAATGGGGGAAGGAAAGCATCTTCAACAAATGGTGCTGGCACAATTAGATGATGGTGTGTAGAAGACTGCAGATAGACCCATGTCTATCGCCACGCACAAAACTGAAGTCCAAATGGATCAAGGACCTTAACATAAATCCAGCCACACTAAACCTATTACAAGAGAAAGTGGGAGGTAACCTTGAACAAATTGGTACAGGAGACCACTTCCTGAGATAACTCCAGTAGCACAGACACTAGGACTGACAATAATAAATGGGACCTCCTCAAACTGAAAAGCTTCCGTAAGGCAAAAGGATACAGTTGACAAGACCAAACGGTAGCCCACAGACTGGGAATAGATCTTCACTAATTCTACATCTGACAAAGGGCTGATCTTCAATATATACAAAGAACTCAAGAAACTAGTCACCAAAACACCAAATAACCCTATTAAAAAATGGGGTACAGAACTGTGTAGAGAACTCTCAATAGAGCAAATCAAAATGGCTGAAAGACACTTAAGAAAGTGCTCAACATCCTTAGCTATCAGGGAAATGCAAATCAAAACAACATTGAGATACCATCTTATATCTAATTATAGAATGGCTATAATTAGAAACACTAATAACAACTTATGCTGGAGAGGATGTGAAGAAAGAGGAACACATCTACACTGCTGGTGGGAGTGCAAATATGTACATCTGATGGGAGATGTTATTCTGTATATATGTTTCTCATACTGGTTAATAAAGCTCTGTGGCCAATGAGATAGCAAGATAGGTGGGGCTAGGAGACTAGGAGAAGGAAAGAGGAAGTGAGTAGTTGGAGTCCAGATGTAGCCCGGGGAAGAAGCTGGACGCCCGCCGCGGCTCCTGGATAAGACGACCACGTGGAAATACTTAGATAAGTAGAAATGGGTTAATAATTAAGGCAGAGCTAGCCCATGAACTGGCCAACAGGATTGTATCAAATATAGAGTCTCCTGCATGTTATTGGGGGGCCGGCACGCCAGACCAGACTGGCAGACTGGCGGAAACATACATGCTACAGATGGCGCCCAACGTGGCTATAAGAACTTTCACTTAAACTTAACAAAAGCTTAAAAAATAGTTTTTAGAAACAAGGGAACAGAGACTAGCGAGACTTCTTAGTAGCAGCATTTTCTTGGTTGGATTTGTTTTGCTATAGACAGAGAGTTGCGTGGCTCCTTTAAGGGAGGTTTCTAAAATTAGCATAAGCGGCAAAAAAGCCTCCTTGCTTTTAAAGAGCTTTGCTAACAATTCATTGGTGTGTACAAGAGCTGCAATGAAGGTTTACACTGTGTTTTAAAAAATACGCTGGCTTGGGAGAGAAAAAGAAAGGGGATACAATGGTTTAAAAAAGAAAAAAGAAAGTAGAATGATTGGGAATAATGGGACACGCCATTAATCCCAGCACTGGGCAGACAGGGGCAAACAAATCTCTGTGATTTCAAAGTAAACCTGGTATGCAGTGAATTCCAGGACAGATAAAAGTTACACAGAGAAACCCTGTCTCAAAATATGTAAAAATAGAAATAGAATAAATAGAGTAATAAAAAAGCCACATAAAAATGGAAAGCACAGAGAAATTTTGGATACTATACGCACTTCTGTTGTCTTTAAATTATTTGATTGCTGAGAAAATAACTACTGATAAAAGAAATACTGCTGGATTAATTCAATTTATATATTTTAAAAATGCTTTGACTCCAAAATTTAAGCCTAAGGACAAGTTACTGGGGAAAAGGATTTCTATTTTTGTTTCCACAGAAAATGAAAAGCTATGGATTCTTTCCAGACTTATGTGGTTTGATCAAGCAAGACCCCCTGAAGCAATGTCTACAGCCAAGATTTCTGCATCTTCTTTGGAACCCCATGACAGCGCCCCCTACCAGCAGGAAGTAGTTAGGAAAGAACGATGCCCAAATTCCCAAATATTGTTTATAAATGTTTGTTTTCATTTATATGGGCTTGGTTATAAATGGCTAAAACCACAAACAATCTTTTTAAAGGTAAAAAGGGAATTATGGTATAGATATGAATACTTTGCTTTGAAATGGATTTTCTTTTATTGATACAATTTAAGATCAATTTTGTGATATGTATATTTCTCCTCTTGTTTAGGTATTGTGTTTATATAGCTCATTTAGAAATGTAATGTATAATTTAGTACAGATTATTGAGAGTTACCTATGATAATTAAAACTTGGTGTTAAGTTAGTTAGGATTTCTAGATATACAGAGATGTATTTGAGATGAATAGGCATTCTTCAAACCTTTCAAAGACCTACAGAATATGGCATTTAAATGGTTTAGGGTTTTTCTTGACAGTGAGGCACAACTGCTCCTGGTAACACCACCTGCATCAGAAAGGAAGATGGATATCGAAGAAACGTGTTATGGAGTTTGCTTCTAATATGGCAAGACTAGCCATTTGGACAAGGTACTGCTCTTCTAGACTGTTTGACCTTATGCTGTAGAAACTGGACATGCAGGACCCACAAAAAGGTGACTGCTGATGCAAGATGGACATTGATACAGGATTCCTGCTTCATGGAAGAGGCTGCCAGACAGCCAGACAGTCTACAGGACACAGAGAAAAGTTTCCTGCTTTGTTGAGGAGTCTGGACACACACTATGGCCTATGGGCTGAAGATGGAACATTACAGAAGAACTTCGGGTGACTGACCAGGCAATGAGTTGTCTCTGTCATTTCTAGAGTTTATATATTACCCTTCTGTGGTCTTTGATGGAGTTGAAGACAGGTAGTTATGGTTATAGTTTTCCTTAGTTAGGATTAAAGATAAGTTACATATAAGACTTTAGACTCACAAAGATAGGACAGATGATATTTTCTTTAAGTCTTACAAAATGTTAATGGACAAAATATTGTTTACTGTGATTCTTATTTGATAACTGTTGTATGGTACATTTTGCTATGTTAAGGTTAAACCCCTTTTACTTTAGACAGAAAAGAGGAGATGATGGGAGATGTTATTCTGTATATATGTTTCTCATACTGGTTAATAAAGCTCTGTGGCCAATGAGAAAGCAAGATAGGTGGGGCTAGGAGACTAGGAGAAGGAAAGAGGAAGTGAGTAGTTGGAGTCCAGATGTAGCCCGGGGAAGAAGCTGGACGCCCGCCGCGGCTCCCGGATAAGACGACCACGTGGAAATACTTAGATAAGTAGAAGTGGGTTAATAATTAAGGCAGAGCTAGCCCATAAACAGTAATGGTAACTGGCCAACAGGATTGTATCAAATACAGAGTCTCTGAGTGTTATTTGGGGCTGGCGCGGTTGTGGGCCCAGACTGGCGGGCTGGCGTAAACATACATGCTACATACATCCATTTTGGAGATCAGTATGGCAGTTTCTTGGGAAAATGGGCATCAGTCTACCCCAGGACCCAGCAATCCCTCTCTTAGGCATATACCCAAATGATCCACATCCATACAACAAAGACATATGCTCAATTAAGTTCATAGCAGCATTATTTGTAGTAGCAAGAACCTGGAAGCAACATAGATATCACTCACCTGAAGAATGGATACATTACTGTTTCTGCACTGATGACTCAGGGAACATTTCAAAAGTGGAAACAGAAAGATTGATCCAGAAAGTCGGAAAGTCTGCTATCAACTACTCTGTCCTAAAAAAATAAAAGGAGAAAAGCAATATCAGTGGACATCTCAATAAAGAAGAGGAAAAATTACAGTGGGCTCCACCCCTAGACAAAGAACCATGGGCAACAATTGATTAATGGGAGGAGACTGAACCTTTTCTAGGATGAGCTCCCTTACTGGTTGTTCAATGAAGAGTCATCATCTTTTAAACTATATTCATACAAACAACAAAGGTAGTCATCAGTTTCTATTTTTATATAATAGTACATACATAAGTGTGTGTGTGTGAAACAAACATAATAAATTAAGAGACTGTCAACTTGAGAGTTGAGGCAACATTGTAGGACTTTAAGGAAGAGTACCTGGGTAGGACTGGAGAGAGAAAATGGAGATGAAGTGATATAATTCTATATCATTGAAAAAATAATAAATAAATTAACTCTTTGAGAAACTAAGGCAAACAAATGTAAGCAGTGTTTTAAGAGTGCATATTGTTCCTATCAAGAAAATATCCATGCAAGGTGGCTCACAACTACCAAAAGATCCAGCTTCAGGAGATAAGATAATCTTCCACTAGCATTGTGGGAACAAGCCCAAACTCAGACATATATACACATGCATATGTTAGTTAAAATAAAAACAAAATCTTAGAAAAACCAAGTAAGATACAACTTAGAAATGAAATTATCCACGATTTACTTCAGTTGATTCCTTTTTTTAACTTCAAAGAATGAATGGATAGGATATATTTAGAAAACTTTAAAAATAGAAGCTTCTTCCAGATGGAGGAATAGAGAGACAGCTCAGTGGTTAAGCACATTTACTACCCTTCCCAAGGACCAGATTTTGGTTACCAGAACCCACGTCAAATAGCTCATAAGCACATTTAACTCATGTTTCATGGATTCAGTGAGCATCTTCCTCTGGTTTGCACAGGTACCTGCATGGACACATGCATAATAAATTTAATGCATTATAATATCTTACACACACACACATACACACACACACACACAAACACACACAAATTGATTTTTTAAATGTAAAATAAAAACTACTTCCTTTCATGAATGTCCTAATGCTTTGCCTGGTTCATGGCACTTTGTACCTCATACCTGTAGTGTTAATTTTGGAAAAAGCTTCTCCAGCACCTTTAAATCTGGACTAATGGCTACACATAGCACTCTGAACCCAATTTATGCTGACATTTTCATATCAATATTACTTGCATGTTTATCTATCACCTTGTATAATCATTTGGGAGCCATGTCTGATTTGAATAAAGCAGAATGAATAGGAGTCACCTTTATGTCTCCATAAGATTGTCTTTTTAAGGAGCATTTTGCTTCTGTATTTGCCAGATCTTCCAGTGACAAAAGAATAGACAACTTGGGAGGGAACTGAACTGATAAGCCCAGTCCAGGTAAGTGGGAGAAAGGCCAGTTCACATCTGCCAACCCAGCTAGCTTGTTAAGAACACTCCTGATTTCCAGAACTTCTTTGGCCCTGCTTTTTCATTGGTCACATCTGTTCATTGAAAGAGTGCAGGGTTAGATGAAGAATTTCTACCACAAATGCTTTCTTTTCCTCCAAACAATTAAGTTCAACTTATTTGTCTTACTCTCCTGGAAGACTCTCCCATTCTGATATACATTATGATCTCAAGCAGTAATGTGTCTATTCCCATTTACTTGAGGAAGTGCACTTTATAAGATTTGTGGTAGCATTATTTTGCCACCTTCATGGCCCTATTTCTTAGTACATCCAATGAAGCTCAGTGATCCAAATTGCATTTCATTGGTCCGATAGTCACCAAATCATTAGAATCCTACATACTATCAGGAAACTACCAGTTGTACCTCATTTTCTTTTGAATGAACTCTTCTTCATAATTCACAGCTTCCCAGAATCTTCCAATGAGACATGTGACATTCAGGCTCCAGCCACCACCTGTGTAATATAAAAGCATGTTTGACATAAGCAGTACAAAAAGCAAAGGACTGTGGAACGAGAAGTCACATGCTTTGGTTTTGTGATAAGAAGAAATCTGATTAGCTAGAAGGTAGCATTGCGTGTCTTCTATAGTGTCACATGATAGCTAGCTACTGTTGAGAACTGTCACTAAGAGACTTTAATTAAGCCCAAGTCAAGATAATTACTGAATCAAACATAAACTCATTCAATGGTGTCCCAGCTCATATAGGTGTAGCCCAATACATCTACAATAGATTTAAACTCAATTCCATCAACAGAACATGATTGTTACAGTAAGCCTTGCTCAAAATCTATAGATGGCAAGTCTTAGGCACTGATGGAAAATTCTTTGACAATGTTATAGACATGAATGTGATTTTCCAATATAAAGGCCTTCTAAGCATTGCATTTGTTAATCTTGTAGGCTTAGAATGTAATGACAAAGATTTGTAATGTCCCATGGATGCCTACAAAGATTAATCTGCTCAGTATTTGAAACTCATACTGTGGCCTTGTGTCCAGTGCTCAAATACAATGAAACAAATATGTCAACTTACCCAATATTCAGTAAATATTTTAGAATTGATAACCAAAATATTTAAGAATAAAAAGGAAAAAAAATAAAGGTCTAAGGCATAGTTTTTTTTTTATCTTATGAAATTCCCACCAATCTTCATGAAGCATGGTCTTGACCCTGAATTGAGATGAATAATGTATATATGACCACTTTTGTCACTGTTGCTATGATGCTGTTGATGTTCTCTGAGGGGAAAGAAACATGGAGCCATCAATGAGATAGCAGGCGTGTCCTTCCACCTGCCTCCTAGCAGTTTATGGCCTCGGGCATGGTATACTGCAATATGTAGTCATGGAACATTAACTTAAAGGCGAACTACTGTGAAGCAGCTATCCAGAATCAGCAGTCAAGTCGTGGCTGAACTCATCTGAGATGTTGCTGTCTTTAATTCAACCATCCCTATGTAAGTAATTCTTTCCCAATTTCTTCTAAGTGAGCTTAAACAAGTCATTACTTTGAAAAGCTCATTTGGAGTTTATCTCTTTAGTATTTTTGATTTCTGTCCTTACACATGAAGAGAATCTACCTTTATTTATGTCTAACTCACAAAAGTAAAGTTAAAAGGAACAGGGGAATACTTTTTCATCATTGCTCTAGAAATCAAGTACAGAGTATGCTTTTATATCAGTGGTTTGAAAAGGGAAGCCTTCTTACCCTTGAGATAGACAGAAATCTCTAAAGATAATTTGCATAATCTTAGTTGATCTAAGTAGAAAAGTATAGTACCCGTGTCTAACAGCAGAGACCAGCAACGAGTCAACTCAACAATGTACAGCACAGAGAGCTCCCAGATGTGGATGGATCCACCTATAAGTCAAAACTGAAGATACTGACATGTTTGACTGTAATGAGATCCCAGAATTTGATCAAGGAAGTAGCATATTCTGGTTCCTGGTTCTCTGCTATGAGCTGCATGACTTGAGTGAACTTTATCATATCTTCAATTCTAGGAACATATTAAACAAGGCTAGAAGATGTAGATCTACACTTTTTTGTCAATTTAATTCAAGCAAGAAATCCTTTCCAAACTATGAATCACTGCTATTACTTGCTTTTATTTCCTTGATAATATTTTCAATTAAATGGATTTGTTAACAAAAACAAATTGCATTTAATGAAGTGAAAAACTAAATCATCAGTTTCTTTGTACTTTTCTTAAACTATGAAACTCCTTCAGATAACAAATGACAGATATATTTATTTAATATATAAATATCGATGAAGTAGTATATACATTTGAAGAAGGATCATAGTTTTTGAAAATTATTTTCTAGAATAAGAATTTTCTAAAAAACCTCTTTTTGCATGAAAATTGTTGATAGTTACATTGCATAGTGCAAGGATTTTGGTAGATTTAGTTAACTTTTAGTATTTAAGTTTAGGCATTTTCCATGGAAAATCTTACCAGTGTTCTAATTTTTAAGCTACAAAGTTCCCGTTCCATTCATTAGAAGTTTTATGAGACAGAGATTTTATTTTCAGATATGTATTACTAAATGTGAATGGATTTTTCATGCTGAGACATATGCTGGTTCAATCCTGCTGAGTGTGTAAATTACTGATATGTTACAGTTAGTTTCTGTCCATCTGTGAAATAAAATTGGTAATGAAACCAACACCAATCACTCTATAAAGAAGGAGAGGATGTTTGATAGAGCAATGTAAGTAGACAAAGATCTAAACTATCAGGACATGTGATCAAAGATAAAGTTTGTACTTTATAAGTAACAGTGCCTGATGACATCAAGATTCAATATTATGGGTGTGGTCTCCACCACCCTAACCTATATTCAAGCCCAAGATGTTTAAAGCATGCCACTGTGTGTTGGTCAGAATAGGACTGAAGGGAAATCATTTAATGATGTAAGCCTCCTTTTTTTGTCAATATAGTTTAATGATAACACACTGGCTCAGTCTACCCACATGGTACTTGTAAAGCTCAAATTCACAGAGAAAACAATTGGAAGTTTTTGGTAGCATGGCAAATGAATGGAATTATTATTGTGAGTGAGCAAAGTCATCCTACATAATCCTTTTCATAAAGGATTCTCCTCCTCAGGACTGAACAACAGCAATTTGCATTTACTTTTATTATGCATGAAGTTGAAATGGTGGTGTGCTGGTTTTTTCAAAAGGCAAATATTGTCTACACAGTTACAAAAATGTATAGGAGATGGGAATTTATACTGATGTTAAGTATAAATTCTCAATACACTAACCTGACTCCACAGAATGACTTAAAAACATTCACTCAATAGTATAAAGTTTAAAGGTTTGAGAACTTCACAATAATTTCTGATAATGATCCAAAAATAGGAAACATCACCAAATCCAGAAACTGTATATCTGTGCAAATGTATTTACCTAATTAATGTTTTCATTAGATGTCTATTCACTACCACAGCAGTACAGTGACAGACCAGACAGTGGCAGGCACTAAAATAGATAACATTTTTTTTGATAACCAAGAAAGAATCATCATTGATAACCACAAATGGATATGTCCAGAGTAGCTTGCATTTCTTTTCTGTAAGTAGGGGCACTCCTGCTGCTGTCGGTGTCAAACCTACTTCAGTGGGAGAAAGTGACTTCTGCTCCCACACATAACAACAAGACTGACCAAGGTGATGTGTCCCTCAAGGACCTGTTTGATCATGCCATCACACTGTCCCAGACTTCCAATAATCTCACTAGAGAAATGCGCACATTACTTGTAAGTACCTCACTTCTGGTTTCTTCACAAAAAAATGCCTTCTAGCCAATGACTCTAGTATACCCACATCTTTATTAGAAATCATCTAAACCATGTTTCTAATAGCACAAGTTTCACAGATAAGTAGAAGCATGAGCTACTGAAAAGGACATGGAGGGTGGGGCAGTTTTTAAAGAATTCAGTCACTTACAAAATTTGCCTCTAATGACATGCTATTTTTCTTAAAATACAATATTCTTAAATTTATATTTGTGACATAAAACCTAATAGCCATGTCTAAGAGAGGGATTTGATTTCCTTACCTTGTTTGTAGCAGAACAGTCTCCAGGAGTACCTTCAGTTACTCACTGCAGACATCCTATAGAGAAGTGCAGTATAGTGACTTTCATAGACTTCATAGAACAAATATTAACTGTTTTGATGCCAATTAAGGAAAAATAAAAATAATAAAAAGCTATATAATCTCTCAAACTCTCAAATGCCAGGAGTCATTATATAAAATATTTCCAGTAACACTTACTCAGTGGGAGTCATCTCTTCCCAAAGGCAGCAAGGGTAGGCAGTTTTAGCTGGACATGATAGAGCCAGGGAATTCATCTCTGTATTTACAGTATGCATATGTTCATTCTGTGCTTATTCACCAGTTTCCTTTCATCTCCTCATGCTCTTTTAGTTCTCCGATGGCTTCTCCGCAAAAATGTTCACAAAGTTTGTAAGTACCACACTGATATCTGACAAACAAGAACAGCAATCCTTGAAAGGGACAGGGAAGCAAGCATGCAAACCAAAAAGAAAACCTTCATACTAAGATTTAGGATATAATTTACATGAGAGGGACCCCAAGACAAATTCCAAGATTTTTACCTCCACAAGTTAAAAACAAACAAACAAAAAGTCCCTCAATTAAAAGAGAATGAGAAAGAGGCAGGCAGCTTCAGGAATCTCTGAAGTGAAAAGAAACAAAACAAAACCAACCAAAAAACAAAAAACAAGGATTTTAATGGGATTACAGTACATAGCTATAAGAATTGTGTGAAAGGATTGATTATGTGGGGCAGAACTCAGATCTCCCACTCTTCTTTCTCAGGACTAAGGATCCTGGGACACTCTCAGTGTTCTACTGGTTTTCTGTAAAGTAGACCTGCATTGTAATTCATGTGTAGCACAGGGAAAACAAACCTAAATAGGACCCCATGTCAACAGAGAAGAGGACACTTTTTAAGAGCCTATTAGGAATGTTCAAATGCTAGTTTTCAGAGGCCAAAGTTTGCTCAATTGTAGGAATGGTTTAGGAGTGAAAGCAGATTATCTCTTACTTGTGATTATATGCTATATGTTCAAGGTGAGTTAATGGCAAGAGAGAGCATTCCAACAAACACCCCAAGAATGTCTACATTGGCAATAAATGTATGTTCATACTGTCCTTCTACTCAGGAGATATTTTTATTCTTCATTTTTGACTAATATCCTTTAGGCCTTACTATTCTTAGTAATCCATTAAACAAAATAACTCTTTTCAGTTTTACATGAAAGATATTTCAAATATGATATTTAAATTAATATAGTATTTAAGTTTATAGGTTAATAAATATGTAAACACTAATTTCTATTTTATGTTTTTAATTGATTTGTAATTTGCATTTCTCAAGGATGACCACTATTTTTATTAAATTATTAATAGGTAATAATAAGTGTATATTCAATATAAATAAAGTTGCATTCAAATATTTTTTACTTTGAATGGCACAAGTTCTATGTGTTAGGTGGTACTAGAAAGAATATAATTTTATAATGCCTAGATGTACTTCAATTTAGACAAATGAAAAATAAAGATAAAAAAATATAGATTCATAGAAACTGTGGCACTGGGATCAAATCATCAATACAGATTATCTTGAAAACACTTTGTATCTTATAATTGTAATATTTTTAAGGTTTCCCTTCAAATAAAATTTTTTGAGGTGTGGGAATAGAAGAGAATGGAAAAGAGGAAAGAGTCTGAGAAGTTACAAATAATAGATGAAAAACAAATTGAGATGGTAAATTTAATAGAAAAAAATCTAGGTAAAGAGATAACTTTAATTTCTTCACATTAGATTTTTATAGTGCACATTTCTAAGACAAATCTACTGAATTAATTCATGTGCTCTTCATGGATTCATTTGCTCAATCCCCCAAACTGAACTAACACAGTTACTATTTTAACATGTGTAGGTATTGGATTTCCTCAAGGATAAAGAGTACATGATCAAGACTCTGAACAGCTGCCACACATTTTCTCTCAATATTCCAGAAACCGTGGAGGAAGCCAGAGATATCTCAGTGAGTCCTCAGGCCAGGATTTTCACATAAATAACTGAAGCAATACATTGCCTTTGCCATTTTATAGGTTCTTATAAACATGATAATTACACCTGCAGGGAAATGGGGTAAGAATGAGCAATTAAAGAGAAAAAAAATTGTGAGATAGTGGATAAATTATAAGTTAAAGCAGATGTTAAATAATATTGTAGGAGAGCCATAAACTCTCAAAGGTCATACAAAAGTGTCTTGTCACTGGGTTTTCTTTATTATTATATGGGAACTTATTAAGTGAATTGTGAACTCCTAAGGTATGCAAAAATAATTGTATTTATTATTTATTACTCATGTCTCCTCTTTGGCACAATTTTTCATTACTTACAACCATAATGATTCTTTAATTTTCACAACTCTCCTGGTTCTGATTTTTATGTTTGCATTACTTCATGACTTTTGTACTTTCTTTGAGCCTTAATGGAAGTATCTGTACAAACTAGTCCTTTATACACTATGCAAAGTTCCCATGTCCTTAGTTGTGATGAGGTCAACATATCACAGTAACTTCATTTATAATTATTTTGATCTCTCCCTTCTGACTTTCCGCTATAACTTATCTCCCCATGAATTAATTTGACATCATTTTGAAGATAATAAGGGGGAAGTGAAGGAATACGATTTAAAGGAACAGAGGTAACAAAAATTAGGATTTAAAAAGATAAATTATTTTATTCTTTTTTTCTTATTTTACACATTGATCCCAGTCTTCTCTCCCTCCCTCACTCCCTCCCACCCATGACACCCCCCTCCTCCCGACCACTCTCCCATCCCATTCCCCCTAAAAAGATAAATGTAATGTAGTTTTTCTGTGACTAGCAAGAATGAGTGTCTGGTAATTATCAATTCAATCCCTTATTCTTAGTCATATGCCACCATACTCCCAGCAACCTATATGTACTTTTATTTGACTTGTTTCTATCATTCATATTCTTTACATGTTTTTTTTTGTTTTGCTATTTGCATTGGACTCTTTTTTCTCTTCTTTTTCATGACCACTAGAATAGTTAGGGAACATTAACACAAGAGATATTCTAAAACAGTTTTCATGTAAGTTCCTTCATTAAAGTCAAACATGTACTATTGTTCTGTTGTACATGCCAAGAAACAAATTATTCTTCTAGAGGCAAGAGGCAAGGAATCATGTTGGCTCAGGAAAGAATATTTATCAACAACAGTTTCACTTCAAAATATATTTCTATTCATATTTCAAAATAACCTAAATATTATAAGCTAGTATAATTGTGATCAATCTAATTTATTAGAATAGTAAATCTGAATTAAATGATTTATAATTGATAGTGGAGGCATCTGTCTTTCCTAAATTATGTTCTATAGGAACCTACTATGTTCTAAGCAAAGCCTTGGTGTCCCATGGGTAAGCAAAACAATCAAATACACAGGGTCTTGTATGAAGAGCAGGTGATAGAATTTCAAATGCACAACAAAATATGATCAATATAATTGCTCATTACAAAAAGTAATCTATATAAGTTATTTATATGTCTTGTGTAAATTTATATTAAAAAGTTATTTATTTGTTTCATTCTGGCAGAATATAGGTGAATGGTTGAAATTTATAGATTTAAATCACTTACCTTTAAAAGAGTTTGTGTTATTCTTTCTATTTAAAAATACATGTAGCTAATCCTTGTGTCTTCATTTGCCTTAATATTGTTGTTCTTTTATGACATATAGTTTGAAGACTTTCTGAAAATGATACTCAGCATAGTGCATTCCTGGAATAGTCCTCTGCATCACCTAGTGACTGAACTAGGTGGTATGAAAGGTGTCCCTGATGCAATTTTGTCAAGAACCAAAAACGTTGAGACCCTAAACAGTCTGCTTCTAGAGACCATCATGATGATACTGAGCAAGGTGAGCAGTCTTCTTTTCTCCCACTTTTCTCTTTCAGGAATGGTGTGATTTCTGTAGTGATTGATACATTTTGACACACCTCACTTCACAAGTACACAATATAGGCATTCCACCTTGAATGCAGCTCCACCATTATGATGAAGATAGAATGAATCTGCTCTTCACAGTCATTTGAAGAGTAACTTTCCCGAGTCATGTGGCATGCTCCTGATTATTTCCTTTTCTCATATCACATTCATCCCTGGCCTGTTTGCCTGCTAGGTCTAAAAACTGTCATCAGCTCTTCCATTGTCCCTTGGCTAAATGCAAATCTATGCTCAGAGGACAATTTCCTGGTCCTTTATCTATTTAGTCACAAAACACCATACTTTAAATAGTATCAACTTATTTTAAGAAAAGGTAAGTATGCTGCTATGAACACAGTTGAACAGATGTCCTTCTTGTATGAATGTGCATCTTTTAGGTATCTGCCGAGGAGTGGAATCACAGCATCTTGAAGTAGACTGATTTCCATTTTCCTAATGAACCTCCACACTGATTTCCAAAGTAGCTGTATGAGTTTGCATTCCCACCAGCTGTGGAAGAGTGTACCCCTTTCTCCACATCCTCTCTAGCATAAACTGTCTGTGGTGTTCTTGATTTGTCTCTATCCTAGTTTTTAGATGACAGATTTATAGTATTCTGTGTTAGATTTTTGAAATCCATGCTTCAGACCAACACTTTACATTACTAAAATTTCCCTAAATATAAATCAATATTAAGAAGGGAAAAGCACAGATAAATACATTCAGTGGTAATGTTAAATACAATCGGTGGAAATATTAAGTGTCTAACTACCCATTTGGTCATTAGGTTCATCCTGGACTGGAGAAAAATGGGACATACCCTGTCTGGACAGACCTGGAATCCTTGCAGGCAGCTGATGAAGAACGTCACTTTTTTGCTCTTTATAAATTGTTCTACTGCCTTCGTATTGACACATATACAATTGACCTTTATCTCAAGTACCTGAGGTGTCTGCTTGTTAATGGTGATAGCTGCTACTCTGTAGAATTTTGAGAAGATCATTAGTGAACTATCCTTTTGAAGCTTCTTATAATTTTATACCTTTTAAATGTATGCCTCAGTGTGACTGTTCTTTATAAAATAAAAAGAGACATTCTTGCTATGCCAAAGCATAAAAAATGTGTGAGTATCTTTTGTTCATTTAGTACTAAATGTGTCCGAAGCACTGATACCAGCCTAACAGGAAGAAAAGATGTTTGAAAGAAAAATGAGACAACACACCATTTACTTTAGAATTACAGTTAGTATGAATCAAGTTATTGAGTTAAAAAATTGGCATCAATAATAAAAGCATAGCTATAGCCATGCTACTTCAAACTTGGAAACATTGGAATACTTTGAGAAATTCAACAGCTTTATTAGTTATTTGAGAATATTGCACAAAGTGTTTTAATCTTATACACTCCCAAGTCTTCTTAAAATTAACCCATTCCCTAAACATGCTTGTTTTTTTTAAAGCCTTTACAATCACTTATCAGTGCTCATCTCTCAGACTCATATTAGACACATCCTATATGACCTCTTTATTCTATGTTTAACAAGTGCCTTTTTGTATGATTTCAACTTCATCACATATTGAAATTACATGATACATCACCTCACCCTCTTGCAGCTCAAGTCATACAGTAGGAAAGGCTGAGAAGGACATTTCCTATCACTTCTCACCTTTTTCCCGCCTCTTGATGTTCATTCTTTTGTCTTTGTCAGAACTGGAAAGAGGAACAAGAAAAAAGGAACATTCCCACTATGCACAATTTTCAGTCAACTCTAGGTGGATTCCCTCAAGGTGAAGATGCCTTTCTAGGGTCTTTGAGGCTCACTAAAATTTTCCTAAAACATTACCAGGAAAGACACTTAATCAGGAGATGCTCCTGGGTTTATTTTCCTATCTGCTCCAAATCTCTGCTATTTGTATCATGCTATGCTTCTTTCCCATCATCCAGATGCCACTCTACTGAAGAAAGTGGTGGCTGAAAGTATGATTTGTAGCAACTGAAAGAGAAATAGGTGCCATGACCACTGCATCAGTGGAGTGGTAATAGTGAAGGATCACTACTGACTCCATCCTGTGGTCTCTATCAATCTCCTTTCCTATTCATACAAATCCACACTACAGCAATAAAACAAATTATTACCACATATCACAGAAGAATCAGATGCCACTATTCTCTTCTTTTTACTCCTGTAAGTAGTTTTGTCTAGGAATCACTATCTTAGAGACACTCACACAGACATTTCTTAGGAAACCACTAATCCTAATAGGTTAGAGCATTCAAATTTCATTTACTTAATCCTGAGTCTTTGATTGATGGAGGTTCAGTTTGTCAACTCACTCTGAGTAATTTAGGATCTGGGCTTATCTTACTGTCAGGTCTCCTGAAAGAAAAATAGCAAGGTTATCTTTCCAGCAAGGATCAGATTATCAATGAATTTTAGAAGTAGAAGACAATCAAGCTACCATCTTAATCAACAAAAACATTGAAAATGTCTGAAATGGAATGAAGAAACTGGACTTATGAGGTGGGAAATAGGGGAATAAAAAAATAAAAGAAATTAGTAAAATACTGGGTATGAAGGACAATGTGCTATCAGGATATCCAATCTCATGAGAACTCTATGTTCCTGTTTTCTTTAGTGATAGCCTCGTTCTTCCTGTTCCTTGCTTTCCTAGAATTTTCGTTTGTACTAGAAGAACCTATTCTTTTATCTATGGGATTTTTACAGGTCTAAAGCAAAAATAAGTTTAGATTTTTCTCTTTTTAAGAATTCAAACAGATTTCTGCCATGTATGAAAAACTCTTGATGCATATACCACCAGTATTTCAGCTAAACCATTCTTTGATCTTACACATAGCCTGGGGAGTTTTTAATCTAAAACTTGCTATGGCTCCATAACTCAGAACAGTAGTGAAGGCCGTGCCCCATGTTAAGCTAGCAACATCTCTATTACCTCTTGGATGTAGGCAGAATGGTAATTACCCTGATATATATTTCATCTTTTCATTCAAAAAGCAGGAGATTTTCATGAGACAGAATCTTTATATCTCAGTTATTGGTTGTCGAAAGCACCTCACACCATTCTCTCTTCACATTCTTCTCATTGATCTATGGCTATTTCCAACACAGGTGATAGCAGTTTATTGGAGGGTGTTGGAAATAAATGACAACTCAATTTTGTGAAATTTACAGTGTTGTATGTTTATAACAAGAAGGAATTTTAGACTTCTGCAAATTCTCTCCAGTGTGACAGAAAAAGGCCTCAAAGTGGCATATAATTGAACTAAAAAAATTCAGACATATTTATTGTGGCTACAGGTATGATATAGATTCAGAAAAAAGTGACTAGAAATAATACTTAACAGACATTTTGAAACACCCCTTCTTTAATGAGAGTGAGCGAGTGTACTTAACACTGGGTTTCAATGTAATATGGCATTTGAAGAAATGGTCTCTCTGTAGCAAGAAAAACAATAGTGGCATTGAAACAGAAAGAGTCCAATTCTAGAAATTGATATATCTAATAAAATAGAGAATTACTCATCATGAGAGTGATACCAAATACAGAGGTTTTAAAATGTCTATTTTTTAAAGAAGTTTTGGTTGAATTTTAAGAGAAGGGTGACAGAAATGAGTGGATGTATAATGCTAAGACTTCAAAAGAAATTTAATAAGGCTGTTCCAATGATGAAGTATTTAAGCATATAGGATGAATGGGTGTAAGTAGGCTATGGTTCAGTGTGGGGATGTGGCAGATGAATATGACAAAAAAGCTTTAAATACAAGACTAGGCAAAAAATGTTAATGAAGGGCAATCCACAAGAAGATGGGGTAAGAATAATGAAGTTTATGACTAATTGAACATGGACTTGATTTTCCTAAATGCCATTGACTTTTTACCAGAACTTAACAAAATGAGTAATGTTATAGAAACCACAAAAAGGAGAGCCATTTGAAACACACTAAGTATGCACTGTCCAGAATCAGACATTTATTCTTTGGTAATGATGAGTTATAAATCACTTGTCCTCTTTAAGAACCTTTTGTAAGAGAGATATATTCTCTTAATTTTTTACAAGTTCTTTTAAGTTAAAAATAAAACCAATTGTACAACGTAGCTCCCCAAACAAACAATAAAAATTAGCTTAAATAAAATTTATAGCAAACATGTGTATACATAATTAAATATTATATGTTTACCTGTAACAAACCACTGGATCTTGGGGCAAAACATGGCCAGTTTGGTGAAGAATCTGTCTGTTTCTGTGTGGGTGATACCTTCAGGGAGATCTGTCACTTTTGGCAGTTCCCAGCAGAACACCTTGCTTCAATCTACTCTGTCCCTGGTACACTCTAAATTGACTGGCCATATATATATATATGGCAAGGGAGGGCAGATAGACAGACTGTAGTATAATGACTGCCCATATAGGTAATATTGCCCACCACCCTTTGAAATGATCCCCACACCCATGTAAGTAGATGAGGAGTGGCAGGAGGTTAAATCCAGTGTAGGCAGCATGGTGACGGGAGAGGGTGCTGGAGACTAGGAGATACGACAGAGCTGCTTCATTCTTGACTGTTGGCCTGCAGTCACTGTCAGGATTGAACAGGGCTCCAGGCTTTCTGTCCTTACTGCTACATTGTAATATATGCAGTGACTCCACTGGACCATGGATGGATTTGGATGTGTGTGTGTGTGTGTGTGTGTGTGTGTGTGTGTGTGTGTGTGTGTGTGTGTGTGTGATCCTGTGGTTCAATAGGCACATTCAATTTCATGATCAACACACTAGGTCCAGATGATAACAACATTCCTGTGTACTGATGTGCTGTCTGCTGTGAGATTTAGAGAGGGAGGCTGAGGCTGAGGTATTTGATACCAATTAGAGCTAGGAGGCTGCAGAAACCCTATAGAAGTGCTCATACAATTCTGTTTTGCCAGCAGAGCCATGTAGAACATGGGTACAGCCCCTGACAGAACACCTCTGTCCACAGGCTGACTTGAGGGACCAGTGTGGGACTGGATAGGGTTTTTGTGAGTCAATGCACAGTACAGGACTTGGTAATAACGTGGCAAAGTGTACTGAACCTCAGCCTTTGCATGTGACCTCCCATATGCCTCCTCTGGTTGTTGAGAAGATCCTTGTTTGAGGCTGCTGGACCCCAAGCACAAAAGCCATCTGCTGCTGGTTAGGAGTCATGAAATATAAAAAAGGCTATTGAGAGAGGCAGCTGCTGATCATGCTGGGGGCTATTGTCCACCAGGTGTGTGTGTGTGTGTGTGTGTGTGTGTGTGTGTGTGTGTGTGTGTGTGTGTGTGTGCAGATGCTTGCATGCATCCATGTATATGCATGTGTATGTGTGTGTGCATGCATGCATTTGTGTGTTTGTCTGAGAGGGAGGGGGAGAGAGAGAGTTAGGATACTGTCCATGGAGAGTTAAAGAAGTCGATCAGTTGAGGTCCTGCTGGTAGCCCAGAAGGACAGGATTTGGTGAGTAGGTGGCAGAAGGGGAGACGTGGGATAGTTGGAAGTAGTACAGCTATCTTGTAGAAGTCATGGAGTCATGATGTGCTTAGGTTGCTGAAATTTCAGGAGGGATATTTGGGACTGGAACAGAGTTGAGAGAATCAGTTGCTTTAGTAGAATGTCATTTGTCTGAAGGGCTGAAGGGGTTAAGGGGTTGCTGAAGGTTTTTTTTTTTTGCCTGCTATGAAACCATGTGATTATTCAAGGGTGGCAGTTGATGAGTGGGTGTAAGAGCAGAAAGTTGTTACTGCTGCTACTGTTGTTCTGCTGGGCAGTGCAAAGGAGAAAGTCCCAGTGAAATGACCTGGGTTGCTCATGTTTAGGCCACCCAGTGCCACTCCTGGTATAGATGTCTTTCCCTTCTACCATCTGTACTGCTGCCAATGGTGTCACCTCTGGTGAGGATGGAAATTCCACTGAAGCATCTAGGTTTGGTGAAAAGATCCTGTAGTCTCCACTGAGCCTTCTGTGTCTCTGCTGCTCTGAGGCAATGGCTCCAGGGATTTGGGTTCACCATGTACACTACTCTGGCAGCTGAGGTGTGGCTCAGATATTCTGTTTTCTCATTTGTCATTTAGATGTCCACTCTGCTCAGTTTCTTGGGCAAAAATTCTCTCTCAGACCTTTTGATATCCTCTCTATCTCCCATTGATTTTCTCCTGCACTGGAAGTCTGATCAGAGTATCATATCCATGCATACAGTCCTCTCTTGAGAATGAATTTCTGTTGATGTAGAGACCCACAGTCAAACATTAAGTGGAGCTTTCAAAGTTTTGCAGAAGCTGGAGAGGAAGGATTGTGGGAGCCAGAAGGGTCAAGGACACCAGTAGCACATGACACATGGAATGAACTAAACAGGACTAACTGGGGCTCATGGAGACTGAAGTGGCTGTCACAGAACCTGAATGGATCTTGTCTGGGTCCTCTGTGTGCATGCTATGGTTGTTTAGCTTGGGGTGTTTGTGGAACTCCTAACAGTGGGAGTAGGGGTGTCTGTTTTTTTTTTTGCCTGCTTTGGGGACCCTTTACCTCCTACTGATATGCCTTGTCTAGTCTTGATATGAGGGTTTGTGCCTAGTCTTATGGCATCTTGTTATGCCATGTTCAGTCTATATCCCTGGAAGACCTGTTCTTTTCTGAAGTGGATGTGGGAAGGAAGGGAAGTGGGATATAGGGACTGTGATCAGAGGAGGGAATGGAGGCTGCAGTCAGAATATATGATATGATGATGATGATGACAATGATGATGATGATAATAAAGTCATTTTATATTTTCATCTTTTATGCATTCTGAGAATCAATATTCAAGGATTCTTGTATTGTTGGTTTAATTTCCCAGTCTGATCAACATTGTTGCCCATCTCTAAATAAGTAGCTGCGCATTGTGATATCATTGGTGATATGAAGTTATCTGTGGTAACTTCTTGAACAGGTTACTGCTATCAATAATGAATTTCAAAATCTGTTCTGATTTATCAGGATTATTCTGTCTTTGGGTTCTTCTTCAGGTTAGCTAAATTCACATAGGTCTATTCCAGTGGAGACTGTATATTATTGGCAGGAACCCCCAGACAACACCTTCCATGAGAAGTTTTCTTCACTTTTGACCTTGACTTCCATTTCTAAGACATCTTTGTGGATTTTCTTTCTTTCTTCCTCCTTGTCAGAAGGGAAAACTGCTATT
Organism: Cricetiscus sungorus; assembly: GCA_030556225.1. Classification (NCBI taxonomy): domain Eukaryota; kingdom Metazoa; phylum Chordata; class Mammalia; order Rodentia; family Cricetidae; genus Cricetiscus; species Cricetiscus sungorus. The sequence goes on from JANBXA010000392.1 coordinate 2,669,838, forward strand.
CAGCAAATGGGCTGGAAGAACCCTTACCTACTGCCAGGCTGAATGGCAACTCAACTTGGAGTTTGCCTTGGTTCTATTTCTGGTATAGCCATGCTCAGATGTCCTGCTCTGTCTCCTGATACAAACAATTATGTTTGTCATCATTCTCAGCTTCCTCTTTACTTGGAGTCTTAGATATAAACCTGTTTTCCCTTACAGATTCATGCACCAGTTTTGTTTTTCTGATTATTTCATTGTTCTCAGACCATCCTTCATACTTTCTGTTTCACATTTTTCAGCACAAAAGAGCAGCACCATAAATTTGTGAGTAAATCTCTCCATGAGTCCAGTGTGGGTGTAGCATCTCATTTAATAACAACTTTACCCTGCTCTCTAACATAGGCATGTGAGCTCATCTATGCAGGTGAAGTGTTCAAAACTGTATTTATCTCATTTTGAAAAACACTGAGGAATAACAGAGGGTAGCCCCTGGCAATTCACCTGGCCAGAAGTGCTGGGACTGATGACACACCTGATTCCCATCTCCTCCCCATGATCAGCTGCAGCTGGAACCAGACAGCAGGCTACAGACTGTGGGTGTTTATCGAGGGGCCACAGTCAGAGCCTGGAGTTGGAAGGTAGAGGATAGAGAGAGGTAGGGAAGAAAGGGCATCAAGAAGGAGGTAGAAAGAGGAAGAAAGGAGGTTCAGTTCAGAAAGAAAAGCAAGGAGGGTGGAGCCCACACATTTTTAAAGTCTATAAGTAGTCATGTTGCAGTCATGTTGTACCATCTTTAAGAGCTCATGCTTGAAGCTAAAGCTTTGACCAACATTAAAGTGATGGGGGATTTAGAAGTTGGGGCCTGGTACAAGATTTCATTATATGTACTTCAAAGAGGATTCTCAGTTCTCTCTCTCTCTCTCTCTCTCTCTCTCTCTCTCTCTCTCTCTCTCTCTCTCTCTCTCTCTCTCTGCTGTGTGTATATCTCTATCTATCATCTATCATTTGTATGTATTTATTTTTACTTCTTTCCTATTGACACTGAAAGACCCCCACTCAAGGCTAATAGCTTAAGGCCTGACTTAGCAATGGTAACGCCATTTTGCAAGGCTTCCACATAAACAAGTAAAAGTACAGGACAAGGTCAGTACTCACAGGCTGCCACATCTGGCCTTGGGAGGGGAGCAGAGAGTTTGGAGAAAAACCCAAACATGAGTTAAGTCAGCTATTATCAGATTCCCAAACACGTAAGAGGCTTGTTCTCGGATGACTCAATGCCTTATTTGAGCTGACCAATGGGACCCCTGTAACTATGCATCTTGCTTCTGTACCCATGCTTTTGCTACCCAGCCCTATAAAAGTCCCTCTCCCTAGCTGTAGTGGTCTGCAAGGCTGCATTGTTCCATTGACATTGCTTCAGGGGGTCTTGCTTGATCAAACCACATTAGTCCGTTAGGAATCCACAGCTTTTCATTTTTTGTGGAAACAAAATTAGAAATCCTTTTCCCCAGTAACTTGTCCTTGGACTTAAATTTTGGAGTCAAAGCATTTTTAAAATATATAAATTGTATTAATCCAGCAGCATTTGGTTTAAGAGTTGTTTTTATTTTCTCAGCAGTCAAACAATTTAAAGATAACAGAACAGCGTACAATATCCAAAGTTTCTCTGTGCTTTTCATCTTTACGTGGCTTTTATATTTTTTATTTCTTTTACTTCTATTTTTTTTCATATTTTGAGACAGGGTTTCTCTGTGTAACTTTTATCTGTTCTGGAATTCACTCTGTATACCAGGTTTACTTTGAATCACAGAGATCTGTTTGCCTCTGCCTCCTGAGTGCTGGTATTAAATGCATGTGCCACCACACCCAGCCACAATCTGTCTTTTTAAAACCATTGTATCCTGTTTCTTTTTCTCTCCCAAGCCAATGTATATTTTAAAACACACTGTAAACCTTCATTGCCAGCCCTTGTACACACCAATGAATTGTTAGCAGAGCTCTTTAAAAGCAATGTGGTTTTTTTTTGCCGCTTATGCAAATTTTGGAAGCCTCCATTAAAGGAGCCACACACAAATCTCTATCTCTAGCAAAACAAACTCCAACCGAGAAAAAATGCTGCTATCCTGAAGTCTTGCTTGTGTTTGTTCCTTTGTTTCTAAAACATTTTTTAAGCTTGTTTAGTTTTAAGTGAAAGTTCTTATTAGCCACGTTGGATTTCTAGATATATAGAGATATATTTGAGGTGAATAGGTATTCTTCAAAACTTTCAAAGACCTACAGAATATGACATTTAACTTGGTTTAGGGTTTTTCATGACAGTAAGACATAACTGCTCCTGGAAACACCGCCTGAGTCAGAAAGGAAGACGGATATTAAAGAAACATGTTATGGAGTTTGCTTCTAATATGGCAAGACTAGCCATTTGGACAACATACTGCTCTTGTCTAGACTGTTTGACTATATGCTGTATAAACTGGATGTGTAGGACACACAGAAAAGTGACTGCTGAAACAAGATGGACATTGCTACAGAATTCCTACTTCGTGGAAGAAGCAGACATTCTACAGGACACAGAGAAAAGTGACTGACAAACTGCTAATACAAGCAAACATTTTAAAGTCTCCTTCTTTGCTGAGGAGTCTGCCAGACATGGCCTATGGGCTGAGGATGGAACATTACAGAAGAACTTCGGTGACTGACCAGGCAGTGAGTTGTCTCTGTCATTCTAGAGTATGTATTATCCTTCTGTGGTCTTTGAAGGAGTTGAAGACAGATAGTTATGGTTATAGTTTTCCTTACTTAGGATTAAAGATAAGTTACATATAGGGCTTTAGACTCACAAAGATAGAATAGATGATAGAATATTTTCTTTAAATCTTACTAAATGTTAATGAACAAAATCTTGTTAACTGTGATTTATATTTGATAACTGCTGTGTGATATATTTTACTATGTTAAGGTTAAAACCCTTCTTTTTATTTTAGACGGAAAAGGGGAGATGATGGGAGATGCCATTCTGTAAATATGTTTCTTATATTGGTTAATGAATAAAGCCCTGTTGGCCTATAGGAAAGGAAGATAGGAGGAACTAGGAGAAAAGGAGGAAAGACTAAGTAGTAAGGAGGAGTCAGCATGGAAAGCCTGGAGAGAGCATCATGCTGTCCCACTGCTCTCTGATAAGATGACCATGTGGAAAGACTTAGATAAATAGAAATGGGCTAATTTTTAAGACAGAGCAAGCCAGTAAGAAACTAGTACCTGGACAACAGCCTTATATCAAATACAGAGTCTCTCTGTGGTATTTGGGGCTGGCATGGTGGCGGGACCAGGCTGGCTGGCAGAAAACAACTACCTACCTAATACATGGAAAAGATAGATTAAACAAGCATTAATACTCCTGGATGTGGCCCACAAGGTAAACAAGCATCCATAGAACAGAAAAGCCATCTGAAATATAAACTAACATTATAATAAATTTGCTCCATTAAAATTTAATAAAACACTTTCTCTATCAAGAGGAAGAAAATAAAAATTCAAACACAGGAAGCTTTTAGAACCTGAAATACATACTATTTGAAAACAAACTTCCACGTCTACTATAGTCTATCCCTTTATATTATTCTACATCCCACCTACATTTATGCCTGTGTTACCTCTTTTGTTAATCGTTTCTGAATGATAAAGAGAGAAATCCCAGTGTATGCTTGTAGCCCACTCTCATGTCAACACCCTAAATCTGTGCAAACAATATCATGCTACTGATACAAACGCAAGACCTATCAGTATCATTCTGCTTTTTTAATCTCAAACTGTAAAAACAAGTGATTTCTCTTTAATTTAATTTGCTTTTGTCAGTTATTTATCAGAAGGAAAAGTGCATATGGAATGTGTGTTTGTGTGTGTGTGTGTGTGTGTGTGTGTGTGTGTGTGTGTGTGTGTGTGTGTGTAGAAAGAAAGAATGAAATGAAACAGACCTAAAGGTAAGGATTGAGTAACACACACACATGCACACCTCCCCACACACACAAAAACAGAGAGACTTTATTAGAAATATGTCAGTTTCCTCACCAAAGCAACCATATTAGAATAATAAAAAGACCTCTCACTAGAAATTCTGAAATTCAAAAACCAGTAAAAAATTAAAATATACATTAAAGAATTTAAAATAAATAATTGGCCACCAAGATGGTTTTATACACAAAGTTATGTTTTGATTTTGTCAAATTCAATAGAACATTTTAAGAAAAATATAAATTATGATATTTCATGAAGACTAACCCAGTATTAAGAAAAAGATGAAATTCATCTTTAAACAAAACAAAAGATAGTTTCTATTAAGAAACAGAAAAGTATGTGTCCCATGAAAATAATAGATTAACAAGGAGCAAATAGAAAATAACCATTTTTTAAATTGCAATCTCAAGATGACAAGAATCAGGAAAGGAAAAGGAGGTGAATGAAGAAGAGGAGGAGGAGGAAGAAATCATCTCCCACAAATGAGGTGGAGTCCAGTGAAGCCAACAACTGGGCCCAGTTCATGGACAAGGACAAATTCTTCAATTGGAACTCTGTAGAGCTCAATACTACCAGGGACATTTCCAAAGCTAGTGTCTTTGATGTTTATATGCTTCCCAAACTACATGTCAAGCTACATTTCTGCAAAATTATTTAGATTGCAGGTACTTCCCTACCAATTCTTCCAAATCCCATGTAAATATTTGTCTTCATAAGGATAGAAGAAACATCATTTGGTAAAATAGACATTACACAAAAAAAAAAGAAAAAAAAAAAAAACAGTCCTGTGTAACCTAATAAACAAGAAAATCTGTAATTTTTACCTGGAAAAAAATATGGAAAATAGCAATTCAACCAAGTTTAAAAACAAAATTGCAGGAATGAATAAGACTTTTTGAATAAGAACCCCCAATGTAAAGGATATTAGCTCTACAATGAAAAATTCAGCTCTCTATTTAAAAGTCCCTGAATGGAAGTTCTGAGTTGAAGATTTTACATAACATCAGTGTTTTATCATCATAAGAATTAAAATAAAATTCTCTAGGCCAAAAGAAAAATGCAGTGTGTTGACTGGATAAAAATCTAGGATCCAGTTTCATATTACTCTTTGAAGAAGTATAATACTACCAAATATCTCATAAAGCAAACCTTAAGCACAAAGGAGACAAAACGATGCTCTGCAAGGTGTCAGAACACACAGCAAAATAAAATTATAAATCAGATATAAGAAAACCAAGCCTATTATAATAATATCTAAAGACCAAACTAAACAATATGTTGATGAATATATTATGAATATGGTATTTAAACTCTGGGATAACATAAGAATGGAAATGATATTTTTAGAAACTTTCAGATTCAGCAAATGCAAATCAAAAGGATAGTTTATACAGATGAGTGCTTACATTGAAAATTCAGAGATCCCAAAAACCAAGTATTAGAATCAGGACTATAAACCAATCTTAAAGGATTTATGTTTGTAAATAATAAGTGTCAGGACAGAAATTAATAAAAAGGAGACTAAAGGAATTTCACAAAATACAAAATACAATGAATGAAGTCTTGGTTCCTTTTTTTTTTTTTTTTTTGGTTTTGGGAGACAGGGTTTCTCTGTGTAATAATAGTCCTGTTGTCCTGAATCTCACCCTGTAAACCAGGGTGGCCTGGAACTCAGAGATCCATCTGTCTTTGCCCCCTAAGTGCTGGGATTAAAGGCGTGCACCACCACCACCCAGCAGGTCTTGGTTCTTTAAAAAAAAGATTGACAAATTTCAGTCTTTTATAAGACAAGTAGGGAGACATTTTCTAATTTTAATTTGTATTTGAGATCCATAATAACAGAAACAGCCTTGTATCAGTACATGACCAAACATGTAGACAAAGAGAGAGAATAAATAAACCACAAATGGGGCAGGCAAGATGGATTAGTGGGTAAAGTTGTCACTAAGACTAATGACCTGAGTAGAACTATGGATTCAATGATGAACAGAGAGGACTGGACCTTCAAGTTGTCCTTTGACTACCACAAAAATATTTTGATGCTTGCTAGCAACTGTCAGCCTGGATAGATACATGCCACATACACATAATAATTACTTGAAAATATGCTACTCTAAACCCATAGTCTGACACATATTTAACATTTAAGACAAGTATACATATTATAACATGAAAAAATGCATTTAAAATGTTACTGAAGAGTGGGTATGTACATATAAAACAATGACACTGGGTTACAAGATTGAACATGTACACATTTTCCACAGGACTCTAATAACACCAGAAATGATTCCAAGAATGATCAGGTGGGATTTCATGAAATTAAATATCTATTGATAACAATAAACTACAGAAACAGAGAGACCATGAAGAATGAAAAAAACCCAAATCTAAGTCAACCCTGTGTCAGTAGATTGTTACTAGTGATACATTTTTTTTCTGTCATGTGTAATAGCAGTCACATGTTTATCATCTATCTATCTATCTACCTACCTACCTACCTACCTACCTAGTCTTCTAGTTTATCTGGATTAATGAGTGCTGAACAGACTGTGATCTAGAGAATAGATACAAAAAGACTTAATACATACTTGGAAAATGTTTATTTAATATACTTTCTCATGAAGAAAACACACATAAATTGATTCTAAACATCATCTCACATGAATCAGAATGGACATTTCAAGAAAAAATAAATTATGCCAATGGAATGGAAGAAAAGAATATTGCTGCATTACTGGTGGAAATATAAAGTGATGTAACTATTAGAGAAATCATATTGGACATTATTCTGGAAATGAAAGTACAAACAAGATGCAAATCTACCAGTACAGCATAGATCAGAAAATGAATGAACAAATAAAAATAACAAATAAAAAGACAATACATGCAATATACTCTAACTACAAAGATGAATAAATTATGCCATGTGTTGGAAAATATTAACTTGATACCATCTTGTGAAGCCAGGCTAAAAAGACAAATGCTAGGTGTTTCCTCTTATGTGAAAAATATAGTTTTACACATAAAAATATAAATATATATACTATATGAAATATGACACAAATGTAGAAAAGGTAATGTGATGGTAAGAACATCCCCAAATTGTTCATAATGGGAAAACAGATATAGATAAAAGGAATACAGAAATAATGTTTTCAATCTTGTGTGGATTTAGACTACATCATGTGAAATTAAGCATTGTCCTCTATGGGGACAAGAAGCAGGCAGAAGAGAAAAACAAATTTGTGGGAGTGAGTAAGAGCCAGGCACAATGAAATATAAAGATGAACTGTTTTCCCTAAGAGCATAAATTTTGTATGATAATTGAAATTTATTTCAAAAATTGGGAAATAATGAAAATTTAAGAATGAAAATGTATCATGTACTTGATAGTATTTAAAGACACAAAATCAGTATATTAATGTCTGATAAGGACAGATATTAAAGTAAAATTATTAGAAATTAAAAGACACATAAAGCTAGACCAATCAAACAAGAAGGCAAAATTATCCTATATATGTATACACCAACCAAAAAAGCTTCAAATATCATAAACAAATATGGTGGGAGCTGAAAGAGCCATTAGATAAATCTAGGATGATTCTTTTATTCAGTTTTTCTGGATGTTTTTATGACAGGGAGTTGACATTTTCAATTTGTCCTGTACCTATTGACAGGATCATGCAATTTGTTCTCTAGTCTATTTACTTACTGTACTACATTGATTCATTCAGAGATATGCAGTAATCTGTGAATACTGGATTCAGACTCAGTTCGTGATGGTCAGTGAATTTTCAACTCCATTGTTTATTTTGGCTTACCAGTTTCTAACTTAAAATGTTAGTCTGTGTTTTAACCTTAAAGAAATTGCTCTATAGTTTTCTCTCTCTTTTTTGTTGTTGTTGTGTCCTTGTCAATTTCAACATCAGGGTCATGGTTCTTTAAAAGCAAGAGTTTCATAGTATTCCTTTGCTTTGGAATTTTATTTATTTAACTTAAATGTTAAAAAAGGCAACTGGTGTGAGGCTTGTTACTATGGGGCTGTAAAGGTTCAGGGAAGTGAAACAATATAGGACATATGTACACTATAATGCTATTTTACAAGAATTAGTAATGTTGTCTTCCTAACAGTATTATGTCAAACATTTAGAAGTGTATGTCAAATCCAAGGGAACTGTGGTAGTGTCTTTGCTGTTGTATGCTTTTTTTGTGTTTGCTTGTTGACACCCATGACACCGACCTTGATGAAACATAATGGTAAACACCTTAGCACAATTAATGTCTTCAATAACTCCATATTTTGAAGAGTGCCTTTTCCACTCAAACTAGGTGTCATTCTACATAATCTAATGTGCTTTATTGACTCTTTTTATGGATAGATTCACTATCTATGAAACAGTAGACATTATCATAAGATAATGAAACCCTTTTCTACTGGTTCCAGAATGCATAATTAATGCTCTCCCCAACATCTAAATGGATTTTTGAAAGGTAACAACCTTTTCTTCAAACAAGAATGTTTCCATGGCTACTGGAAACAATTCCTAAAAGATGAATATTGAGTAGACCTGGGTAGATTTCAGTCACCGACATATTTAGTTCTCTGTAATACACTATCATCCTCAAGGATGCCTTTGGCTTAATTTTCTGGGAACCTTTTCAATGGGGCTGTGGAAATGTGGAGGAAAGCTCAGAAAAGTCAGACAACAATGTGAATTTGGTCACATCTCACCTACATCCCCTGTTGCGTCTTCAGAATCTTCCTGGTCTTCTTGGATGGCCTGAGGCCACTACATATCTATCAGGCAATCCCAGCTGCTGAGAGAGCCCAGTGCTGCATTTTCTTCCATAAAAGGCTCTCATTTTCTCTCAAACAAATATGTTTACTGTGTATTCATCCAGCAATAATCTCAACTCTGGAATACAACATGTGCTTCAGGAACAAATCCATCCCTAACGATTGTTCTTTGACTGGAGAAAACTGTTCAGTGTATTATTTGGGAAAGATAGCTCAAACATAAGAAATATTTAATTGTGTCCTCTTTCAAGGCTCTGTACCCAAATCCATCCACTGATGTTTAGTGCTCCAAATACATTTTGGGGTTACCACAGAGAGATTTTCATTGATCTTACATTTACCAAATTTCCACCATTGTACTCATCAGCAGATGTACTTGCATCTCTTGCTGTAATCAATGAATTCTTGTTCAAACCTCATAGCCTTCCTAGAATCAAAGAAGAATAACTGCTGACTGACCCAGTGCATTTATGAACTCTGTTGTGGTGTCAATACAATTTGTGCCATGTGTCTGCCTTTTATAATCACACCTTGATTAATTTAGTATTTCATAAACCCAATTGTCATGACAGTTTTTACACTGAGATACAGCAAAATGTCTGATGGTGTGTCATTGATGCTGAGTCCTAGCTAGAGAGGAGATACTTGACAGATAAACACTGTAGTCCTAGTCTTTATCTATCATTATGCTAGGCTTACATTAATAAAAAAGTGTATTTGTCAGTCATGTAAGAATTAGAAGGTCCATAATTCCAATGAAACAATGTTCAAAGATCTTCTACTCTCCAAAAATCAAAGGAATGGTCCTAGTATTAGAACATCTGCCAGCTGAACACTTGGTAAAGATCTTATAGCCAACACTCTGTATATGTAGTAGAGAAAGAAAACAACCTGAATAGTTATGTTACACATAGGAACACACCACTGAAATGCTCCAACATTCTCTCTCTAATATATCTATGATACCAAATAAATTATAAAATTGAGGCAGGCATCAGAGAGGGAATTAAATTGAATAATATTCTCTTTCTTTTAGAATTTTTGCCTGGTATAAATTCAAGCAATATTTTCTTTTAACTATTTGTTTTCTAAATCATTGGGGGAAATAGAAAATTGAAGTACGAGTAGATGAACCTAGGTGCCCAGAAACAGTTTTGGCTTAATGTAGCCAGAAACATAACTTTGATTAATTATTCCCAGTGGTTGGAGCATAGAGAATCCCTATCTATGGGGATGCACCTCCCCCATTCAATTACCCTGGGATCTTAGTTAGAAAATGGGCTTTATTTTAGAGAAAACAGTATGGTTATTTATTTTATTTCTTGACAATAAAAGTATAGTTATTCAGTTTATTTTATTTATTTTCTTTATATTACTACTTCACTCAGGAGAACACTTCCAATTCAGATATGAATTGTGTTATGTGCTCTTGGTGCCTATGTAAAAAGTAAGACAATTGTTAAGTTTGGTTGGTTGTATAAAAGAAGCTTTTTTCAGTTTTGCTTGAGAGAGTATTCACTTTGGTGTTCTGTGTAGCCTAATTTTACATTCATTTGTTCATATTTTAGGTTAATTTCTCTTTTTCTCACATGTCAATTTTTGTTACAGTAATATTCACAATAGATAAGTTTCAGGAAACACCTGAATGATTCTGGGTTAATTTCTATCTCAGCGGACATTTGAAGTCATAGTGGTTAACCATTTACTACATGTAAATGAGAGGTAAATTATTTATATTTTCTGAGGCTTGAACTATGGTTACAGTACTTCCTTTGTTGCATTGTGCAACAAAGATTCAACTAAGTTAAAATCTCTAGATAAGTTTTTACAGGCACAGGACACACTGCATCTGTGTTGCTTGTGGCCTCTAAACAGATTCTAGTAGAATGTCATGCCTGGCAGAATTCTTTGTTGTTAGGCCATTCCTTTAGTAATTACATACTGGAAGACTGTCATATACTCATTCAGAGATAGGTGTCAACTCCCAAATGCTCTGTGCCTGGCAAACAAACTCTTTGTGAGTATAAAGATGACAAATACTAGAAGAGGTGTTGTGGAGGTGCTAACTAATGCATTTCTCTTTAGAATTGCTCCTTCTGTCTGGGCTTTACTAGATCTGGGTGTAGTGGCTGGAATGTAAACTGGTTCATAAAGTGCTAAAGCAATTAACAAGGAATTAGGAAGTTAGAATCGGGAAGGAGTGCCAAAGAAGTGCTGGATGAGGTTTGGGTTAGCCTCAAGTGGGAATTTCTAGGGAACGTGACAGATTACTTGATGTGCTTTTGGGAGAACAGAATGCAGAAAGACAGTTTCATGAAGAACCAAGAGGTACAGATGTTGGCACTGAACTTGTTAATGTTGTAAATGAGATCCACCTGATGGGATTCACTCTTGGGAATTTCCTTAGGAATGACCAGTGTTGCCTATGTATGTGTAAATGAAGCACCTGTGATTAGGTTCTCACTGATAAATTATGGATTTATTATTATTATCCATGTTGATTTTTTGCATGATCTTGTCTGAACTCAGAAGCTAAGCAGAGTTGGACCTGATTAGCGCTTGTATGGAAGAAACCTTGAAACATTAATAATGTATGAATGTTATTTGAGCATTAAATGGATAGAATCTTGAAATTTATTTGAAAATTTGAGCAGCAGGATGTAGATAAATAGACAGGGAGTGTGTCCATTTCTCTCTTTACTTCTGGACAATGTAAGCAGTGTTATTACACTAAGGCAGCTCACTGTTCCTGTGGGTGAGTCTCAAAATGATGAAGATTAATGACTCATTGGTAATGGTATTTGTACAAATTCCTTTTTGGATTATGAAGATCAAATACCTAACAAAAGCAATATGGGTGAGAAAGTTTATTGTTGATTTTACTGTGAGGGGACACAGATCATTATAGCAAGGAATGTGAGTCTGATGATCACATTGCTACCATAATCAAGAAGAAAAGGGTGATAAATGTTGGTGAGCTATTGGCTTTGTCCATTTTATTCAGCCTGAGCCACAGTACATGGAATGGTGCAACCCCATTTAGGTGGTCTTTACACCTATGATATGGAGACAACAGTTATCAGCCTCTCTGTAAATCAGTGTGGAGGCTACTCACAAATCTAGAAATAGGTCTATTGCATGGTACAGCTATATAACTCTTGGGTATATAACAAAAAGACTTTATAAACTATCATAGAAATACTTCTTCATCTATGTTCATTGCTTCTCTAGTCACAGTAGTTGGGAATTGGAAACAACCTAAATGTCTATCAGTTTATAAATGGATAATTAAAATGTGGTGCATATACATAGTGGAATTTTAGTCACCTCTAAGGAGAAATAAAATTATGAAATTTACTGGTAAGTAGATGAAGGTACAGGACCAAGTTCTTCCTTACATATGGCTGCTAGCTTTGAATCTTTTGACTTGTGTGTTTAAGTTGGAGTAACTAGAAATAAAGAGACTGGAAAAGGCTCCTGAGGTGGAAAAAGCAAGATTTATAGGGTTGGGGGACAAAAGAAAGAGAAATGATTGGGTATGATGAGTTTAATGAGTGTGGAAAGAAAGGGCAGGGCAAAAGATGACTTATGAAGATAAACATTTCTAAAAACCTTTGAAAAAGCCTCATGGAAATACATTATTGTAGAAACTCCCCCAAAACATATGCATACACATACAAATGTGACTTAAAAGGTATTTGTTTACATTGTTTACACTATCTGTTCATGCCTCTCCCAGATATCATGGGCTATCAGAAAAGAGAGCACAATGCTGGGTGTGGATTATCTACCTTGTTTGTCTGCTTAGTACATAGATAGTAAAAACAAATCTGCCTAATATCATCACCATCAGTTATACCTCAGAACTTGATAGTAAGACTGTATTGCCAAAGAGCCCAAATTACATAAGTCATGGGAGATAAGGAGAGAAAACAAGCACTAAGCTTCCTCCCTACCAGCAAGATTTCAAAGTGCTGCAAGATGTCATACATGCTACTGTGGAAGGAAAGCAACAGAGTAAATGTGAGACACCACAACTTTTGAATTTCTATAAGATATTGGCATTCTCATCCATTTGTGGAGGCACATGTCTTTAATCTCAAGTCCCCGAAGACCAGGGTAGTTTAATCTCTGTGAATTCAAAGCCTGTCTGTTCTATATAATGAGTTGCAGTCTATCCAAGACTACATGGTGAAATCTTGTTTCAAAAAAGCTAAAAAAAAAAGGTAGAAAATATATTTTAATTTTAGTGAGATGTTTGACTTCATTTTCTGTGGGTGAGCCTAGTGGACAAATTAATGAACGTATTTGAAGGAATGTACACTGATAGGCCCATTCAAGGTCAATGAAGAAGAATATTCTCATTCTGCACCCCACATTTCCTGTTTACAATGCTTGTTGCCTCATTTGCCTCTATACCTCTCTGTGTATACTTCATCTTCATTGGTCAGACATATCTGGTTAAAGGGTCTATGACTGTATTAATAACTTCCATCCCAAACTACTAAGTTTAGTTTACTTTTTCCTGCCCTTGTGCAAGGGTTAAGACTTTCTTACTGTGGTGTGCACCATGATCCCAAGCAAAAACCAGTCCTTAGTATATTTCCATTCACAATAAAAATGTGCTGCATAATGCTAAAAATACCACATTATTTTACACACCCCCTATTGTTCTATTTCTTAATTTAGTCAATGCCTCTCAGTGCTTTTGCAGTGATAATATATGTCCATCAAATGGGGCTCATAGCTTAAAGATGGGATGAGTTTCCATTCTCTCTGGAATTTAGCTGGTTTGAGATATTGGACAGTGCATAATCCAGACAGAAACAGAGGATTATTTTGGTCACCACTATAGAAACCATGTAGTATGAGACATGAAATTCCTGGGAATCAGTTTTCTGTGGGTGGAGGTGGAAGCCCAGGATCAACTCTTTGCATGGAGAGGCAAAAATGTTGAAAATTGACCAACATAATATTTATTCATCTTCCTTAAACTGCTTTTCCATCTTTCTGCTTATCAACAGTATGCCTGACTCATAGTTTCCCATTTTCTCCTCTCTGAGTCACTATCCACATGGCTGGAGGTACAAGGATGACTACCACTTTGGCTGTTTTCTGAAGACAGACAGAGGGAGTGTTGGACAGCAGTCAGGTGTCCTTGGGAAGACTGACTAAGAGGATACAGTAGAGCTTAGTGGTCAAGGCTGGGGTAAGATGAAGCATGCATTTTGATGCTGGCATGAGTCCTCTGAGCATTTCCAATACCTGATGTAACATCTGCAAAAATAAATGTAATGATAATAGCAGCCCTGCCAACAGTGTAACAAAAGTAAATGTACCTTGAAGGGGCCCATGTAAGGTGAACATGCAGGAGAGTCAACCAAAATGGATTTGACACACATTTTCATAAGTATTAGTAAGGTTAGTGATATCCTTCCCACCCTTACCTATAGTAGTGTATATTTTATTAAATAATCATTTGCTCTTGTTCAATTTGAATTGCTTGAAAAACTTTTGTGTATCCCTACCTATGTTGTAAATGATTCCTTTGATTTGAATTCAAACAGGCAAGGTGAAACAGGGAAGGATAGAGTATGATAGGAACCCCCACTGATAATTGGAAAATTATTACAAGGCTAAAAATAATAAATTCAGTATGGTCTGGGGTAAAATTAATGAAATTTCCCCAGAAGAAGTTGTCAGCAATTGGCCTCAAGAGGGATAATATCAGCCTGCAGGACTGGCTGTCAGTAGGTATTTCAGGAAAACCTGTTTGAAAGAATCATTTGGCTTTTAGGTACCCAGAGATTAGAGTTATAAAGGAAGATATCTAGGGGGACTTTTCCTTGCTATATGATCAAATTAAAAATAAAAAGCAAATCTACCAGTATGAGGATTTAGCCATGCTATTTTTGGGTAAGAAGCCCCATTTGAAAACCAATCAAAAACAGTTCTGTTTCTGATGCATCTATGGTTTGGCTAAGTAAGTGCTGGCCATGAAAATCTGGAAGGGTGAGACCTCAAATTGATGTCATCAGGTTGTTGTCATCTTGGGTTGCAAGAAAGGATTTATGTTTCCACCAATTAAAAAAAATAAAACTTCATAGAGGGCAAAGTTTCACAAAGAGAACAAAGCACACAGAGAAGACTTTCTAGGATGAGGAAGGGACCAGAAGTGTTGCTGAGTCTGCTGAGATGGTCAGGAGTTTATGTGTAGGACTGAGGTGAGCTGTTTTTCTCCCTCCTACTCCACTGGTTTGGTCTATCAAAAGACAGTACAATTCAAGCAAAGATAGTGAGTTGGTTGGTTCTCAATGGAGAAGACCCCTGAATTATTCCTACTGACATGGAAGAAAGCCCATCTAATCTTTGGCTTAGAGGGAGAGAAGAGCCTAAAAGTCAGTTGTCTTAAATATGAAGACAAAAAGCACATTATTTTACCTGGAGCTTCTTTTCCCCATCTTCCTGCCTAACAAGGATCTGTCTGATCCCTAGTTAATCAATAGCCTTCCTTAGGGTTTCTATGAGTATTCAGTAGGGAAGCTCCAGTGACCATCCACTGATCGAGACTATTACCAGTATGTGGGATACAAATGGTAATAAATGTATGGAGTGATTAGACATATGTTTTCATTGAATGAAAAGGAAAAATCTGTCTGAAACTAAAGTAAATGGTCCCAAAATGATGTTTGACTTATGTAGTTCTGATTGTTGGTTCCTGCTGTGAAGTTTCACTAAGGAGCCTGCTCATACCAAAGTAAGGCAATTCCAAAGCCAAAAACAAGTACAGACTCAAAGTGGCACAACTGTGACCGCTGCTGTCACACATATGTGGGTTAGATTTAGTTCTGTGCAATGGACAGACCTGTTTGTTATTGTAAGCCTGGCTGAAGATTTGTGGTGGGAATGTTCTACATCTCAACAGTTAGGCTTTTGGTGTTGTTTGGTTAAATTAATTTGTTTGCCTGCAAAAATATGTTTCCCAACATTTATATGTTCATATTATAACCTGTACCTAATATGCAGTGGCAAAGAATTTAGAGTGGATTTTGACAAGACTACCAAAAGTTAAATTGCTCAAAATGGGTAATTGTTGCTATGACTTTGTGTTTGAATGCTCAGAAAATACAATGAAACAGTTATGTGACCCCGTAAAAGATGCAGAGAACATTTCAGAAGAGGGGCGTGAATGACTAAAGGACCTGGAGGAAGTCAGAAAGTCTCAGGCAGTTAATTTCTTAGGGTAAGGAAGAAATGCCAGTCTTCACAGAACAGAGGTTGTGGTGATTCATAGTATCACAGCCCCAAGGCAAGGGTTGCCACAGAATACAGTGCAAAAATGACCAGGACAGGTGGCCTGGTTACAGAATCTCATGACTAGAGTCATAAGATCTTTACTTCCTCCTCTGTCCCACACCCTCACCCACAGCATGTGGCCTTGGGGATGGTGTGAGTGCTGGACTTTATGTAAATAAAAAGTTGCTGGAAGGCAGGACTTAAGTAAAACAAGTTTCATTAGTTAGCTTCCAAGACATGGGGGCCTCCTCAGAGATGCAGCCATCCTCAACTCAACAGTGCTCCTCTAAGTCTATCTCGACCTTCCCCTAAGTTCCTCCAACAACTTTGAATACTACATTAGCTGCCAGTAGCAGTTTGAATCATTCCTTTTTGGGTAACATAGGTGTCCTATCTCAAGTGAATAGAAATTTGTCTAAGCTGGCTTAGAAAAGTCCAATAGAGCTGAGAAACTCTAATTCTTTTTTAAATTTTTATTTTTAATTAGAAATGCATTGATCCCTTCTTCTCCCTCCAACTTCTTCCACGTTCCTATCAACTTTATTGTCTCCAATATTCCCAGTTCTGAATCCATCTAATTCATGGCATATTTTTCTTTAATTATTATTGTTTTACATATACTCAGGCACACACACACACACACACACACACACACACACACACACACACACACACCTAGGCCCAAAAGTTTTCACTGTGAAAAAACACCTAGGGCCTAGGCTAAAAAACACCTAGGCCTAAAAGTTTTCACTGTGAAAATCTACCAGGCTTTCAAAGATCTATACCCAATATCTCTTAATTTTTTTTTTACCCGAACAATTTAAAGGGACAACAAAACAAAAGGAGAAACCAGTATTTCTGATGAACATATATGCAAAAATCCTTAATAAAATATTTGCAAACTGAATATAGACATATGTCAAAAAGACCATGATCAAATTAGCTTTGTTCCTGAGAGTCCAGGATAGTTCAACATACTTAAGTAAATAAATGTAATAAATCATAAAAGTTGCTTAAAGAAAAAATTAACTGATCATCACAATAAATGTTGAGACACATTTGATGAAATTCAACTTGTACTCATGATAAAAGTTCCATGGAGAATAGGACTGGAGGGAACATACTATGACTTACCTATTGCCAACATTATCCTAATTATTGGTTTTGAAGACAATTGCATACAATACACTATTAGATAAGTGGTTCTCAAATAGTGATTGTTCTGCTAAGTTTTCATCAACTTGCATAATCAAGAGACATCTGGGAGGAGGGAACCTCAGTTGAGTATTTGGTACCATCAGACTTTTGGGCATGTCTATGAGACATTTTCTTTTCTTTTCTTTCTTTTTTATTTTTCTAGAATTCTTTTTATTTATTTATTCATTCATTTATTTATGTTAATAATATAATTTAAAAATTTTACATGTCGATCCCAGTTTGCTCTCCCTCCCTCCCTCCCTCCCTCCCTCCCTCCCTCCCTCCCTCCCTCCCTCCCACTTATACTCTTTTCCCCCTCACATGCACCCTGACCACCCTCTCCTCCCATCTCCCCACCCCCATTCCACATGTAGGGCTATGCTATCCAGGTGGGGTCATGTAAATCATCTGTCAAGTCATTTGACAGGGACTAGGACTTCTCTTCTGTCTCTAGGTTAAGGGAGTATCCCTCCATGGGGGCTGTGTCTGCAAGTTCCTTTTGTGCATCAGGAATACATCCTGTTTCTACTGTCTGAGGTCCCTTAGATTGCTCAGTCCTTCTAGCTGAAACCCATATTCAGGGTGTCTGAATCAGTCATGCTGGAGTCCCAGTTATCAGTCTGGGCAGGGGGCATTAGCTCCTTCTTGTTCAGGTCAGTTGTCTTTGTGAGTTTCTACAACCTGGTCTTGTCCTCTCTCTCTCTCTGCATCTGGATTTTAGTTCAATTGAGTATTTAGTTATGGGTGTCTGCTTCTTTTTTCCAACAGGTGCTAGATGAGGGCTCCATGGTGGTGGATAATTTAGTTGATGATCTCACTATCAGGGAAGGACATTTATTTTAGCCTTTCCATGGTTGCTCAAATTGTTAGAGTCAGTCTTGTAGGTCTCTAGACCTTTCTTTCAGTTCAGTTTCCTCTTCAAACCTCTTTTGTACTCTCTCTCTCTCTCTCTCTCTCTCTCTCTCTCTCTCTCTCTCTCTCTCTCTCTCTCTCTCTCTCTCTCTCTCCCCCTCCCTTTTATGTCTTCTATTCCTACCCGGACTTAGGCTTCCTAGTTGCATGTAGCTTGACAACATTTCCAAGTAAAACAAACTGGTAAGAGCCATAAATTATATTTCTCTCTCTCTCTCTCTCTCTCTCTCTCTCTCTCTCTCTCTCTCTCTCTCTCTCTTCCTTCCTTCCTTCCTTCCATCTTTCCTTCCTTTCCTTCCTCCCTTCCTTTCTTCCTTCATCCATTCCTTTCTTTCCTTCCCTCCCTCCCTTCTTACTTTCTTTCTCTTCCATCTTTCCTTTGTTTTCACATCCCAACCAAAGTTTCCCTTACTTCCTCTCCTCCCACCCCTTCCGCTGCCTCCAACCACTCCTCCTCTGTTTCATTTTAGATATTCTCCTATGGATATCACCTAGCCATGCTGTATCAGGTTGCAGTGAGACCAGGAACCTTTTCTTTTATTAAGGCTGGATGCAGCAGTCTCGTGCGATGAATAGAGTAAGAGTCAGCCCCTGATTCCACTATTAGGAATCCCACAAGTAGATCAAGTTATACAACTGTAACATATATGCAGAGGGCCTAGGTCATTCCCATGAAGGCTGTCTGGTTGTTAGTTCAGTCTCCGTGATCCCCTAGGAGGTAGAGATTGGTGACGCCTACAGAACTGTGTGGGTGGGGATGGATTGTAGGAGTCAGTGGAGTCAAGGGTACCACAAGAAAACCAACAGAACCAACTATCCTGGGCTCTTGGAACTCATCACTGTATTTTATGAAGGTGTACACCAAAATCATTAGGTTCCTTGCTTTAACTTACCATTATTCTTCAGATGGTAAATGAGTATATATAATTTAGACATACATATCTGTCATAATTTAAAGTTGAGTATGATTTTTGAAAATTTCTTTCTATAATAGGAGTGATTGTATACTTCAATCCTGAAACATATATAAATTAATATTATATGAATTGAGCAGGTTATATTTAGGAATATATATATACATATGTATGTGCATATATGCATGCAATAACAATGACAATAAGGGACAATAAATTTAAATTCAATGGAGAGGGTATATGCAGGGCTTAGGGAGAAAAAAAGATAAAGGAGAATGTTGTAATTATATTATAATCTCAAAAATAAAATGAAATTAAAATAAAAAATGATCTCCCAGGTAAGCCCAGAGTTTCTTGCTGGTTTTTAACCAACATTGAGAGGACAAATTGAGAGAATACTATGTAGTTTACTTAATGAGTATAACATAACCAATGATACACAACAAAAAAGAAAACATTAAGCCAAATTTCCTGTTGACTATAAAGACAAAATGTTTAATAACATAGTTATGAAACTAATTTTAGAACACAGTAAAAAGATTATTGATCATGATTAAAGTATTTCCATTCTATATTCAAATTTTTGTCAGTATATGTATGTCATTAAAGTATTCAATAGGAAAGTAGAAAAAGGGCACAAATTACAAAGCTCTCAACAGAGGCAAAACAGGCCTTTGACAAATGTCAACATGTATTTGTAGTGAATTCCCTAACAATCTTGGAACAGAAAGGATAGAACCGATAATAAAATGGGTAACATATGACAGTCATAAAGCCTAGACTGTGCTACATACACAGGATATAATATAAAAAAGTTCCCTAATAATCAGAAGCAAGAAAAAAGTGTCCATGCTTTCTGCCTTAGTCAATACAGTGCTTAACGTGCTTGAAGGGACACGAACTAAGAAGCCAGTCATTCCTCATCCCTACCTTGGCAAAACCCCCTACTTCCTGCTTACAATAATTTTGTCTCTACTTTAATGGTCACACACAAAATGTATACTCTTCCACACCCCACAGAGACAGACAGATGGATCCCATACACACACAAAATTAAATTTAATTCTTACATTTTTGATAACACATTAAATATTTAGTCTTTCCTATGCTGTTTTATCCTGTCT
Organism: Cricetiscus sungorus; assembly: GCA_030556225.1. Classification (NCBI taxonomy): domain Eukaryota; kingdom Metazoa; phylum Chordata; class Mammalia; order Rodentia; family Cricetidae; genus Cricetiscus; species Cricetiscus sungorus. The sequence goes on from JANBXA010000392.1 coordinate 2,690,075, forward strand.
TAATGTGCCCTATTGTGTCCTTTCAGGCCTCTACTATTGTCTCTGCTTCATTTTCAAGTCCTGTATTGTGGTTTGATTAAATTGTTAACTACATAAAAAAGAGAATAACTGATATCTACTATCTTGAAACTAGCTTAATAACTAAATGTGTTGATCTCTATTTCAATTTTTGAGTGAACATGACAGAAATTCATTCTTTATAGTTGAATAACATTTTATTTTGTGTGTATACCACATTGTTATTTTGTTATAGGTTATTTTGTTATATGTTGCTCTATGGGTAAACATCTGGAATGTTTACATATCTTGGATATCATGAATATCCCAGTGATGAACATGGAGATATACTTATGTGTGTCATGCTTTGAATTTGTGTGTATACATTGTGATGGAGCTGGATATTCTAGAACTAATATTTTTGCTTTCTGGAGAGTGTCTAGTAAAGCAGGATCTACATGAGTTTGCAGCCTTAGCAGCCATGTTTAAGTAATTTTATTTCACATATCCTTATCAGCTACTGTGAATCTAGATAAAAGCTTTTTTTTTTTAGGAGGAGAAAGAATACCAAGGCTTCTTTAAATTGTATTTAACATTGTCTAAGGCATTGCTCATTGAGAAAAAAATATTGGTTATTTTTTTCATTAAATTACACAAAAAGAACAACTGACAAAGATCAAGTTGTTATTACATAGTTTCAATGATTATTCAAAATATACAAACCAGTAATTCAATACAGCTGACAATTAAATTCAAAGAAACAAGTCACTTGACTATCTCAATAGATGCAGAACATGCTATGTCTTTTAAAAAGTGTCCTTCATTCCTAAATAAAAGGACCTTATGGGTCATTTGTTTATATATTAAGGCTTCTCATTTTGTGTTTTTATCAGATTTTTGTGCATATGGATAAGTATTTCTCTGAATATATGTGAGTTTCTTATACTTTTTGGTGAGGGGGCTTTTTTTCTTGTTTTATTTTTAATTGTCCTATTCTGATTTGCTTGGTTTTTACTTATCTTACTGTATTTAATGTTGTATTTAATTTTCTTCTGGGTCCCTGGCCTATCTAGTCTCAAGTTCTTGGACACCTAAGGAGCATTAGATATAAATTCTATCTGATGTAGTAGAGCTTAGCTCAATTCACATATTGGTTGGTTACTCCCACCAGTCTCGTGCCACTATTGCAACAGAATATCTCGTGTATCACAGTCCTAGATTGAAGAGTTTGTAGATGTATTAGCATTTACCTTTCTCCTTTGGTAGCAAGCAGAATACCTTCAAGTACCATGGATGTTGCTCCATAGATATGAGGGCTCTAAGTTGACACCAGCTTGGCTTTTCTGTGTTCAGTGAGTAAGTCTGTTGTCAATTTGTGGAGAGCCACAAATAGTCTTAAAAATAAAATGGGTTGGTTGGGAAATCAATTTTTGTCAAACATATGTTTATATTTCAGAAGTAAGATTCATCCAATTCAGAGAAACTTGATCAGCCATGTCCATTTATGCTCTACTCATACTATCAATAAAATTGAAACAATTTAAATGTTTTTCAATGGATGATGAGTCAATAAAAGTGTGATATATTTATGGACTATGACTCAGGTATTAAATAATGAAATAATGAAACATTCTGATAAAATGATGAAAGTAGAAAAACACCCTGAGTGACTCCTCACAACCAGCAATACAAATATTATATGTATCCATTGATAGACAAGCTGTAATTCACATAACCACATGACTGAAGTAAAGGATTAGAAGGGAGAGGTAGATCTCCCTGTGAATGGAAAATAGAATAGTTGTAGATAGATGGGACAGGGTGGTGAGAGGCTGAAATGGGAGGATCAAATTAAGACAGGGAGGAGAGAAGGACACACACATAGGAGGGATAGCTAAAACAAAGGTCCTTTTGAACAATAATATTGAAACAAAATGCAATAGAAGCTTCTTAATATAAACATATATGTGTTTGTGTGTGTGTGTGTGTGTGTGTGTGTGTGTGTGTGTGTGTGTGTGTGTGTGTGTGAAATTGCCAGATAATAGGGGAGACAGTCCAAACTGGAAATTTATCATTAGCAAGTGAAGTTTCAAGTATCAGAAATGGGTTACATATAATCAGGTACTTAACCAAAGTGGATAAATTCATTGCCAAATTTCTAGCCTAATCTGCATAATATACTGTGTAGAAAATGCAGAAATTAATGGAAGAATGTTTAGTAGAAACAGTATGAATTTTGATGTTATTGAAATACTAACAGCTACTCCCATTTTATCATAGTCTATTGATTTAGAGTAACAAGGATTTAATATATAAGAGTAAGTGAATATTTTCATGTATTCATCATTCAAATGACAATTAAGGGACTAACAGATTTTTCATACATAATATTCTGTCATAATTTAAAGATTGAGATGAACACAGTAAGAGCTAAGAACACTATTTAGATAAATTCACCCTTAGTATTAAGGAAGAGATCAAATTCCTTAACAATATTTCTATTTATAAAGAGAACCCTCTCAAATGATAGAAAATTTAGACACTAAATAATAAATCTTAAATAATATAAGTCTGTAAGGATATTTTTCCATGTCTACTAGTCTGTACTCTAATTATCACCAAGACAAAGGGACAGAAATCCAGAAGAGGACTCTATTGTGAAGGTATCCTGAATACAAGCCCTAATCATATTTAATAGATACAACCTCAAGTAGATGTTTGGTTTTCTTGCTGTTACAATATTTCTGCTGCACACTTTCACAAGTTTTCTTGCATCTTCGGAGTTGTGTTGAATATTTATCAACTAGGATTGGGCAACCCACAGTCAGTTATTCTCTGCATTTTGGCCAGTTGACCATTTCTGTAATGGTCTTCACCTAAAGCAAAACAATGCTTTGATGAGCCGTGAAGCTGTGCTTCTCTGTGTATACAAGCATGAGTTTTAGAATGAAGCTGGAAATTATATTGATTGAGGAATGTGGCATTAGTAGGTTCTCCTCTATGATGACCCCACCAACCTAAACAAGACATGCACAGTGACAACAGCATTTGACATCTCACCATGACTGAGTGATATCCAAAGTTCCTCAGTAGGCTGTCTGATCCTCTGAAGTCATGCTTATACAGACATACATGTGAGAAACACTAAATGGACTCATCAGCTTATATTTGCATATACATACGTAAATAAATATATAACACTAGTAATGAAAGAAGATGTAATGAAATTTGGAGGGAGTAAGAAGTCCTAGTCCCTACTTCAAAGGACTTGACAGATTTACATGACCCAACCTGGATAGCATAGCCCTACAAGTGGAGTGGGGTTGGGGGGATGGAAGGGGAGGATGGCCAGGGTGCATGCATAGGGGAAAAAGGGTAAGAGGGAGGGAGGAAGGTAGGGAGGAAGGGAGAGGAAACTGGGATCAACATGTAAAATTTTTAAATTATATTATTATAACAACAATAATAATAAACTTATGGCTAGAAGCCCTGAAATCCAAAGAAGAAGAAGAAGAAGAAGAAGAAGAAGAAGAAGAAGAAGAAGAAGAAGAAGAAGAAGAAGAAGAAGAAGAAGAAGAAGAACTAGAAGAAGAACAAGAAGAAGAACAAGAAGAAGAAGAAGAAGCAGCCTTGGAAGAATTAGAGGTTGGGGTGATTTCAACCATCACATGGAGAACTCTAAAAGAGACCCATCGCAACAAGCATGAATTCAAACAATAACAAAAATTTAAGACAGATTCTCTGCATTGTATCTTCAAGGAGCATCTCAGAAAGCAAATGGGATAGAAGAAGGCTTAGGCTTAGTAGCTGTTTTGTTCTAATAGTCTCCCCTTTAGGACTTTGAGGTACATGTCAAAATTTGAATCTCTGATCATACTATGCATAAAGACAAGTATCTTGATGACTTAACTTCATGGATGTCAGTCCAGACCAGGCAGTGTGGTTCTCAGTTAATTGATCTCCCTTCAGCATGTGATCACTGAAAAGACAGGCAAGTATTAGCAATTACATTTTAAATATTTCTGGGTGTGTATCTTTTCTAAATATTTGATAAATACTTGTGAAAAGTTAGGATTGTATTAACTTTGACTCATCCTTTGTACTTTATGAATTTGGATATTATGCCATTTCTTTCTTTCTACCAAATTAATTAGTCAAAGAGTGCATGCATGCTAAAACTTAGGGAAATTAAACATTGGATTTGATGGTTTAAGATCCCACCTATCAAGAGATAACTATGCTAAGAAAATCTGCTGAGGTAATTATATATCTGTTTGCCCAGGAAAGATGATATTCTATTTACCACAGGGAACATCTATTTTTCTCTGAAATTATTGGGGTGTGAAGTTCTGGATAAATCACTTTGAGAAGCTTGGAGTTTCTGGCTGGGGCTTTGACACATTTGGCCTACATTTCTTGCAAATTGAACTATTTCTAACTGTTTTCATTGCATAGGGCACCTACTTTCTACATAAGAAACAAAAGGAGTTCCTGCAGACTGCTCATCCTGCTGGATGTTTTGTTTTGTTTTGTTTTTCCTCAATCTTTCTGGCTTTGAAAAGAAAAGAAGGAGGGGCTCCTTACATGGCAGACATCTCTGTCATTAGATGATGTTAATAGTGGGTTCTAGATGCCAAAAACAGTGAATAAATTGCAATAGCACTTCAGGTTAAGCAACTATAACTGAAATACAATAGGGTTAAAAACAGGAAGGTTTTGCTCCAAGAGGCTGATACAAAGTTTCCCTTTGTTATTCACACATGTATCTGACACATTATTATGTAGATAATGAAAATTCTAGCTATGCGAAATTTGTGTACAATTGACCATGAATGTCAATGCATATCTAAAATTTACTACAGAATAATAAATATAATTTAATTTAAAGATAGGCATTGTTTAAATTGTACTCTGCATGAATAATTTACGGGTCTAGAAAAAAATCATGTAGCAAATTTCACTCACAATTGATCAACTATAATATAATTTTTAAACTCTTTAATGATTTGGTGATTAAAATATAATTACATCAGTCTTTCCTTCCATTTTCCTACTCTGAATTAATCTGCCCTGTTCTCTTTTAAATTCTCTTTTTCTTTAACTGTTGAGATATATATTCTTAAGTACACACACACACACACACGCACACACACACACACACTCACACACACACATATATACGTGTGTGTGTGCATGTGTGTATATATGTATACATATATAAATATTCCAAAGTACACACACACACACACACACGCACGCATGCACGCACGCACGCACGCACGCACACACACACACTCACACACACCTTCCAGTATGGAAGAGCCAAAGTACTTCTTCAACAGTATTGCTGAAAAAATAATGTAGGGGATAATAGGAGATAACTCATGAATCTCTAAAGCTTATTCCTTGTTTTCTGGTGTAGTGTGGGAAGAAGTGTGAAGTGTGGGAGCTATTGTGAGTCATGCCAATGATCTTTTGTTTTTTGTTTTTTTTTTTTTTTTTCTTGAAACATGATTTCTCTGTATTGCTTTGGAGCCTGTCCTGGAACTAGCTCTGTAGACCAGTCTGGACTCGAATTCACAGAAATCTGCCTGCCTCTAACTTCTGAGTGCTGGGATTAAAGGCATTCGTCACCAATGCCACCCAACAATTATCCTCTTGTTTAACCTGAACTATTCATTTACTTGTGGATGAGAAAATGTATAAATGAATCAATGATGATACTACTAGTATGTCTATTAGACATTTAATTAAAAATACTGAAAAAATGAAATTAATGTATTAAGGAAATTACCCTTTCACCTGTTTTAAAATTTATATTTATCCACATTTTTGTCCTCTAAACCAGAGCTTATTAGAATCACATACCTTGGAATTATTTTACAAATCTTTACAGTATTAAAATAATGTAGTAGAATACAACAATTGGCATGAAGGCTTGTTTTGAAAAAAAAAAAAGCCAGAACTCTGTGGGATACTTACAAATTCAGTCAACATTTCTGCAGTTACAGATAGATGTGCTGACATAGAATGTCCACATGCTCAAGCAGTTCCTCCAAACACACAGCAGTCATTCCTCATTGTACACTTGAGCATTCTCTCACACAAGCAGCCCGGACACCATCAGCAGATTTAAGCTCTAGAAAAGGAAAAGAGTTTTCTGGGATCTAGTTCTCTAATGTTATCATGAGTCACTATGTCACTGGTCTTCAGTCACTGCCCCCCCTTTTTTTTTGCACACTCCACTTTATAGCTTTTATGTGTATGGAGTCATCAGTATTGTCCATTGCACAAATTTAATAAAGTTTTCACAGATTGATAGTTCGAAATTTGCATGACATTCTTCAACAATTTCATTACTCCTGATAATGCTTCTGCATCTCCATACATTTGGAGCCTAACTTAAATTGAGCCAGGATATATTCAAGTTATTTCCTTCAAATAGTTTAATGTCTTGAGGGCTTCTATTGATTTTAAGTAATGGGATACTAAGACATAATAAACACAGCTCAGTTATTCCATTAGCTTTATCATCATTACTGATGTGAATCAACACAAGATTGCTTGTTTACTAATTCTGAGGATGAAGGACACAGGGTCTGAAAAAAATGCTACAACTGACTGGAATTAACAATGTCAAATATATGTAATCTCTGCCTTTGACCAGAGATTCAGGTGTTTTCCCTAATTCTTTTAGTTACAATTGCCTTGTGAGTAGCCTTAACTTTCCTAATTTACTATGAAACTATACTGAAATAACATAAGGAATCATTAGATTTTGGTGGTCCCATTATTAAGGTTGAAGAGATAATATGTCCACATTAGGAATCTTGTACCCCACCTGAAGTTCTGTGTTGCCACAAAAGAGCAATGAAATCATAACACTTGGAGTATTAAGTTATTTTTCTTACTTCCCTTGCTCTGAATAATACATACTTTATATTTTATGAAATTCATCAGTGTTAGTTTCATCCCGTTCCTTTTCATTACATGAAAAAAATGTAACATTTCAATAGTTTATATTCTTCAAAGAGTGAATCAAATGTATTTATCAAGTTGAAAGAGCCTTGTATGTTAGTGACACTAGTTTGAAACTAATTTTATAATATAAATGTGAGATATAAGGTACAAACATAGAAAACACCTAACCTACATTCTCAAAATATATAAATATAACCAAAACTCTTTCACAAGCAACATTTAAATAAATGGTGTCATATGATTTATATGATTGGTGTAAATTTTCAAAATAAAAGTGCTTTTCCAAAATTATGTTATGCATAATAGATACATAACTATGTGGAAACTATGTAAATATAATTACATCCATTTATCTTCTGAGGGATTTCACAGACGAAAGTGATTGTAATTCAACTAGTCACTGGTTTTCTACTTTTTAAAATATGATTTATGGTTGTGCTAATTACTTTCTTTGAAATATTATTAAGAAAATATATTTACTAATAGTTTGTGATTGTATTTCTATGTTGTCATAGTTGAAGTTAATTCAAGACTCCATAGGATAGAGAGTTAATATCTATGTCTACATTAGTCTTAACAACTGAGAAGTTTGCTAAGTTTATTTAATATTAGAAACTCATAGAGGAGGCCCTGGATCCTGAATATGATATGGTCTTCTTTCATGAGTTTGATAATTCCTTGCCTTTGACTTGTCCAGTGAATATACCATTTTTGGGATAACTTCCTGACTTGAAATTACTAAACAGAAGTAACACACCCTACTCTAAATCTATCAATTATTTCAATGAAAAGTGTTCCTAGACATTGGTACATATCTCCCAGCTTAAGAACAATCACCTTTGAAATCCCTGATCTAAGAGTATTGTTTTCTTGATCAAAGCCAAAAAAGTACTTCTTAGCTCTACCTGGTTTCATTTGTTGGGATTAGGTATAAATAAATATCACTAATTTCACATACAGTAAGGAAGAGGTGAACTGTCCATACCAAACTTAGAAAAATACTACAATATTTAACCTTATTTAGAACATGGGTAAAAGTTCCTCACAGTAGCATGATTGAATCAATGCAGTGGCATCATTGATAAGGTCTACTATAATTTGGCTATTGACTCAGGAAACCACTTTCACTGGATTCATGCCTTTAATTTTCTACTTTCAGTACAGTGCATCACAGAATCTCCAAGGTTACTCATTGCAAAAATGGAGGAGAAAGAATGTCTGGAATTTGAGTCCCCCATAAAAACCATTAATAGCCTAATCACCATGGTCAGTGACATAGTTATGTCAATATTGTCTAGTATATATCTAGAGCACAAATAGGTCCGTGTGACCTATTCTGTAGATGACCTCAACCACCTCTGCTACACAATACCTGATGGAAATTTCAAGCACAGAAGAAAATGGTTATTAGTAATTTTGTGTTTTATTTTAGGCAAATAAACTCTTGCCACCTATTTGGCAATATTTGTGGAACCTTGAATTTGTTGATATATGTATTTCATTGTTTCTGAGTATTCAACTAACCAGTTCATAACAATATACACTATTTGTAAGTGGTTTAACCTTTATAGGTCTTTGTCAACATTCATGGGGGCATATAAGAGTTTTAATGTATAGATGCAAATATGAATGCTTAGAAGGCAATTTGTAAGGATATCATGTCCACTTAATTACATAATTGCAAAGGCCTTTCTACAAGAGATTACATACACCTTTAGCCACTAGTTTTTAGCCTGGCTGACAGTATCAAGCAGTGAATTCTGTCCTGTAGAGATGAGCTTAAATCCAGTAGAAAAGTAGTTTTCTGTACACACAGCAGTTCCCTCTATTGGACTGATGGATAAATTGTTTTGGCTTGGTATTAAATTATATTTAACTGAGTCTTGTATTTCACATTAATATTTTACACAATAAACAAATACAAAGTTATCTGTAAAGTATGAAAACAAGTTAGCATCATTGGAATTTCCATTTTCACAGTGGCATATTTTACAATAAGCTATTATAATCTAGTTATAACCTGCATGTCTCTTGTAAGGAGGCCAGAAATGTGCTACTTGCTACAATAGAATGAAACCCTTCAAGGTGGCATTAGGTTTTTTTCAATAACTTTGTCCACTCTGGTGTTACCTGTTTCTACTATGCATATGTATGAAAGTCTCAAGAATAAAGAAAATTTAATATGAAAGTCTTTTAAAATGCTGAAGAAGTGATTTTGGAATTGTTATGAATAGTTAATAACATTGAGAACAGTAAAAAATACAGTATATATCCATAGTATTAAATTATTCTGTTAGAATTTTGGTTTTGGTGCTCCCTTAGTCATATCTCACATAACTCTTACAATTATTTACCTGTTTTTATCTAACAATAATCTGTTAAATATTTAAACTATGAAAACACAAATGTAATCATGCTAATCTTAAAAACGTATTGTTTTATATAAAATATTATTTCCCCTTGTTCCTTTGTGGTCACTTTAATTCAGTACTCACTGTTATTTATGACTTTGACTTTTACATAAAAGTAAGTATGTTGTCATTCAGAATATTTTAATTTACTTCATGATATTTGGGCATAGCTTTTGCTCACACATTGTTATCTTCTGGCATATTCTCATCTGCTGCATTTTCTGTTTTGTACATATATATATATATATATATATATGTATGTATATATATATATATATATATATATATATATATCTGTGAATGATGATGCTACCATGATCTAATGAAAACTCAAAGGGTATGGGAATGATTACTAGAAGCCCATAGCTACTTTTTCTAAACAAGGCCAAACTGACATTTCATTCAGCATCCAAGAGGAAAAGAAGGGCAGAGAGAAAGAAATAATTAGCTCTGGTGGCTTATTTTAACTTTTTACTGCACAGATTCATGTTGTGTAGAGTAAAATGCAAGGCTTTAACTACAATATTTAGCTGTGTGCAATATTACCATTTCCTTATTTAAGTGTACTCTTTCCAATGAGTTATAAAATGAGAAATTTGGAAGAAATTCATATTATGCTGATCATTAAAGACTTCCATTTTTTTCTTTTCCCTGCCTTCCTTCCTTCCTTTCTTCCCAAATCTATCAGTTGACTTTGTAAGAAGATTTGTCTTCATTGTCCTGATTTTTGATACTATGTAATTAAAACTATCTCTGAAAATACAAGAGTTCAACACATAATAGGAACACGTTATTCTCTGCATTAACATAAACATTTCATTAACAACACTATAAAGATAGGACAGATGTATCTGCACTTACAGTTTCTGAAATTTCAATACATACTCAGCTTTCTTCATCATTTAAGGCCAGTGAAAAGATACATCGTCAGGGCAGAAGATAACATGGTAGAGCAAAGTTGAACACCAAATGGCATCTAGAAAACCCAGAAAGAAACAGATTGTGTATACTCAAAATGCTACTGCTATTCTCCATCTAGGACCTAGCCTAATGTATGAAACCATACATATTCAATAAGGCTCATTTGCACATGCCACATCAGCTTCTTTAGAATGTTCTCTAGTTTTCAGTATCTGTACACTGCCTTTGGCCACTGCATCTTCATTGGCCAGACTTACCTTTTATAAGGCAATAGGATAAAAGATATTTTCCACCTCCCAAGGGTTTTCTTCCCTCCAGAAGACAAAGTTTACTTATAAATTGTTCCTTCCATTATGACTCTTCAATTTTGGTATATATCTAGAGCAGAAGAGTGATTCCAGCATTTCAGCAGTTGCATATTTTTTCCTTTTTCTCTCTGTTTTTAAAATTTAAGTTAGAAACAATCTTGTTTTACATATCAATCCCAGTTCCCTCACCCTCCCTTTCTCCCCAGTCCCCTTATCAACCCCCATCTCATCCACTCCCTGCTTCCCAGGGAGGGTGAGGCCTTCCATGGGGGAATTTCAAAGTTGGACATATCATTTGGAGCAGGGCCTAAGGCCTCTCCCATGTGTCTAGATTGAGAGAGAATCCCTCTATGTGTGATGGACTCCCAAATCCATTCATACACTAGGGATGAATACTGTTCCACTACCAGGGGCCCCATAGACTGCCCAGTTCTCCTAATTGACACCCATATTCAGATGGCCTTGTCCTATGCTAGTTTCCCTTGAGCATGCCCTTGTTTAGGTCAGCAGTATCTATGAGTTTCCCCAGCCTCCTCCCTTTCTACAACTGAATTCCAGGAGTTTGGCTCAGTGTTTAGCTGTTGGTGTCTGCTTTTGCTTCAATCAGCTACTAGATAAAGACTCTAGGACAGTATATAAGGTAGTCATCAATTTCATTATTAGAGAAGGGCATTTAAGTTGGCCTCTCCACTATTGCTTAGAGTGTTAGTTGGGGTCATCCTTGTAGATCTCTGGACATTTCCCTTGTGCCAGACTTCTCTTTAAACCTATAATGTCTTCCTCTATTATGGTGTCTCTTTTGTGGCTCTCCTTTATTCCCTTATTCTTCCCCTGACTCAATCTGGCTGCTTCCTCATGGCCTTCTGCCTACTCCTCTTCTCCAATTCTTTTTCATAATAACTCCCTCTCCCTCTCTTCATGCTTCCAATTTGCTTAGGAGATTTTGTCCCTTTCCACCATGGGGATGATCTATGCTTCTGTTAGTGTTCTTGTTTCCCAGCTTCTCTGGCAGTGTGGAGTATAGGCTAGTAATCCTTTGGTCTATGTCTAATATCCATATATGAGTGATTATATACTATGCTTGTCTTTTTATGACAGGGTTACTTCACTCAGGATGGTTTCTTCTAGTTCCATCCATTTGCCTGCATATTTCAAAAGTCCATTGTCATTTTTTACTCAGTAGTATTCCATTGTGTAAATGTACCAGAATTTCTTCATCCATTATTCAGTTGAAGGTCATCTAGGTTGTTTCTAGGTTCTGGCTATTACAAATAATTCTGCTATAAACACAGTTGAACAGATGTCTTTGTTGTTGTATGCATGTGCATCTTTTGGATATATGTATAACAGTGGAATTGCTGGATCTTGAGTTAGATATTCCCAATTTTCTGAGGAACCACCATACTGATTTCCAAAGTGGCTGTAAAAGTTTGCACTCCCACCACCAGTGGAGGAGTGTTCCCATTTCTCCACAACCTCTCCAGTATAGACTGTCATTTGTGTTTTTGATTTTAGTCCTTCTGGCCAGTGTAAGATGGTATCTTGGAGTTGTTTTGATTTGCATTTATCTGATGGTTCAGGATGTTGAACATTTTCTTACGTGTCTTTCAGCAATTTTAAATTCCTCTAATGAGAATTCTCTACCTAATTCTGAGCCCCACTTTTAATTGGATTGTTTGGTGTTTTGGTGACTAGCGTCTTGAGTTCTTTGTATATTTTGGAAATCAGCCCTTTGACAAAGCCCTTTGGGGTTGGTGTAGATATTTTTCATTTCTGTGGGCTACTATTTTATCTTGCTTACTATGTCCTTTGACTTACAGAAGCTTTTCAGTTTGTGTAGATCCCATTTATTAATTGTCAACCTCAGAGTCTGTGCTATTGGAGTTATGTTCCTGACGGGATCTCATGTACCAATTTATTTAAGGGTACCTCATACTTTTTCTTCTAAGAGATTCAGTGTGGCAGGATTTATGTTGAGGTATTTGATCCATTTGGACTTAAGTTGCATGCATGGTGATAGATATGGATATGTCTGCAGTCTTCTACACACCATCATCCAGTTATGCCCGCACCATTTGTTAAAGATGCTTTCTTTTTTCCATTGTATAATTTTAGTTTCTTTGTCAAATATCAGGTGTTCATAGTTGTGTGGGTTATTATCAGGAGTTTTCAATTTGATTCCATTGTTGTACCTGTCTATTTTTGTGCCAAGCTGATTTTAGTACTATAGCTTTAATAAAGCTTGGAGTCAGGGATGGTGATGCCTCCAGAAATTCCTTTACTGTACAAAGATTTTTTGGTTATCCTGAGTGTTTTGTTTTTCCATATAAAGTTGGGTATTGTTCCTTCAAGGTGTGTGACTAATTGTTCTAGCATTTTGATGGGGATTGCATTGACTCTGTAGATAGCTTTTGGCAAGACTGCCATTTTTACTATGTTGATCCTACCTATCCAAGAGCATGGGAGATCTTTCCACTTTCTGGTATCTTTGATTTCTTTCTTTAAAGGCACAAAGTTCTTATTAGATAGGACTTTCACTTGAAATATAATATTTCCCATAACACACTTTGTTATAAGCAAATCTCTCTATGGAAGACACAGGAAGAAGCAGTCATACCAGTTTTTTTTTATTTATTATGAAGTATTAGCTGCTTTCCCCCCCCCTTGTGATTACTGTTGTTGTTTTTAAGGATTCCAATAGATGCTGAGTTCTATTAAAGTTGTAATTGTTTGAACACAGCAGGGAACACTGATCCTTCAACAACTTTCATGCCCATCAGTAAGGATTCCATTAGTAAAGATTGTACAGAAGTAAGAGCTAATGTCCTACAGATTTGGGGAAACTTTTAGAGGGAAAGGAAAGACAGCAGTAAAGAATCTGAAAATATGTACTATACCAGGCCTGGCTGAAAAATCTACCAGGTAAAACCATTAGGTTTCTTAAGAATCCCAAACTCAGGTTACTTAGCTTCCTATGAGCTGTTCAACAGTGAGGCAGGTCCTGCTGGGTATCTATGTAAAACAAAGTATTGCCAGTGTATTAGATGTTAACTGAATGTAATATTAGAGATAATAAAGTAAAATAGCATATATTCTGCTTCCATGATAAGAAATTGCACTTGCAATGGCATGGAAGATCCCACAGCACTGACTGACTATTATAGTGCCCTGCATCACTATGCTGGACAGTAGTGTGTAATGTCAGTAAAGGACCTCTTCAGCTCATGTCAAGGTAAGTACCAAACTAGGCAGATGTTTAGACTCACACTCTGTTAGTATGACTGTTATAGTCAAATACGTTATAAGCAAATCAAACATGTTTTAATTAGCTTTAAGCACAGTTCCATAAACTGAGCTTATGTTTGTAAGCCTGGTTGGAAAATCTGTGACTGGCAATGTTCTAGCTTCAAAATGCAAGCTTTTTATTTTGTTTACTTAAGTATTTCTGATTTCTCTACCAAAACAGCTTCTTAGACATCTGGATTTGCATACTGGACATGCTTCTGCACTTAATATAAAAAAATCAAATACTTCACAATGTTCCTTGGATGTTGCTAAAGATTTATGAGAGTAAAATTGCTCAGTATAGGTGCCTTCTACTGTGGCCATATGTTCCAGTATGTCAAAATCAATGAAATATATATTACCTCCATCTAAGTTGCATTGAACATTTTAGAAGAAATAATCACAATATCTAAGAAACTAAAGGAAAAATGAAGGTCTATGACATAGCTATTTGCCTAAAGCATGAAATAGCTCTCAGTCTTTAGGAAGAAGAGATAGCTGTGGTTACTAACAACAAAATTTATATTCTACTCACAACATAACAATAAGGTAAACAGTACACATCGAATTATATTAGTTCTCATGGTAACTAAACTACATAAACCCTTCAGGGGAACAAATAACGGGAAATGATATTTCCTTTCTACTGATTTGTGTGTAGCCTTAGGGATACTGTGCTAGACTATAAAAGAGGTAGAGAGTTAACTGGAGGCAGGGCTCCAGTGAAGTATCTTCCATGAGTCAACAGCTAAGCTGTGGTTGGACTCTGCAGAGATGCCACTGTCTTTGACTCAACCATGCTCTAGTAAGTAACTGTTTATCAAGTGAGCTTAAGTGTTGCATTAGGTTGCATAGCTAGTTTGCATAGATTATTTTTCTGATGTTATAATTTTCCCATCAAGAATGGAGGATGTCAATAATACCCAACCAAGGGAAGTAAAGTTCATTGTTCTGGGAAATACTTTCTAATCATGATTCTAGGAGCAAATACAAAGTACATTAATGGATCTGTGTTTCTCAAAGAGGAGTAATCTTAGTCCAGAGTCATGTAGCAGTGCTAGAAATAGTTTTCATTATCTTATGTGACTGAGGTAAAGAATATAAATATTAATAATACCTTGTAGTAGAAACCATGATACCATGATATGTCTGCATAACCTCAGACAGTCATAAATTGGATTATAAGAAGTGAAACACTAAAGTCACTGGCTCATTCCACTCCTGCTAGACCGCTAAAAATCCTTCAGATGATACATGGAAGAGCAATATGAGCACTTATTATAAACATAAATATCTGTTGTACATACAATTAATTTGGGGAGGTATCATAAGATTTTTGTATTCAATAGAAATTATCTACATAGAATTATTATATTTTCATTTTGTACATAGTTTTTACAATATATTACATTGCTCTAAGTGTTTGAATTTAGATATTTTAATGTATAAACTTTTCAAATTACTTACTTTATAATGCATATTCCAATTTTATTTATTAAAGATTTTGGATAATGAAATTATTACAAACTGGCATCATTGAAGATAAATGAATTCTGCATTTTGATGTATACATCTTGGTTCATCTTTGCCTAAAAGTGAATTGTTGATATGCTATCATGCTGGTTTTTTCTTATCTTTGAACAACACAAACATAAACTCAACATTGGTCATAATTAAAAACCTCAAAATTTAAAGTTATTGATTTATACATAAGGAAAGTAGATCAATCAAGACTTGTGGGTCTTCTAGGTCGATTTGCACAAATGCTTGATTTGTTATTTATAAGTAATAACTTCTGCTTATACTCTGCACCAAGATTTGGTTCCAACTGGGTGTGGTGTCCCATGCCTTCAATCCTAACACTCAGGAGAAAGAGGTAGGAGGCTCTCTGGGAGTTTGAGAACTGTCTAGTCTACAAAGAAAGTTCCAGGAGAGCTACAGCAACACAAGGAAACCCTGTCTTGAAAAACCAAAACGAACGAACGAACCAATCAACCAATCAACCAACCAAACAAACAAAAACAGAAAGATTTTGGTTCCACAGCAATCAATTACACTTGTAAGGCTTCCCTTTTATCAAGGGAATTTGATATTTCATATGGGCTCCTTTCTACTCATAGGATTACAGTAAACACTACATTCATACAGAAATCAATTCAAGCTTTGGGGAAAGTGTTGAGGGGGATTATTATTATAAGTGAATTAAGTCAGTATACAGAATTTTTTATGACAGGATTCTCTTCCTTCTCAGGACTGAGCAACAGGCAGCCATGTGTTCATACTTACCAAGCAATAAGACATGGTAAAAGGTGTATTGCTGTCCTTGCAAAAAAATGGAATGTTTCCATGGAGTGCAGGACAAAGTCTGTCAGAGACCGGCAGCTGAAAATCAACATAAGTTCAAGACATTAACTTCTTAAAGAGAATGACTTATATCCACTCACAATTAATTAATAGAGGCTCCAAATGTTTGGATATTTTAGAATCATATCTGATGGAAGCCCAAAGATGGGAGAAGTCACCAAATTCTCAAAATATATGTTCAAGTGGGAGATGTTTATTCACCACCACAGTTTTACAGTGCCAGATCATACCATCAATAACCTTAAATGAATGGTTCTCAGCAAAACTTGTGTTTCTGTGTAGCAGGGACTCTCCTGATGCTGTTAGTGTCAAGCCTCATCCTATGGGAGAAGGTAGTCTCTGTGCCCTTGATTGTCAGTGAGGCCAGCCTTAGTGAAGTGTCCCTCAAGGACCTGTTTGACAATGCCACTACACTGTCTGAGAACATCACTAAGCTTGCTACAGACATGCGTATGGAATTTGTAAGTACCTAACTGACCCCTGGCTTTTTTCCAAAAGGAAATTCCCAGCTGATGAGTGCGTTGCACTGGAGTCTAATAGAAAGTATAGTACCATAAGTTCCTAATATGCCTTTCAAATGTAAAAGAAAGCCTGTGGTACTCAAAAGTGGGTAAAGGAGGAAGGGGCAGTTCTATAATGTCTCAGAGACTTTATAAGAGCATCCAATAATTTTATTTAAAACTGGAGTGGTTAAAAGAAGTGGCTGCTCTTCCAGAGGATGTAGGTTCAATTCATAATACCCACATGATGGCTCATAATTTTCTGTAAGTGGGTCTGAGACACTCTCACACAGATACATACAGGCACACACAAAAAAATAATCTGTCTCTATTCTAAAAACAGACAAGGAAATATTTTCTTAAATTTACAATCATAACAGAAAAACCTAAAACATCTAGCTGGTGAGGAACTCTGACTTCCTTATCTTCTTTGCATCAGGCTGGCTTCCAAGCCATGCATATTCAGTTAACACACATCAGACATTATAGAGGAGAAGTGTTTTATGGGAAGTTGAAGTAATACATAGAGATAATCTAAACTTGTAAGATATCAAAAAAGGAAATAGATATATCCCCCTCCCACTCAGGCTAAAAATCCCCTGTTATGAGTGGGTTTTTCCCACTGCTCGTCTGGTCCTGCCACCACACCAGCCCCCAATAACATGCAGAGACTCTGTATTTGATATAATTTTGTTGGCCAGTTACTAGTTTCTTATCAGCTAGCTCTGTCTTAATGGGTAACCCATTCTATTAGTCTAAGTATTTCCACGTGGTCATCTTACCAGGGAGCGATGGGCCGGCATGCTGTTCTCTTTAGGCTCTCCATGCCGACTTCTTCTTATTACTTCCTCTTTCCTCCTTGTCTCCTAGCCCCTCCTATCTTGTTTTCCTATTGGCCAACAGTGTTTTGTTCATTAACCAGTATGAAAAACATATTTATAGAATAACATCTCCCATCAATCCCCTTTGAACGGTTTCCAGTGCATGAATTTATTCAATGGGAGGACTGAGTTAGAGGTAAGAACAGGCTATGTTATCCATGTCATGGTCCATCAAAGAGTCAAGAGACAAGGGTTCGAAAATAGGGGTACCCAGAAAATGTATCTATATATTTGCAACAAAATTTATTCATGCTTTTTACTCATATTCAATATTTTATTTCATTTTTTTCTGTTCTGTTTTAGTACTACAACAATTTCTCTTCAAGAATATTCAGTAAAATTGTAAGTGCCTCAACTTATTGCTCTCTTCTTCTCCTCAAAGCATCCATTCTAACACTTACATGCAAAAGTGAAGAACCAATTCAAAATAAACACCTGCACATGTGACAGGAAGCCTCAGCCACCATAAGCAGGATTCGAAAGGGGCAGCTTATGGGAATACGGTTTGCAAAGGATAGGATGACTAAGCTTTTTTCAAATTTGTTTATTCCTTAAATATTCATACTCATGGCACAAAATGTTTGAGGAGAAAATAATTTTGATTTATATATTCAATAATATGCAACCTTAATTAATATATTCTTTTGAATTTCATTATTGCTTAGTATTTTTAAAAATGGCCAACTTTTATGTATAACTTTATTATAATTAACACAATTTCATTCAGGATTTATAGTAGACTTTGAATGGAATAGGTGTATATATTCACTGGAAACAGAAAGAAATGGAAAATTTTATAATATCTAGTTAGCTGAAAAATGAATTTTTGCTAGAAGCAAATAAGAAATTAATAAATTATGATGCATATTTACTGCAAATTATACTCAAATCACACTGAAAAGATGATCTTTAAAATGTTCCATGTTTATACCTTTGCCATGTTTAGGGGTTCTCTTCACTTTATATAATAAAGTTTAGGTTTAGTGACAGAACAATAGAATAATAAATAGGAAAAGGGGACGATATATTAGAAAATTAGGTGAAAAGTAAAATAAAGTTACTGAGTTAAATGGAATAAGTAAAAGAGTCTCTTAATTTCATATTTCATACAATGCTTATTTGTAAAAATTATACATCTATTAAATGTATTAACATTCTTGTCACACGTTCTTTTTTTTTTAATTTTTAAGTCACAATTAACTCAAATTTCCTCTTTACCATTTTCAGCAAATGAGCTTGCATAAGGAAATGAAACTGGATGATGATGTCTTCAACAAGTGCCACATTCTTTCCATCAAAACTCCAGAAAGAAAAGTTGAAATCCACCAGACCTCGGTGTGTCCCAAATATTTATCCCAAACATTAGCTGATGCAGCCCCTGGCTTTGCCATGCTGTATTTTCTTCTCAGCACTGGCAGGCATGTGGTAATCAGAAGAGCAGGGACTACTAGTAGAAGTGAGCAGTGAAATGGAAACCATAGTGTCCATTTGGTAAACTATAAAGGACATCAATTATAACATAGTATTGTAGCAAGTCTTTATAAACTTCCCACTTAAAAGATCTTATTTTAACAATGTCTTGCCGCTGGGAATTGACTTATTACTCTATAGGAAACTTGGAATGGAATTGAACACCTGTTTTTTTTAAAATAATTTATATTTATCTCAAAGTCATGCAAGCACAATTGTCTATTATAAATTAATATTGCCTACACATTGATAGGCTTGTCACTGACCAGTGAGCTAATTCTTCTTGAATCCCAGGAATATGCTAGTTCTACATCTGCTTCTTACCTTTGTATTCCAATCTCTTTGACTTTACAATTCTTCTGTGTCTTAACTGAGAGTACCTGGACAATAGAGTCTTATAAAATTTATTGCTCCCCAAAGGAATGTATTTCCTCGTTGTGATGAGAAATTCTGTAGGTCACAACAGTTCTCTCTAAACATTTTTATTACTCCCCCTTTTTACCCATGGCCATAACTTACCCTCCAATTGATGAACTTAAACATCACTTAGAAATAATAAACTGAAAGGAGGGTAAGACAGAGACATGCTATTTCTGGAGACTTAGTCTATTTTAGAAATTTCACAGAGTAGTTTATTGACATTGCTTTAATTAATAGCCCCAAAATGTAGCTTGGATAAGAAAATGAATACTTTGAAATGTTTTGTGGAACTTGTATCATCAACCAGCCCAGTACAATGGAGTTTTGAATTTCATTAAACTCAAGCCCTCACTTTTTTTCATATGGCCACAGTGACCTGCACTGCTGTATCTTTTTGAACTGTTCCTTTCCTTCATAAACTTCTCACATTTCTACTAGTGTCCGTTGAACACTGTTCTGTTCTTCATTCTCCTTTTCACTAGATTAGTTAAAAGACATCAACATAGCAAACATTTTAAATCAGCCATGAGGTTCAATCCTGACACATAAAGGTCAAAATTTAGCTGTGGTATCTATACATGCAAGGAGGACCATAGTTCTTCAGGTATACTTGTCAACAATTTTCTTTTCTGTTAGAGACAAGGGGAGGGAGTGCTGTAGACTGTGGACACATATTTAATAATGGCAGTTTGTCTTCAAGGAACCTTTCTATTAATATCCTAAAGTTCATAATGAGTATTTTATGAACATTCTAATTACTGGTGTGATAAATATGAGTTAAATGGTTTGCAATTTAAACTGGTAATGTCTATCTTACTGACTCTAGTCCAGTAGGCACTTCCTCAGTTCAAGAAAGCCTTGTGGTCTCATGGATGAGCAAAACAATCAACCATATAATGACTTACTTGGTAGGCAGATGTTAGAATTTCAGACAAAAACAGAATGTTTTCAATAATATAGTTCACAGAAACTTTAATTTGCATAAGCTGTTTCAGTTTTGAAAACTTTCAGTTAATATTTTAACTTTTACATTGCCACATCACTTTTATCTCAAGAAAATCATACCTTTTCAAAAGAATAACAAGTTGATATATTAGTTTATGTTCTCTGATTAAGTCATGTGTAACTAATTCTTCTTTATCTTGATTATCTTGATGTGATTGTTCAATAACTCTTACATAGTTTGAAGACTTTTTGAATATAACATTCAGTATACTGCGTGCCTGGAAAGATCCTCTGAAACACCTAGTGACACAACTCAGTGCTATGCCAAGAGTCCCTGATGCTATCCTCTCAAAGGTCAAAGCCATTGAGGCCCAACACAAAATCCTTCTAGAGAATATCATGATGATAGCAACCAAGGTAAGCAATCTTCTTACCCTCCAGTTTTCTATTTTGTGAATGATGTGACTTTTGTAGGGGATGATAAATTTTGAAACACTTAATGTTTCTAGAACAAACATTGTATCAAGCCTCTCCATTACAAGATAGACAAAAATATAAGCAATTCCTCAAAGTCATTTGGGCAGGTCCTTTTCTAGGCTGAGTGAAATACACCCCAAGTACCTCCAAGTTTCTCTATTGTCCCTTGAACAAACACAAGTCTATGCTTAAGTAGCAGAATCCTGATGTTCCATCTGTCTAAATTCAAGGGGCATACTTCATCTAACACCAATTTATCTTTCAAAAAAGATGTATATGTCTTGCTTCTAGATGACAAAAATATTTACAGTGTACTGTGATAGAAATATGAAAACCATGCTTACAACATAAATTTTACATTATAACATTTCCTTAAGTGTGATTCAACACTCAGAAGGGAAAGGATAAAATGAATAGAAACAGCGATAAAAAGTAACTGTCATTTCTGGTCAATAGGTTAATCCTGCACTTCAAGAAAGTGAAGACTCCACAGTCTGGTCAGACCTGGACTCCTTGCAGGCAGATGATGAAGAAATTCGATTGTTTGGTCTTTATGTATTCTCATACTGTCTGCGTGTTGACCTGAAAATAGTTGAATTTTATATCTATATGTTGAGATGTCTGCATATGCATGGTAACATCTGCTACTTAGAATCTGCTCCATCTTTTTGAAGTTTCTTTTAACTTTATACCCTTTGAATGTATGCTTGAGTATAATGTGTTTATTAATAAAAAAGAGACAAGATATGTCAGAGCATAGAAAGAAAATTCATGCTATCTTTTACTTATTTAGTAATACATTTATCAATAGCATTGAGAGCTCCCTATCCAAACCCAATGTGTACAAATGGCAAGGGGAAAAATGTATATCTTACTTTAGAATTACAGTAAATTAATGTAGATAAAGTTACTGGAATCAATTAATAAGAGCACCAACAAGAGTTTAATAATTTTATTAGAAACATGGAAATATTGGAGTCCTTTATGAAAGTTGGTTATGCCTCTAAACCAGTTTTCATAGTAAAATGCCAGAAAACAAAATCACTATGAAGTTTCACCATGACTAAGTGCTAAGAACTTTTTGAATTTATGTGGTTAGGTTACACACATGAAATGGCTGTTTTTCATTGTATCATTTTCATCCATGATTCTCTGAATTTTGTTTGCTTAGCAATATCTTAGGTATGTCTGGTCTATTTTCTTCCCTGTATATCTCTGGAGTCTCATTTTATCTAGTTTCAATATCTATTATTCAAAGTACTTACTCTATTTCATCCATTCTCCTGTGGCTCAATTCACACACGTGGGAAGGCTGAGATCATCCATTCCTAAAAAATGTTGTACTCTTTCTTACTTCTCTATATTTGTTCCTTTGATGTTGCCAGGAGAAGGTAAAGAAGTAGGAAAAAGTAAATTCACCCACTTGACAACTTATGCAATGAACTAAAAGACTGGATGGTGATATGATCATTTAAAAATGTTTTTTTCCTTTTGTTGAAAATAAGATATTTTCCTCAAATAATATATGCTGGTTATATATTATCCATCTCTCTATACTCATTCCCATACCTTTCCTACTCCTGTTTTCTTCCCACCTCCTCTCCCATCTGGATTAAGTCCTTTTCTATCCTCATTAGAAAAAAATTAGAAAACAAAGAGGTTTCTGGGGGATAATGATTAATATAATATATCTAATATAATAAATAAAACAAAAACTAGCACACAAACAAAAACTACTATTATTACATAGGATAAAACAAACAAACAGCAGGAAAGGTGCCTGGAAGAAGTCATATAAGGCAGAGGCCTCCTCATTTGCACACTCTGAAACCATATAAACTCATTAAGCTGTATGGCATAGTATATATACAAAGGACATTAAGGTGTATGGCATAGTATATATACAAAGGACTCAGTACAGACCCATGGAGGCATTGTGCATTCTGCCTCAATCTCTTAGAGTTCATGTGTTCTTTGATCATGTCAATAGATCATTGTTTTCTTGGAGTTCTCTGTCCCCTCTTGATCTAAAACTCTTCTGTCTCCTCTTCCCCAGAATTCTGTGAGGCCTAAGGGAAAGACTTGATGGAGTCATCCCATTTATGACTAAGTGTCCCAAGGTCTCAGTATCTGCTCAATGTCAGCCCATAGTTCTCTGTATTTTCTACTGTCTGCTGCAAGAGGAAGTGTATCTGAAAATGTCTGAGCGAGACACTGATCCATAACAAAAGTAGACTATCACTAGGGGCTATTTTATTAGTATGCTTGTTTTGTTTTCTCCTTTTATAACAGTAATATTGTTTTTTTTTTTCTCCAGGTCCCTAGGTCTCAGGTTCTTGAGCACCTATGTTACATTAGATATAGTTTCTATCTTGTGGAGTGGGCCTTCAGTCAAATAAGGCATTGGTCAATTTTTTTTTTCATTAGCTTGTAGCTTCTGTTTCTCTTTTAGTGGTATTTTGATGGGAGATGTCATTCTGTAAATATGTTTCTTGTATTGGTTAATGAATAAAACACAGTTGAGCAATAGGAAAGGAAGACAGGAGGGACTAGGAGACAAGGAGAATAGAGGAACTAGTAAGGAGGAGTCAACATGTAGAGCCTGGAGAGAGCAGCATGCAGGCCTGCCGCTCTCCGATAAGATGACCACATGGAAATACTTGGATAAGTAGAAATGGGTTAATCATTAAGACAGAGCTAGCCAATAAGAAATGATAGAAACCGGCCAACATCATTGCATCAAATACAGGGTCTCTGTGTGTTATTGGGGGCTGGCATGTCAGCAGGACCAGACTGGTGGCAGGAAAAACCTAGCTCATAACTAATGGTGTTAGAAGTGGGATTGAGAACTTTCAGTTAAAACTTGATAAAAGCTTAAAAAAGGATTTAAAAAAAAAAAAAAACACTTCTTGATAACAGCATTTTTCTCAGTTGTACTCTGTTTTACTAGAGACAAGCAGACATTTTTTGGGCTCCATTAAGGGTGTTTTCCTGACTCAGCATAAGCAGCAAAAACTCGAACGGATTTTAAAGAACTCTGCTAACAATTTATTGGTATGTATGGTGTGTACAAGAGCTGGCGATCGCAGTGACCACATATCCAGCTGGCAGCATGCTTCTGAATGGCAGCTTAGACCAAGGTAGGGAGCACAGCTCTCAGTGCTGGAGGTAAAATAGCCACTGCCATCTTGGATAGATGATGGTTAAAACAACTGTGGCTTTCCTTTTAGCAATGTTGTTGTTTAACAGATAAAAACTCATGGCCAGAAAAATATAAGATTTATAGTAAAGACAGATTCACACTAAAAAAAAAAAAAAAAAAAAAAAACAAAAGGTTGACAGTGTGTTTTAAAATATATGTAGGCTTGGGATAGAAAGAGAAAAGGAATAAAATGGTTTTACAAAGACAGAGTGTGGCTGGGTATGGTGGCACACGTCTTTAATCTCAGAACTTGGGAGACAGAGGCAAGCAGATCTCTCTGATTTCAAAGTAAACCTGGTATGCAGAGTGAATTTCAGGACAGATAAAAGTTGCGCAGAGAAACCCTGTCTCAAAAAAATGTAAAAATAGAAGTAGAAGAAATAGAGAAATAAAAAAGCCATGTAAAGATGGAAAGCACAGAGAAACTTTGGATACTGTATGCAATTTTGTTTTCTTTAAATCATTTGACTGCTGAGGAAATAACAACAACTGATAAAAGAAATGTTGCTGGATTAATTAAATTTATATATTTTAAAAATGCTTAGACTCCAAAATTTAAGTCTAAGTATAAGTTACTGGGGAAAAGGATTTCTATTTTTGTTTCCACAGAAAATGAAAAGCTGCAGATTCCTTCCAGACTAATGTGGTTTGATGAAGACAGACACCCTGAAACAGTGTTCCAGGTGATCTAACATTCAAAACAGTTGGGACAAGCCAGCCTTGCAGACTACAGCCAAGATTTCTGCATCTTCTTAGGATCCCCATGACAGCGCCCCCTACCAGCAGGAAGCAGTTTAGAAAGAACGACTCCCAAATTCCCAAATGTTGTTTATAAATGTTTGTTTTCATTTAAGTGGGCTTCGTTATAAAGGGCTAATTACCACAACCAATCTTTTTAAAAGTAAAAAGGGATTATGGTATAGATATGAGTACTCTCTTTTGGAATGGACTTTCTTTTATTAATACAAATTTAAGGTCAATTTTGTGATATGTATATTTCTCTTCTTGTTTAGGTATCATTTATACAGCTCATTAAAAAATGTAATGTATGAATTAGTACAGATTATAGAGTTACCTATGATAGGCAAACTTGGAGTTAAGTTAGTTAGAAATTCTAGATATGCAGATATGTATTTGAGATAAATAGGCATTCTTCAAACCTTTCAAAGACCTACAGAATATGGAATTTAAAATGGGTTAGGATTCTTCTTTACAATGAGGCACAACTGCTTCTGGCAACATCACCTGTGTCAGAAAGGAAGATGGACATTGAAGAAACTCATTAGGAAGTTTGCTTTCAAACTACAAAAAATAGCAGGACAAGCCATATGGGCAAGATACTGCCCTTGACTGGACTGTTTGACTTTATGCTCTATAAACTGGATATGCAGGGCCCACAGGAAAGTGACTGCTACAAACAAGGTGGACAGTGCTACAGGGTTCCTGCTTCATGGAAGCCAAACAGTCTGCAGGACTCCGAAAAAAGTGACTGAAAAACTGCCAATACACAGTGTCCCACATTTCCCGGATGTTTTGTGTTAAGGATTTGTAAAAACTTTCCCAATTTGAAGAAGGATATGCCCATGAAAGTACAAGAAGCATACTGAACACCAAATAGGCAGGACCAAAGAAAAAAGACTCCTTGATATATAATAATCAAAACACCTAACATACAGAATAAAGAAAGAATATTAAGAGCAGCAAAGGAAAAAAGACAGGTAACATATAAAGGCAGACCTATCAAATTTACGCCTGACTTCTCCATGGAAACCCTCAAGGCCAGACGGTCCTGGATAGATGTTCTACAAGTACTAAGAGTCCACGGATGCCAGCCCAGGCTACTATACCCAGCAAAACTCTCAATCACTATAGATATAGAAAACAAGATATTTAATGACAAAGCCAGATTTTTACAATATGTATCTATAAATCGAGCCCTACAGAAAGATTTGGAAGGAAAACTCCAACACAAGGAAGTTTACTAAGTTCACAAAGACTTAGGCAACAGATAATCCCACTCTACCAGAAACCAAGGGTAAAGAAGGACAAATAAATTCACAATACCGCTGCCAAAAGCAAATCTAAAACAAACATTAGCAATCAATGGTCCTTACTCTCCCTCAACATTAATGGTCTAAACTCACCTATAAAAAGACACAGGCTAACAGAATCGATACAAACACAGAATTCATCCTTCTTCTGCATAAAAGAAACACACCTAAGCTACAAAGATAGACATTACCTCAGGGTAAAAGTCTGAGAAATGATCTTTCAATCAAATGGACCCAAGAAGCAAGCTGGTATGGCTATCCTAATATCTAACAGGTTAGACTTCAAATGAAAATTAATCAAAAGAGATGAAGATGGTCATTTCATATTCATCACAGGAGAAATCCACCAACAAAAAGTCTCGATTCTGAACATCTATGCCCCAAATAAAAAGGCACCACATCCGTAAAAGAAACGATACTAAAACTCAAAGCTCACATAAAACCTCACACACTTATAGTGGGAGACTTCAACACACCACTTTCACCATTAGATAGGACAAACAATAAGAAATTCAACAAAGAAACAAAAGAACTAACAGAAGTTATGTCTCAACTGGGTTTAACAGACGTCTTAGGACATTCCATCCAAACACAAAATAATATATCTTCTTCTCTGCTCCACATGGAACGTTCTCTAAAATCGACTACATACTAGGTGGCATAACAAACCTCAACAGATACAAAAGAATTGGAATAGTCCCCTATATCTTATCAGACCACCATGCTTTAAAATTGGAATTCAACAACAACACAAATTACAGAAACCCTACAAACTTATGGAAACAGAACAATGGGCAATTGTACCACACCTGGGTCAAAGAAGAAATAAGAAAGAAATTAAGGACTTCCTAAAATTCAATGAGAATGAGGACACCACATATCTGAACTCATGGGACACCTTAAAAATAGTGTTAAGAGGGAAGTTCATTGCACTGAGTGCCCATATGAAGAAAATAGAGGATAGTCACATTAGAGAATTAACAGCACAACTGAAAGCCTTAGAACAAAAAGAAGCAAACTCTCCACGGAGGAGTGGACACCAGGAAATAATTTGAGGGCTGAAATCAATAAAATACAAGTCAGGAAAACAATACAAAAAATCAATGCAACAAAGATTTGTTTTTTCGAGAAAACAAGATAGACAAACCTTTATCCAAAATAATGAAAAAGCAGAAAGAGATCATGCAAATTAACAAAATCAGAAATGAAAAGTGGGACATAACAACAAACACAGAGGAAATCCAGACAACTCTCAGGTCATACTTTGAAAACCTGTACTCTACAAAATTTGAAAATTCAAAGGATATGGACAAATTTCTGGACAACTATCACTTACCAAAATTAAACCAAGAACAGACAAACAACATAAATAGACCTATAACCCCCAATGAAATTGAAACAGCGATTGAAAGCCTTCAACCAAAAAAATCCCAGGGATGGATGGCTTCAGTGCAGAATTCTACCAGAAATTCAAGAAAGAGCTAATTCCCATACTCCTCAAATTGTTCCACACAATAGAGTCAGAAGGCACATTACCAAACGTTTTCTATGAGGCCACAATCATCTAGGTACCCAAGCCTCACAAAGATACAACTAAGAAAGAAAACTACAGACCAATATCCCTGATGAACATTGATGCAAAAATACTCAATAAAATGCTTGCAAACCGAATCCAAGAATACATCAGAGAAATCATTCACCATGACCAAGTAGGCTTCAATCTTGGGTTGCAAGGATGGTTTAACATACGAAAATCTATCAACGTGATCCACCATATAAACAAAATGAAAAAGAAAAACCTTATGATTATCTCCCTAGATGCTGAAAAAGCTTTTGACAAAATTCAACACTCTTTCATGATAAAGGTCATGGAGAGATCAGGGATAACAAGAACAAACCTAAACATAATTAAAGCAATATATAGTAAACCAACAGCCAACATCAAACTGAATGGAGAGAAGCTTAAGGAGATTCCTCTAAAATCAGGAACAAGACAAGGCTGTCCTCTCTCTCCATAGCTATTGAATATTGTAGTTGAAATTCTAGCTAAAGCTATCAGACAACCATAGGAGATCAAGAGAATACATTTTGGAAAGGAAGAAGTCAAACTGTCTCTATTTGCAGATGATATGATAGTTTACATAAGTGAACCAATAAACTCTACCAGGGAACTCCTACAGCTGATACACACCTTCAGCAAAATATCAGGATACAAGATAAACACAAAAAAATCAGTAGCCCTACTTTATTCAGAGGACAAAGAGGATGAGAAAGAAATCAGAGAAAGATCACTCTTTACAATAGCCACAAACAACATAAAATATCTCAGGGTAAGTGTTACCAAACATGTGAAAGACCTATACAACAAGAACTTGTTGTCTTTAAAGAAAGAAATTAAAGAAGATACCAGAAAATGGAAAGATCTCCCATGCTCTTGGATTGAAAGGATACATATAGTAAAAATGGCAATCTTGCCAAAAGCAATCTATAGATTCAATGCAATCCCCATTAAAATCCCAGCACAATTCTTTACTGACCTTGCAAGGATAATAGTCAACTTTGTATGGAAAAACAAAAGACCCAGGATAGTCAAAACAACCCTGTACAATAAAAGAATTTCAGGAAGCATGACCATCCCTGACTTTATGTCTAATAAAGAGCTATAGTTCTGAAAACAGCCTGGTATTGGCACAAAAATAGATAGGTAGACCAATGGAATCAAATCAAAAATCCCAATATTAACCTACACACCTATGAACACCTGATTTTTGACAAAACAGCAAAAAAATACAATGGGGGAGGGAAGCATCTTTAATAAATGGTGCTGGCACAATTGGATGATGGTGTGTAGAAGACTTCAGATAGAGCCATGTCTTTTGCCATGCAACAAACTCAAGTCCAAATGGATCAAAACCTCAACATAAATCCAGCAACACTGAACCTCTTAGAAGAGAAAATAGGAGGTACCCTTGAACAAATTGGTATAGGAAACCACTTCCTAAACATAACTCCAGTAGCACAAACACTGAGATCAACAATTAATAAATGGGACTTCCTCAAACTTAGAAGCTTCTGTAAGGCAAAGGAAACAGTTGACAAGACCAAATGGCAGCCCACAGACTGGCAAAAAATTTTTAACAATCCTACATCTGACAAAGGGCTGATATCCAAAATCTTCAAAGAACTCAAGAAACTAGTCAACTAAACACCAAATAACCCTATTAAAAAATGGGGTACAGAATTGAAGAAGGAATTCTCAATAGAGGAAATCAAAGAGGCTGAAAGACACTTAAGAAAATGTTCAACATTCTTAACTATCAGGGAAATGCAAATGAAAACAACTTTGAGATACCTTTTTCCTCCTGCCGAATGGCTAAAATTAAAAACACCAATGACAACTTAAGCTGTAGAGGATGTGGGGAAAGGGAACACTCCTTCAGTGCTGGTGGGGGTGTAAACTCGTACAACCATTTTGGGGAACAGTATGGTGGTTCCTCAGGAAAATGGGAATTAGCTTACCATAGGACCCAGCAATTCCACTCTTAGGTTTGTACCCAAATGACTCACATCCATGCAACTAAAACATGTGTTTAACTATGTTCATAGCAGCATTATTTGTAATAGCAATAACCTGGAAGCAACCTAGATGCCCCTGAACTGAAGAATGGATAAAGAAGATGTGGCACATCTACACAATGGAATACTACTCTGCAGAAAAAAATAACAGAATCTTGAAATTTGCAGGCAAGTGGATGGAACTTGAAGAAACCATCCTGAATGAGGTAACCCAGTCACAAAAAGGGGAACAGGGTATGTATTCACTCATATATGGATTTTAGACCCAGAGCAAAGGATCATCATCCTATAATACACACCAAGAGACAAACTGGGATACAAGATGTAGTCTAAGAGATTCATATATGGTCCCTCACAAAAGGTGGAAGGGACAAGTCCACCAGAGCCCATGGGTAATAGGGGGGCAGTGAATGGAGAGAGAACTAGGAGAAAGAGAAGGTGAGGAGAGGAAGACACGTGTGACTAGATAGATTGAGTCAGGTTGAGAGAGATGGTGTGGCATAAAAGAGGGAACCATTATTGGTTTGAAGAGAAAACTGAACCTAAAGAAAGGTCTACAGAACTACAAGACTGACTCCAACTAACAATTTGAGCAACTGTGGAAAGGCTACCATAAATGCCCTTCCCTGATAGTGAGATCATCAACTAAATTATCCAATATTATGGGGTCCTCATCTAGTACCTTTTGGAAACAGAAGCAAACACCCATAACCAAACACTGAGTTGAACTAGAATCCAGATGCTGAGAGAGGGGACAAGACCAGGTTGCCAAAATTCACAAAGACAGCTGTCCTGAACAAGGAGGAGCTTAGTCCTCCCAGACTGATGGCTAGGAACCCAGCAAGAGACTGACTCAGACCCCCTGAATATGTGTCTCAGCTAGAAGGACTGAGAAGTCTGGGGGACCTCAAACAGTAGAAACAACATCTATTCCTGGTGCACAAAAGGACCTTGTGGACACATCCCCCTTGGAGGGATACCCCATTAACCTAGAGACAGGAGAGAAGTCCTAGTCCCTACTTCAAATGACTTGACAGATTTACATTACCCAACCTGGATAGGATAGCCCTACAAGTGGAATGGGGATGGGGGCATGGGAGGCGAGGGTGGCCTGGGTGCATCTCACAGGGGAAAGAAGGTAAGAGGGAGGGAGGGAGGGAGCGATAGAAGGAGGGCGGGTTGGAGGGAGGAAAGGAGAGGAAACTGGTATCCACATGTAAAAATTTTAAATTATATTATTAATAACAAAGAAAGAAAATAAATGCTGCTGTATTAATTTAAATATACATATACATATATATGTATATATATATATATATATATATTTAAATGCTTTTACTTCAAAATTTAAGCCTAAGGACCAGTTACTGGGGAAAAGGATTTCAATTTTCGTTTCCACAGAAAATGAAAAGCTGTGGATCCTTTCCAGACTAATGTGGTTTGATTGAGCAAGACCTCCTGAAGCAACGTTAATGAGACAATGCAGCCTTGCAGACCACTACAGGCAGGATTTCTCCATCTTCTTAGGATTCCCCCATGACAGCGCTCCCTACCAGCAGGAAGCAGTTTGGAAAGAATGACACCCAAATTCCCAAATATTGTTTATAAATGTTTATTTTCATTAAAAAAGGCATGTATAATTATGTTCAGCATAAAATAAATAAATGTTTAAAAAAATCAAAAGCATAACACCTTAAAAAAATAAAAAAAAACAAAAACAAAAACAAAAAACTGCCAATACAGATGGACAGTTTAAAGTTTTCTACTTTGCTGTGGAGTCTGCCAGACACACTATGGCCTATTGGCTGAAGATGGAATTTTACAGAAGAACTTTGGGTGACTGACCAGGCAAGTTGTCTCTGTCATTTCTAGAGTTAATATATTATCCTTCTGTGGTCTTTGAAGGAATTGAAGATAGTTATGTTTATAGTTTTCCTTAGTTAGGATTAAAGATAAATTACATATAGGATTTTAGACTCACAAAGATAGGATAGATGATGGAATATTTTCTTTAAGTCTTACAAAATGTTAATGGACTAAATATTGTTAACAGTGATTCTTATTTGATAACTGTTGTGTGATATTTTTACTATGTTAAGGTTAAAACCCTTCTTTTTATTTTAGACAGAAAAGAGGAGATGAAGGGAGATGTCATTCTATATGTGTCTTGTATTGCTTAATGAATAAAGCCCTGTTGGCCAATAGAAAAGGAAGATAGAAGGGACTAGGAGACAAGGAAGAAAGAGGAAGTAGTAAGGAGGAGTCATCATGGAGTGCCCGGAGAGGTAGCACACCAGCAGCTCTGGCCATTAAGATGAGCCACATGAAAATACTTAGAATAGTAGAAATGGGTTAATCGTTAAGACAGAGCGAGCCGATAAACAATGGTAGTAACTGGCCAACAGCATTGTATCAAATCCAGAGTCTCTGCGTATTATTGGGGGCTGGGTGGCGGTGGGACCAGACTAGAGGCATGGAAAAACATACTTGTAACAGTATTTGGAGTAACTTCTTGCACCACAGGTGCTGGAACACAGAGGGGAAGGCTCTGTGTAGGCACCAGCTCCACCAGCTCTCCTTTTCCATGTTCAATGAGTTTTGTCAGTATTGTCTTCAGTGATGGGATCTTGACGTTTGTGGAGAACAACCCATAAGTCTTGGCAACAGCCTACATTGTTTGGGTGTTCCCAAGGAGTTTATCTGGTCTACAATTCAATTTGATATAACCCTGTACTAAACCTAACAAGGTTTTCATTTTATATCCTTCTCTTATGGGGAATAGTAGTGCTTTCCCCAGATATCTAGTGAAGGGAATACTCACTCAGAGAGATACTCTAGCTAGATTCTTTATCCATTCCAGAGCTCCACCATGACACTGCCATAGGTCCTTTCATCCTGAATGCATGCTAGTGAAAAAAGTGCCTCAAAGTATGAGTTTTACCAAATGACACAGGAATTTTATATATCACAAACCCATAAGCAATGGAATGGCAACAACATAAAGTCATTGTTGGCCCCTTCCTGGGGTCTTAACAATTTTTTATTCTCCTATTTGTGTTGGTCCAGAAAATTCAAAAAATCACACAGGTATCCAGAATCAAGATGTCATTCTTAAAGCTCATATGTAAATTTATCTAGGAAGAATCTCCTAAAAGTCACTTATGCAGACATATCTTTTTTATTATTTCATTATCTTTTCTTATTTTACATATTGATTTCAGTTCCCTCTCCCTTCCATCCTCCAATTCTCCCATGCCCCCTGATCCCCCCTCCCATCCAATTTTTCACCAACTCCACAGGCTAAACAATGATCTGAACTCCTGGAATCCAGTTGCAGAGAGGGAGGAGTGATAACCAAATGGGTCAAGACCAGACTACAGAAACCCACAGAGACAGTTGACCTGAACAAATGGGGTACTCATTGACCCCAGCCCATTTCTTAAAAATCTGTTAATACTGATGTGATCTCAATACAAAAGTAATAAACTACTATTCTATTTACTCAGTTTGTACAGTTGTGATTGTTTCTGGAGAGTTCATCTTGTCAGCTGACTTTAAGCAACCAAGGATACAGACTCATCCCACTGTCACAGCTCTTAGAAAAAAAGTAGATTTCCATGCTGTATTTTCAAAAAGTTAAAGACAGTTCAATCAGCAACCAGATAGACATAAAAGAAAAAGACTTTGATGTACAGAAAAAAAGCTTGTGAGGCAGAAAGCAAAAAAAAAAAAAAAAAAGGAAAGTATAAAAGAAAGCAAAGTTATAAAAAACATTATGAAGAACAACATGCTATTATAAACCACACTTACAAAAATCTGTACATATCTTAGATTTTAGACCCTCCTAACAAATGTTATCTCATCTTCTTTCCCATGCCTTTTGTCTTCTCTCTTGCTTTCCTAAAATTGTCATTTACATTAGAATTATAGTTCCTTCATCGACTAGATTTCTTGAATCCTAAAGTAAAGCAAAATGAGG
The DNA here is from genome assembly GCA_030556225.1 of Cricetiscus sungorus. NCBI lineage: Eukaryota > Metazoa > Chordata > Mammalia > Rodentia > Cricetidae > Cricetiscus > Cricetiscus sungorus. Next base: position 2,723,843 of record JANBXA010000392.1, read on the forward strand.
CCACTATCCAGGCCAGAGTTCATGAGAAGTTTGCACTACACAATGAGAATTCCTGATGCTTTCAGTCAGTTGTTCAGCCAATTGCTTTCATCATAATCACGGGTATTGCTATCAGAAACCTCCCTTGTGCCTCCGTCTAGGATAATTCCTATTGTATGGAAAGTCATTATCTAAACTAAACTCTCAAACCACCTTATATCTTGAGTCCATGGAACAATGTGGTGTGATCCACATTATGTCTGAGTTACTGTATTCCAATGCATTTAAATCTATTTAATTCATATTACTTTCTTCTCATAAGTTAATACATACTTATAAGCTAAAAGATGTTGATTTATAAGAAGGTGGATATTTGAAAATGAAATACATCTCAATTTCACAAAACACAAATTTTATGGTGTTATGTAAGTTCATAACAAGATTGAATTTTAGACTTATGGTAAATCATGTCAATAGCGATGTGTAACTGAAATCTAAATTTTAAGATAATATTCACTATAGCTATTTTTGTCATACCTAATTCTGCAAAAAGTAGCTAGAAAATATATTTCAGAAAAAGATAATAGCCATTTCTTCTTTAAGGAGGGTTAATAGGTTAATACACAAACTATGGTTTCCATGTAAGATGACATAGGGATACCAGCAGTGGTATCAAAAGAACAAACCAGAACTAGAAAGTGATTGACATGATAAAAAGGTAAATTAAACTTCCTAAGCACTAAATATATCAAAAGAGGTGTTAAAAATAACTCTTCCCCAGTAGTTTAGTATAGAAACACATAAATTATTGTACTAATGACAAAATAAAGGTTATTGTTTAAAAAAAAACACAAAAGGAATCAGAAAATAGCAAGTGAAACCAAAATTTTGCCAAAGTTTCAGGAATGTGATTGTTTGAGGTGAAGTTTAAAGGTTTTATGGGATACTTGTTCATCAAAATGGAAAGATATATCTAACAATTCATTTATACCCATTCCATAGCATAATTATATCTTAATTTCTAGTGAGAAAATTTGAGTTCTATTATTACAAGGCATTAGTAAGAAATTAATTGTTATTATTAAGTGGATATTGCTTTTTTCTATAGGTACTACTGCAGGGTGATAATGTGCTTTGCATTACAATGGATGGCATGTCAATTTTGAATTTGAGCTCAAACTGTGATATTAAGGACAAGCAGCACATTTTTGCAAGAAATCAATACTCCTAGAACTAGAAAACACAAATTTTTATCTGGTGTGAAGGGTTATGAGAATGTGTAGCTGGTAGAAAAAGAAAAATAAAAGCTGTCCAAAAAACTAGTCGAAATACAATGCTCACACTAATAGAAATTCAACAAAGGCTCGGCAATGAAGAATGAATCAAATAACACAGGACACGGAGGCATCAGAAAGCTGTGGCTTTATTGAGGAAGATATAGAGGGCATAAAAATGACAAAGAGATTGTGAAAAAATACATGAAAATATAATCACGATTGGAAACTAGGAGAGAGGAGGAAGATAATTAAATTTCTGGCCAATTTTACTTGATCTTCATTTTTGTGCCTGTAATTCACTTTGCACAGACATCACAAAAACCTTCCAGCTTAGGAAAATCACACACTTGACTCCAGTCAAATGGCACTGCTAAGTATGTGCTTTGCCACAGGAAAAGAGTTTCTGCTGCTCAGCAATGATGACTAACAAGTCACTTATTTCTCCGATGTGTTTGAACTATACAAGGGAATCTGTTTCGTTTCAAGCTTTGTTCACTTTTCTAAGAGTTTGTGATTCATTTGTGATATGCTTTGTACTTAAAGACTTAATAGCAAGGTTTTGGAATAGCAAGGCTGAGGTAATGAAAATTTTAAAAGATGTTACGAGCAAGTTAAAACATTGGTGTACATCTCAAAGAAGAAATCTCTCTCTCTCTCTGTCTCTCTGTCTCGTCTCTCTCTGTCTCTCTCTGTCTCTCTCTGTCTCTTTCTCTCTCCCTCTCTGTCTCTGTCTCTCTCTGTCTCTCTCTGTCTCTCTCTGTCTCTTTCTCTCTCCCTCTCTGTCTCTGTCTCTCTCTGTCTCTGTCTCTCTCTGTCTCTGTCTCTCTCTCTCCCTCTCTGTCTCTCTGTCTCTCTCTCTCTCTCTCTCTCTCTCTCTCTCTCTCTCTCTCTCTCTCTCCTCTGTCCTATAAACTCATTGAGGTCAGTCTGTGCTAGCTGACTACATCTAGGTGTGAGGCCTACACTGGAGTCTGGTTGATATACTAAGTGCCACATCATTAAAGCAAACTGACCTTCTCTCTCCTGGTAGCCAATAGCTCCTCAGTGAAGGGTGGACTTTGTGCCTATTTCCCATAGCCATACTAGGGTTTTATCTGGCTTGAGTTCACATGCATCTTTTACATGTTATCACAGTTTCTATGGTTTTTGTATGCCTTGTTGTGTCTGGAAAACACTGCTGCTTCAAAGTCATTCAGTACCTCTCGTTCTGAAAAGCTTCCCAGTCCTCATCCCATGAGGAAAGGGGTGGTGAAATAAAGTTGTTCCATTTGAGGTCAAAAACTAAAGCCTCTTGTTTTCTGAACATTAACAAGCTGTAAGTCATCTTTTTGATTATCAACAGATCATTTACTAAGAAATTGACAAATATCTGGATAGACATCAATTACTAAAATTAAATAAAGAACAAATAATCAATTTAAATAGATCTATAACCCCTAATGAAATAGAAACAGTCATCAAAAGTCACCTGGCCAATAAAAGCCCAGAGCCAGATGGCTTCATTGCAGGATTCTACCAGAAATTCAAGAAGAGCTAACACAAATACTCCTCAAATTGTTCCACACAATAGAAGCTGAAGGTTCATTGCCAATTTTTTTTAAAAGAATACAGTTATCTTGGTACCAAAGCCATGCAAACACATAACTAAGAAAGAGAAATTTTTAATCTAATTATCATAACAGAAACACAGAAATGTTTCTCTTCAAGCTCCCGAGTACTTAAATATTAAATTCAAAGATTACAGTAGAGAGGTTTTGTTCACACTGTGTGTAAGTGACTAGAATATAAATCAGGCTTGTAACTTGCTGAATTATTTAAGATGGGATTGATAATGAAAAAATAAAAAAGAGAATTACAGAGAGATTTTTGTAAAGTTTGGTATGGCAACAAAATAGTATTTCTTGTGCAAGTTTGAAAGAAGTTTGGATGAGACACATGTTTTTTAAATTCTGTAACTGGGTAATTTGTTAAAATATTATTACTAACTAAATATTGCTTCATAGCAATCTTGAAATTCATCAGAGTCATGAACAAGAGGGCACATATATAGAAATAGGGATATTAAACTGACATGGACTAGGTTACGTGATGCTATCTTCAAAAATATCACACAGTATATACTGACAGTCATTAAGCTTGAGGTCATTGACCTACTGGGAAGTATGATGCATGCCAGGTAGAATATCATCTAAAGATATGGAATAAAGTGGAACTTCTATGTTCATGAAAAATAAGATGATTTGGTTCTCAACCCTTTTAGAAGAAAACTGTGTATTATAAGTAGTAGCTATAAGGTCAGCCTGGAGGCAATCATACACAAGGAACAATGTTCTGTGTGTGCATGAGATGTCCATCCATTCCCTCTGTTATCTCTTGGCCAGTACAAACAGTGTTAACTTCCTATACTAAGGTCACTCAACTGATCTGTGCATGTTTCTCAAGGTGATGAACACTAATGACTCCTGGGTAAAAATATTTGTTCAAATTCTATTATTTATTTATTTATTTTGCATTCCCACTACAGTTTTTCTCCCTTCTTTCCTTCCAGTCTTGTACATGGCCCCAGCCAGCCCTCTCCATTTCAATTCAGAAAATGGCAAGCCTCAAACAGAAATTAACAAAACATGGCATATCAAGTTGCAGTCTGACTAAGAACATCCCTTAGTATTAAGGCTAGGCAAGGCAGCACAATGTAAAAATTGGGCCCCCTAAACCAACAAAAGAGTCAAAGACAGTACCTATTCCCACTATTAAGAGTTCCACTAAGCTACACAACTGCCACATACTTGCAGAGGGCCTACCTACATCCCATGCAGGCTCCCTGGTTATCAGTTCAAACTCTGTGATTTCTTATGAGCCTGGGATAGTTGATTTTGTGGGTATTTTGTGATGTCCTTGACACTTTTGGATCCTATCACCCCAGCCACATAAGCTTTGACCTACAGTCTTCCCTGCCTACAGGATGTGCTGGGGTAAAGGTCACATAGAAGTGGCCAAACAATGATTTGTCTAGGCTTAGACCCATGCCATGAGGGTGAACCCATGCCTGACACTGCCCAGAGGGCCAGGACCCAATGTCTAGATGGCCCAGAGACCTAGAACAGAATTAAACACAACTGGGAAAAGAAAGATGCCAATATAATGATGCCTAGTGATATTCTGCTATACTCATAGATTGGTGCATTGCCCAATTATCATCAGAGAGACTTCACCTAGCCACTGATGGAAACAGATTCAGAGACCCAGAGCCTAACATTAGGTCAAGTTTGGGGAATCCTGTTGAAGAGAGGGAGGAAGTATTGTACAAATTGATTTTTTTTTTACTACTGTAATCAACCACCCAACAAAAGAAACATTGGTGAGCAAGGGTTTATTAAGGCTTAAATATCAAGGGATATGGCTTATCTTAGCAAGAAAGGTGAGATGGCTGGCCCCAAGCTTTCACAATCAGGGACAAAGAGTGATGGGAAAGCTGCTACTCTATATCCTTTGTCTTTTTCTATGTTTGTTTAAATTATTTTTTCATTTTATATACTAACTCCAGTTTTCCCTCCCTCCTGTTCTTCCTCCTCTCCCTCCACCTTGCCACTCCATTAATTCCTCAGAGGTGGTAAGGCCTTCTTTGGGGAGTCAACAAAGTCTGTATACCAAGTTGAGGGAGGATCAAGCTCCTTCCCTTTGTATTAAGGTATCCCACCACAGGGAATGGGCTCCAAAAAGACAGGTCACATCTAGCGGAGGTCCTGGTCCTACTGTTAGTCCCTCTCCCAACATATCAAGCCTGATAACTGTCACAGGAAATTCAGAGGGCCTAGTTCAGACCCATGCAGATTTTCTAGCTGTCAGTCCATAGTCCATTGGCTCCCACTTTCTAGGGTTAGTTGTCTCTATGGTTTTTCCCATCATGATCTTGACACCCCACCTCGTTCATAGTATCCCTCCTTCTTCTCTTCAACTGAACTCCAAGAACTCAGTCCAGTCCTTGGCTGAGGCTCACTGCATCTGTTTCTATCACTTACTAGATGTGGGTTCTATGATGACAATTAGGGTAGTCACTAATCTGGTTAAATGGGAAGGCTAATTCAGACAACATCTCCACTATTGCCAGGAGTCTTAGCTGGGAGCATTCTTATAGATTCCTGGGAATTTCTCTAGCATCAGGTTTCTGCTTAATCCCATAATGGCTCCCTCTATCAAGATATCTACTTTATTGCTCTCTTCCTCTGTCCCTCCTCCAACTCAACCTTCTTGATCTCTCATGTTCTATTCCCCATCTCCTCCCTTCTACTTGCACTACCACCTTACCCAGGAGATCTTAACTTTTTTCCCTTCCTGGGGCCTCCATGTATGTCCCAGAATGCTGTATATATAATGAATAGATAAATAATTTATCTTTTTTATTCAGTCTTAAAGACAGCCAATGAATGCAATGGAGCTTTCTACGTTTTAGATGATTCATTACCCCCAAGGGAGACAGATGGTAGGAATGTAAGCTGTTGCAACTGCTATAGAAATTGGTGTGTAAATTCCTCAATAATCTAGAAATAGATTCAAAGTCAATGAAACCATCCTAGCATGTGAAAACTTACTTTGTCTTATAGAAAATTCTTACTCTGTTATAATCATGTTGGTTCTTTGCTTAGCATCAACAATGGAGCCTAACATGATGAAAAGGTAAAGAATCTTCAAGTTGTATTTCTTCAGTAATTTGTGTTTTGGAATGTACCACGGTCCCAAAATATATGGTGTTGGTTTCATTATTGTCTTCTGCCTTTACTTATTTTATAGATGGTTGTGGATGTCTACATCTGTGAGATGTGGTGGCTTGACTCACGGACAATGTTTGCAAAAAATGGGCATTATCATTTAATGCTCATCATAACTACACTCAACAACTATGAGCTGATGTTGGCATTCATTTTATAGAAAATTTTTAAAGCTTCTAAGCTATTAATAAAATAATGAAAATTTATGTTGCTAATTTCAGTTGTTTCCTCCAAGTACAAATGTTCAGAATAGTGACTGGGAGTCACTTCTGTATCTAGGCCTTTGCAAGACAGTATCATTCTCAATGAGGCATCTATTTTCCCTAATTGCAGTCCCTTTTAATGAGCAAAGGAATGTGTAATTTGAGAAGAATTTGGATGCTCAGCTTAGTCAGTAGGTAACAAGCCTTTTCTTCTATGCTGCACCAGCTGCCTTTTGAGAATACTTCCTGATTCCCCTGCCCTTTACCCTGCTCTGTTGTCAATGCTTTCTCACTGACAGACACCTCTACTGAAAGTTTCAAAGACTGGGTGAAAATGTCTACCCTGTGTTCTTTCCTTTCCTCCAAAAAATAAATCCAGATTACATTTCATATTTGAAGGCAAGGCTCTTCAATTCTAGTATACACTATGAGCTCAGCAGAAAAGAATACCTAACATTTTCTTTCAATAAATGTGATGCATAGTATCTAGGGCAAAATATCTTTCCAATATAGGAAATGTTGCATCATTTTTATCCTCTTGACTCTGTTTCTGAGTCCATTGGTGGCTGCTCAGTGGTCTGAAAGTATTTTTGTTTTCATTGGTTGGACATTCAACAAAATACCACATGTTTCTTCATATCAATAACAGATCATGGCTTACATCTCTTCCTCCCATCATTGAATTATTAGTCAGATATTATAATGCCTTAAAGGCTTCTTTTGAGCTGTTCTACAGTGAGACCCAAGTGACCATGAATGTAATAAGGATTCTTGACAACATATTTGATATATATATATATGTATATATAATATTTAACATATATATACCATATTTAATCTAAGGAAATATATAATGATAAGCCAGTTGTTATGCTTGTATTAATATAAGAAATTTCATTAGGATCATGGCAGAAAATTCCATAGTGTTACCTGAGTTTCAAAGTTCTTGATGGCACAAAGAAACTTACACAGTTCAAGTGAAGGCAATTACTAAATAAACCAGATGTATATGTTCAAACAACAGTCATATAACCACTGTTATAAGTGTACATACACATTTATTAGATTTAGGTTCAGCTCCATGAAGAGAGTCCATGTTTATTTTTATAACCTGGCTGATAATACATGATTAGGGATGTTCTAGATCCATTGGGAAGGCCTTTGATGTTTTGTTAAACTAATGTGAGTTACTCACTTAAAAGAGCCCCTTTAACACCTATATTTGCACTGTATATTACTCTTGTGTGCCTAGTGTATAGAAATAAGCACTTCAGAGATAATGACTGAAACTTCCAAAGGTTAAATGTCTCAATATGGGTGACTGTTACTATGGCCTAAGATCTAATGTTCAGCAAAAAAAAAAAAAAAAAAAATCTTAGACCAATCTAAGATCCAATGAAAATTATGGACATTTGAGATGTGATGATGGAAGTAGATAAGAAAGTAGAGAAAAGAATGAAGATACAGAGGATCACTGTCTTCTGTGACATGTGAGAAGAGATAGCTGTGGTGATTTGTAACTTAACTAGCTTCTATATTCCAGAGTTTACTTGCTCCTATACCCAAGCAGTGTGTGGCCTTAGGGATGGTGTACTGGAGTATATAATAGGAAGGACTGCAGTTTTCCTGGGTCAGCAGATAAGATGTGCTGAGACTTTACAGAGACCCTACTGCCTTCCACCTAGCCATATTTCAGTAAGTAATTCTTCCACTAAGTTCCTCTAAGTGAGTTTAAATCTTGCATTTTCTTTCACAACACGTTTGGACATTTTTACATTTTGGTGTCATCTTTGTGTTTAACCAATATCATAGAGCCAGATAGAAGAACTGAGAAATACATTATAATCATTGTTCTAAACAGCAAATACAGCATACATTCATGGATTAGGGTTTTTAAGAGAGAATCTTCTTTCCCTGTAGACATGCAGACATGTCTAGAATTGTTTTGCATTTTATTAATTGATCTAACATAGAAAAAGAATACTGCCAGCTTCTAATCATGAGAACAAGAATTGTGCTCACACAAAATTCAATTGTGTAAAAGAGTTCCAGATAATGGGATAAAATATTTTCTAAAGTTAAAATTGCTTATATTTATTAATTTATGTGAGTGATATTGTCAGAAATATAGGCTAAATTTCTAACAACTTTAGAAGGAAGAAATCAACATTTTCTTGTTTTTAAGTTTTTATGATCTGCTTAACTGGAATGCACTTAATCATAGTGCCAATTATAGGGACATAATAAGTAAGGCTAGCAGATGTGGATCTATACATCTTTGAAAATGTAATTCAAGTAAAATACTGTGGCAAAATGTGAACATTAAACTATTATTTGCTTTAGTTTTTTGGTAATATTTCTAAGTAAAAGGAATCAGTAACAAACATGTATATATTGGGACAGGTTCTCAACACATAACTCTGATCTGGAACTCACTATGTAAACAAGGTTGATTTTAAGTTACTGAGATCAACCTGCCTTTGTGTCTTAAATACTGAAATTAAAAGTGTGCTCTGCCATGCCTGGATCTTATATTGGCTTTTATGAAGTGAAAAGCCAAAATGATTTATTGCCTTGTACTAATCTTAGACTTTTAGTCCTCCAGATGATAAATGAATTTATACCTATTTCCATTTCATACATAAATATCTATCATATGTAATAATTTGGGGAAAGCTCATGAACTTTTGTAAATTTACTTTCTACAATTAGAATTATCTGAAAATAATATTTATTTTACATGTGAAATATTGATGAATATTTTGTATGCTACATATTTTTTCTCAGTTATTTTGAGTATTTGAGTCTATATGTTTTCTTTGAGTAAAATTTACCAGAGCCCTAATTTACTGTTACAAATTTCCAATTGGATTTACCTGAGGTTATGTGGAACAGAAATGTTTTCATACTAATGTTGCTAAAGGTATATAGACATTTCATTTTTAAACATAATATACTGAATCATTTTGTTGGGCATGCACATTAATGACATGTTAGGATTTTGTGTTTGTCCATCAGTAAAATTTTAATTGCTATTGGAATTTTGATCATTGTAAGAAGACTAATTTAAAGGAGATTGATTTCCAAAGCAAGAGAAGTAGATAGAATCAATATTACTAGGGCTTCTTTGTTCAAAAGGAAAATCATTTAACTCCTTAAGTGTTATCTTTTATCAATACATAGGATCCATCTATCTACAGAGTTATTATGAAACCCATAAAAAGTTATGGCAAACTTCCAGTGCATGGGATTATTATGGTGAGTCTAAAAACAGCCTGTAGGATACTTTCTATGATAGAATTTTCTTCAAGTCAGTATTAGACAATTGACAATAATATACTTATTCTTGTTCGGTATGATAATGAAGAAAACCTAGTACTGGCCTTGTCTTGATACAAATATTGCCTACTGAGTACAACATGACTTTTGAGAGAATAACCAATGGAAATCATTATAAATTCCCAAGACATTAAATTGTCTACAAAGAATGACTCTAAAACTTACAACCACAACTAACTTAGGGTATAAAATGTTTGAAAGTTTCTGATATTAATCCAAAATGTAGTAATCACTGGTTTCTCAAACTCTAGAACTTTGCAGCTTATTTAACTATGTTTGTACAGTGGAAGATGCTTATTTACTCTCACAGCTATATAGTACCAGACCATACATTGGCAGGCACTGTAAACAGATAAAATTACAGTTGATAAGATGGAAAAAGTACTACTTACTACTAACCTCAGATAAATAGATGTCAACGTCCTGTTTCTATAAAGTAGGAATACTCCTCATGATACTGGTACTAAATTTGCTTCTGTGTGAGAATGTTTCCTCTCTCCATGTGAATGTCCGTGGAGCTGGATATGGTCAAGTCTACCTTCAGGACCTGTTCAATCATGTCACTGGGAAATGCACAGGATGTTCATAAGTACCACACTTAACTATGGATTCTTCCCAAAAGGAGGCTTCCTACCAATTATACTGCAACACATTTAAAATTATTGTAAGCCAAGTTTCTAGTTAAATAACTATCATAGATTTAAAAATGGCTACTGAGAAATTGAACATGAAGAAAAGGGTAGTTTACAAAACATTCAATAAGTTTTGAAATTGTTTTTACTTAACTATTTGAAGAATATCAGTTTGAACGAATAAAGAGCAAGAGGTTCAATAATGCAGATATACATGTATGGTGACATTTATCTTATTTATCTCAATTCTACAGAAAGATTATTGTTAAAACCCAGTTGTCACAAAAAACCTAAAAAAATGCAGCTGGGGAACATCTGATCTCTTTTTTCATCTATTTTGCAAACAGCCAGTCGCTACTGACATCTTCCCTTCATCATTGTATACATCCAATAGAGGATTGGTGCATTGCATTGAGCCCAGTGTAATTAATAGCATGACATTTCCTGTAATTTAAGAATAGAAAATAAATATGGATGAGTCATTAAGTGGTAGTGATTAGTTAGAATTGAAATAGGTTCTAATCTTTTTGATATCTTCATGTTCCTGTTCAAAGTCAGTTATTGTTGGGGATGTAACCATAAGCAAAGCTTCAATATTACTATGTCACTTAATAATATGTCTCAGAAGAATATAATAAATATGCATTCATGTTGCTTTTTACTTACAACTTTTTCTTTCATTTCCTTCATTCAATGTCAGTTTGTCAGTGACTTCTCTTCAAAAATATTCTTTAAATTTGTGAGTACCTCATTTATTTCCATCCCCCTCCCTGAAAAGCCTTAATGCTAATGGTTTCATTATATTTATGCAAGACAATGTCATTAACCAGATTCCATTTAATATGTCTCTACAGGTAAAAGATGGCACTACCATTATAAAGCAAACAAGCATTCTTTCTTTCCAGAAGAATAGGAAAGCTTCATGATTGTGTGAATGGTATGTATGCATATATTAATTGCAAACTGATAGAAGATGTTTATTTTCACAATTCCCATCTAAGATAAATGTATCAATTTGGAACAATAGGAAACAAAAAGTTAATAAATACAGATACACATTTACAGTAGTAGTAGACTTAAATCTAAACAAAGATTATTCTTTTTTTATTTTCCAAAATTTATTGGGAGATATTAGTTTGTTGTAACCTACATTAGGACTAAAGCAGAAGAGGTGTTTGTCCAAGTTGATCAGAAATGGTAAAATGTCTATACAGATCAACTACATTTTACAAATTTAATGTATGTTAGTAATTTTACCATCTACTCATTCCTCAATTGGACTCAGTATTCAAAGGGAAAATAATATTCTTGAATGAATATTTTTAGCCCATAAAAAGAATGGAAAGTTAAAAACCTATGCAGGAAATAAATGTTTCTGAATTAATTATAAAAGAAACAATAAAACATTGTCAGTTATGAGAAACAAATCCAGCAAAGACTGTAGTACCTTAAATTAAAATTATGCAATTATTGGTAATTAATGATGTCTGAAAAAGAGCCCATAAGAATTATTTTGGAGAAATCAACAACAAACATCCCAAAAGTAAACAACTTCAACTTATAAAAAGAATGAATTCTCCCCATGCAGGCAAAGAACACCTATTTCTGGGGCTCTTAATTTATTTTTTATTTCATTTATTTTTTATTTAAATTTGAAACTAGCATGTTTTACATTTTAATCCAAGTTCCCTCGCCCTCCCTTCCTTCCCTGCCCCCTCCTATCCTCCATCCCATCCCCTTTCTGCTCCCCAGGGAGGGTGAGGCCTTCCATTGGGGATATTCAAAGTCTGACATATAATTTGGAAAAGGGCCTAGGCCCTCCCCCATGTGTCAAGGCTGAGAGAGTATCTTTCTATGTGGAATGCACTCTCAAGGTCTATTTGTATACTAAGGATAAATACTGATCCACTACCAGAGGCCCCAAAGACTGCCCACTCCTACTAACTAACACCCTGGTTTCCCAGCTATAAGATGGGGTCCATAAGCTCTCCTTTGTTCAGGTCAGCTGTTTCTATAGCCTGATCTTGACAGAAAGATTATTATTAAAAACATGTGCTTTTCTCTTTTGCTGTGAGACTTTTTATCATTATACAAAAATTTGGAATTAGTGACAGAACAAGAAAAAAGTAAATAAGAATGGATGACAGATTAGGAAGTTAGATGAAAAACTAAATGAGATTACTTATCTAAAGGGAAAATTTTTGGTTAAAGATTCACTCTTACAGTTAAATTTCACACAGTATTTATTTGTAAAAATTAACATACAGTTAATAATAGTCTGGTCACAATGTCACTTTTTGAGTTTCCAAATTCCAATTAACTCCATTTCTGTTTTCTTATATGCAGATATTAGAATTTAACAAGAAGGGGGAGAATATCCCCAAAATGATTGACATCTGCCAGTCTCTTCCCACTAATACTCCAAAAACAATTCAGGAAGCCTGATAGTTATCAGTGAGTGCCCAGCTTTCATTTAAACAGCTTAAGCAGTGCACTGGCTTTGCCATTACCTAGCTTTTAAAAAGCACAATAAGTGTGGTAATCACAAGAGCATAAACAAGGAATGAGTAGGGAAATAAAAGTCATGATATGCAATCCATAAATTATAGGAAGGATTATTAGGTAATACTGTGATAGATCTCCATAATCTGGCCATGGAGAAGAACCTATTTCACTATTGTTTTGTCAGTGGAAATTGACTCAATATTTGTTGGAAATTTTGAAAGGACTAGAGCATCACTATATAAACAGATATTCACATGCATACCTAACAAAAACAATTATCTTCAATATATATTATGCATCATTGCCACATTTTTCATTACTGACTACCATAAATAGTCTTTATCTTTAGTCTGCCTGATTCTACATTTGCTTATTACTCGAATGCTCAGTTTTCCATGAGTTTATACTTCTTAGTCTTAACTGAAAGCACCTGAACAAAGGGTCCAGTAAATTTGATGTAATGTTCCTCAGAAGGAAATCATGCCTCCAGTTGTGATGACAAATTCTGATCAATTGTAACAATTATGTATTACATTCTCTGTGTATGAAGAATTTCATAACAGCATACCCTCAACTGAATTAATTTGAACATGTGAAAGTGAAAGTAAAGGAAGTAGAGTTGAATTCTGAAGAAAAGTGTTTGTAGAGACCCACTCCATGATTACACATTCCCCAAAGTCCTTTTATTGACATTGTTTCAAATAACCTTCCAAATAGCTGAGATGAGAAGCCAGAGTTTTGAAAATACTCAAAGAATTTATAACACCAGTATGTTGTCAGTAAGGAGTGTAGGCTTCATGTAATTCAATTTGTTCCAAATCATATAACACAATGCTTCCAGCAGCCTATTTTATGTTACTATTTGAACTGTTCCTTTCTTCCACATCTTTTGCGTCTTTCTGTTGCAATATCCATTGGATCCTTTCTAATGTTCATAGAAGCACCCACTAAAGTATCCAGAACACATAGCAAACATTTGAAATTCAGAAATGAGTTTCTTGAATGAATTTGGTAGTGACTACACACTAGAGATTTGAAATTCCATCACCATTTCTATTAATGCTGTTATTGAAGGCAAAGTAATGCCATGGCTTTTCACCATCATTTACCATCTGAACTACCACTTTTCTAGAAGGAAGGGAAAGGACAGGGAATCATCAAGACTGAGAAAAGCACATTTATTAATGACAGACTATCTTCATAACTTTTTTTGTATTAATATCCTAAAAGAGCATTAAAATAAATATAATTTCAAACAATATACCTAACTTGTTTTATAAATCTAGTTGAATGATTTGTCATTGACAGTGATGACATGAATCTTTCCTAAATAAAATCCTTTGGGCACATACCTTGTCCCCCCAAAGCCTTGGATTCTCACGACAAAGAAAGAATCTAACATATAAGAACTTGGGGGTCAGCTTGTAGGATTCAGGTGGAAAACAAAACAATCAAAAAGAAACTAATTTTAAAGGTAATTATTTATATAGCATAATATTTCATTTTAGCAGACTGTAATTATAATGTTCTAAAGTTTAAACTCTACTCCATTTTCATATATAAAAATACCCAATGTCCTCATTAGAATTACAGTCTCTTGTAGCCCTAGAGGGCTTCAAACTTGCTACATAGTGGAGGATAACCTTAAACTATTAGCAGTTCTTTCTGTGTCTACCTCTCTAGCGTTGGGATTTCAGATGTGTCAGCTAATAGGCACAGTTTGTGTGATGTATGCAGTGGTCTGAGATTTGTGCATAATAAGCGGGAATTTTACCAACTAGCAAACATTGCAAGCTCTAGATTCAAACAAAGTCTTCAATAATGCACTGGCTGGTTTTGTGTCAACTTGACACAAGCTAGAGTCATCAGAGAAGAAATGCTTCCATGAGATCCAGCTGTAAGGCATTTTCTCAATTAGTGATCAGTGGGGGAGGTCCCAGCCCATTGTGGGTGGTGCCATTCCTCAGCTGGTGTTGATCCTGGCTACTGTAAGAAAGCAAGCTGAGCAAACTAGTAAGCAGCATCCCCTCCATGACCTCTGTATCAGCTCCTATCTCCAGCATTCTGCCCTGTTGGAGTTCCTCTGTTGGAGTTCCTGTCCTGACTTCCTTCAGTGTTGAACAGTAATGTGGAAGTGTAAGTCAAATAAACTCTTCCCCCTCTCCAAAACAAAGCAAATGGATATTTTAGTTTAGCCTCTTTGATAAAAAATCAAATGTAACCAATCTTTCTGTATTTTATTTCTCTTAATGTAACTGATCAATTATGGATGCATAGCTTGAAGACTTTCTGAAAATAATAATGAATTTAATGGAAACCTGGAATGACCCTATGCACTACCAAGTGACCAAACTCAGTGATATGCCAGGAGCCACTGATGTGATCCTGTCCACAGAAAAAAAAATTCTTAAAATCCACTTTTGTTATTTATTAAACACAATACTTCTGAATGATACATCTTAAAACACCCCACTTTGCAAGAACAAAACTTAGTCAATCTATCTGAAATTCAGCCTACTTACTTAAAGAATTTTCTTGGTTATTGGTAAAAAGAACTTGGGAAACAAAGTAATTTTTTCCCACTTACACATTCTTATCACTATCCATTATCTAAGGAAGTCAGGGCAGGAATGCAAGGCCTGAATCTGGAGTCAGGAACTGAAGCAAAAGCCATGGATGAATGCTTAGAGGCTTGCTCAGCCTATTTTCTTTTACAACTCAGAATCATCTCATGAATGGCGCATACTGTATACTCCAAAAATGCTCTATAGACTTGCCTACAGGCAATATCGTGGTATTGTTTCTACTGAAATTCCTCTTCCCAGATAATTCTAGCTTGTGTGAAGTTGATGAAGATGGTTCCATAGTAAAGAGCACTGACTGTTTTTCCAAGGAATCCTGGCTCAATTCCCAGCACCCAATTGGAAGTTCAGAACTGTCTGTAACTCCAAGATCTGACACTCTTACAGGCAAAGCATCAGTGCACACGAAATAAAAATAAAAACAATAATAGCACTAATTGACATAAAAGTTTAACCATTCCTCTGTCATTTGGATAGTATTTATTTTAGATGGAAATAGGAGCAGGCACTCACAACTAAACACTGAGATGAACTGAAATCCAGGTGCAAAGAGAGAGGACAAGACAAGGCTACAGAAAAGCATAGAGACAGCTGACCTGAACAAGGAGGAGCTAATGAGCCACTAGACTGATAGCTGGGAATCCAGCATAGGACTGGCTCAGACCCTCTGACCATGGGTCTCAGCTAGAAAGCCTGAGCAGTCTAAGGAACCTCAGATAGTAGAACTAGGAGGTATTCCTGGTACACAAAAGGACTTTGGGAGCACATCCCCCATGGAGGGATCCTCAATAGGTTCATCCTGGAATTGAAAATGAGGACTATGCTGAATGGCCAGATCTGAAACATTTACAGATATCTAATGGAAAAAAAGTACCTCTCTGCTTTATTTAAATTGTCCTTCTGCTTGGGAATTGACACATATGAGGTTGACTTTAATCTCAAATATTTGATATGTGTGTTTGTTGGTAGCAACTCCTGCTCATCTTCAAACTTTAAATATTATCCATATGATCCACTCTTTTGATGATTCCTTTTAATGTTATACATTTGAAGACATACAGGTACACAGAGGGTATTTTGAAAGAAATAAAGTAGATACATTAGATTCACTAAATTATAAGCAAAATTGTCATTTGCTTATTTTTCATCTAGTACTAGATGTAACAACAATGTTGGAACACTTTGATTGTAAATTACAGATGTTTGATTGGGAATTTCTAGAGATTTATAACATAGAGTCATAGTAAAAGAGTGTTGATCAAGCTATAAAATGAAAGCATAGGATCATAATTAAAAGTCCAGCTAAACTACTGATAATATGGACATGTTGGGCTATCTTAAGTACATCAGGCATGTCTTTAAGCCAACTGTCAATGAAACAACAGAAAATACTGTTTCCGTGTGATTTTTAATGTGGTGAAGTTCTAAGAATTTTTGAAGTGAAGGTGGTAGTTTATAAACATGGGATGGTATGAGATTTTCCTATCAACTGTCTTCAGCCATGCTCTTTTAAATTCTCGTTTTCTTAGGACCATCTTTGATATAGTCAACAAGTTCTCTTCTCTGCCTACAAGTCTATTTTGTTTTAGTTTTAATTTATCTGGTAATAATTACTTAATACATTTATATTCTCCTCTGACTCAAACCACATATCAGAAAACACAGAGATAGTTTCTACAGTGCTATACTGATTGACTCTTGATATCTTTCATATTACTTTGTCATACTGGGAGGAAGACTCACGGGTAAAAAAGGTTCTCTCATTACCCACTTACATGGTGCTATCAGAGACTTACTGCTGACAAGATTAAGACAATAAAATATATAGAGTGGAAAAAGTATCAGTCCTTCAACAAGTGCTGTGGAAGGAACTCTTACATACATGTAGTACAATGACACTAGATATATATTTTTTAATCTGTACTAAAAATAATTCTCAAATTCAATAGTGGACAATGATGTATGGAAGATTGAGACTTTAAAGGCCAAAGAAAAGGATGACATTGAACATAGATAAATGTAAGAACTGTATGAAAAGAGACTTGGTAACCAGAAATAGTCCCAAGAATAAACAAACTGTATTGCTTGAAATTAAATACCTTTTTTCACAGAAATAAAGGCAATCAACAAAGTGAAGAAAAAACATGTAGGATCTTAGCATTCCCCCAGAGTAACAGACTATAGATATGAAGATGGAGAATTACATCACTTCCCCTCCCTAATCTCCCTTGATTCTTCCCATCTCCATCTGCAATCTCCTCAAATATGTGGCCGTTGTCCTTCAATGAATATTGTTACATATACACACATCTGTATTACACACACATATTTTACTGAAATGAATTTTGTTAAAGCTAGATCACACCATATATATGGCAGTGTACACTTTGTACTAAATATAATAGATTTGAGGAACTTTTTCACGATAGTGAATATATACCATAAATGAAGACTATCATGTAAAGACAGGAAATTCAGTTGAACTTAAGTGTTCAATTGAAATTAGAGCCTTTTACTTTTTGTTTAGACCCTTATAAGTTTTAATGTTTTCACAAAACTCAGCCTTTTCAGCAGGCAGATATGAGTGATAAACAGGATGTAGCCATAGTGCTAGCCTAGAGCCAGTTATGTATAAGAACCCAGCTTCTGTAGATAATAATCGTATTAAGGAGAATAGGAGTAATAGGGGAAAGACATAATAAGTGACATGAGGCTGGGAATTCAGGAGAAAAAGAGAAAAGAGTAAAAGTACAGATTAACTAACATGAAAAACTATTGAAGTCCATATGGAAACCTAGTATTGTAGAAGTTGATACTGGAAATTGATAATTAAGGGTGTTAATAAAATATTAACAAGCTGTTACTATAATGACGAAAGAATGCATCATTTTGTGCAGTTGCTCCCTCTGAATACAAATGACCAGTAGAGCAGGTTGAATGGAAATCCTAAGTACATTTAAAATGTTGTAAGCTACCGTCATTCTCAAGGAGGCATTTGACTTCATTATTTTGGGTCCCTTCCAGTGCTCCACCAAAAGGGGCAATCAAGATCATCCTAGTCATGGGTAAGTGGGAAAAAGGTCTATTCTTTTTTTTTTATCTTTTTTAAAAAAATTAAAACAATATTTTCTCATTTCATATACTAATCCCCATTCCCTCTCCCTTTCCTCATTTTGCTCTCCGTAACCCCACATCCCATCCACTCCTCAGAGAAAGAAAGGCTTCCCATGGAGAGTCATGAAGTCTGGCCCATCATATTGAGGCAGAACCAAGGCCCTCCCCACTTTATATATGCTGAACAAGGTATCCTACAAAGGAATGGACTACAAAAAGACATTTTAAGCACTAGGGATACATTCTGGTCCCACTGCCAGTGGCCCCACAGACTGACCAAGCCACACACCTGTCACCCACATCCAGAGAGCCTAGTTTGGTCCCATACAGGTTCCCCTGTCTAGAGTCAATGAGCTCCAACTAGCCCAGGCCAGCTGTTTCTGTAAGTATTTAAAAATAATCAGATTGATGACTGCCTGAGTCAGTGAGCTCCCACTAGCCCAGGCCAACTGTTTCTGTGGGTATTTAAAAATAATCAGATTGATGACTGCCTGAATTACCATCATAGAACCTTCATCCATAAACTGCTGGAAGCAGATGCAGAGATCCATAGCTAAACACTAGGCCAAGGTCAATATACAATAATATATAACAATGTAGGTTGTCTATAACTAATAGTTCCTAAAATAGTTAACAAGAAGATATATTAATCTACATATATTCCATCCCTTTATACTTTTCCAAGAGAGATTCCTGAATCTAAACTTTATATTCTTCCGTCACAACTACAGAACTTATAACCAATCCTAAACAGGTGACAATTATTCATATCTTCATGAAAAACCAAAACACCATTTAAACCAATTATAGGGAAAGGGAGTGTCATTTTCTTGAAATTACTTCCAGCTGTCTCGGGGAAAATGTTTTCCCTATGGGATTCTGAAAACAAACAAACAAACAAACAAACAAACAAAAGCAACTAAAGCAATGGTTAAATCTCAAGAGGACCAGCTGTAACATCTGTGGCTGGTCTCTCAGTAGCAGGTGAGGCTTATCTGAAGTCCTCATCTGAAGGTCTGTCCAGAATGTTGTAAGAAGGTGGACTATCTTAGCAAGCTAATCTGTAATTGTCTAGAGAAGTTTCATTTCAAACCCAATGCTTGACAGGTTGGTGTTTACCAGTTCATTTTGTTATCTGGTTCATTTTGAACAAGATGGAATCAATGTTGTGGAGCCTCATCTTTTTGGAAATTTCAGAGATTGTTCATAGGAAATTTTACTGTTCACTATGAAGACTTAAAAATTAATATCAAAATGGAAAGTTTAGATTTTTATTGGTATACATACCAGAAAAGGTCCCAATAAAAAGGAAAATAAGTATGGAGAAAAACAGGGTTTGGGGGAGATAATAGAGCTTTGACAAAGATAGTCTATACATTTTGGTTTTCATCTGTTTTATACCAGGTGGCTCTTTGGATATGAGAAAGAAAACTTCAAATTTTTCTTTTAACATCGTGCTTGGATTTAAAGGAGAAAGCTGCAGTCCAACTCTAAAGGCTGCTTTGATTTTTTAAGTGAATTGGGACTAGGAAGTAAGGAGATATAGGTGTTTAGGGAGTGAGAGTTTACCCTATATTGGATATTGGTTCTGTAAGTCAGATTATTTTTTGCTTGGTGATTCACAGCAGCAGAAGACCATCACAACAGCAGGAGAACACCACTTGCATCTCCTCCTCTATTCAAAGGACTTCAGCTCTGACCAGACCCTGCTATTGACTTCTGGGAAAGTGTTCATCCATGCAATATAGAATTTTATCAATGTGTTGATTACAAATAATAGTACATTTAACAGACAAGGGAATGGTATAACACATGATATGTTTGAATAATAAAGAAATATCTGACTGTTACTGAAATGAAGATTCCACTCTTTACTTTCATATTACACTGCCCTAGCCATTTCTTTGAAATGTCATAAAGGGACCTTCTTAAAATAAATAAATGCAACTACTCATACACTCCTGATGTTTATACTCAATCAATTGTATACCACTGCTATATGTGCAACCAAGTACATTCTGATTAAATTTAAATCCACTTCATTACAGAATCTATGTTTGTGTAGGTAGACCTACCTGAAAAACCAAACAAACAAAAAAGTAAAAATAAAATGTCCTCTACATGTCTGGATTTGCACGTTACATTACTGACCTATTATGACTAGTGTGTAGAAACTAACACTAATTAGATCTTGGAAACACACACACACACACACACACACACACACACACACACACACACACAATCATACATGATAAAATGTTCAGAATGCGGTACTGTTCCTGAGGCCTTGTGTTGCAATGCAAAGAAACAGTGAAATAAATATGTTACCCTAACCAAGATTCAGTGACATAAACATGTAAGTAAGTGAAGAAAAGTAAGTCTTAGACATAGATATTTTGGTAGGATGTGGAATACTAACTTTATGGAGCAGAGATGGCTGTAGTGACTTGCAAGTTAATTTAGACACAAGAAATATTCTTGAAATCAGCTGAACAGATCATATTGACTACTTGAATCACATGGTCATGAGGATGCTAGATCCTGCCTGAAGTTGAAGAGTTATATGGCCCTCACCTTTATTACTGATGTTAATTCTTCTTGCCTTCCAGCAGTGTGTGGCCTTTGGGATGGTTCAGTGGTCTATATAGGATGTGAGAAATTAACTGGAGGTAGAACTGCAAGGAAGCAGCCCAGCTGTGCCAGGGCTCTACAGAGATGCCACTGCCTTTCTCTCAACCATGCTCCTGTAAGTAACTATCTCTCCGTTCTTCTTTAACTAAGCTAAGTCATTCCACTGATTTACAAGATCCTTTGGACTATTTATATTTTTGTACCCTTTATATACTTTTTGGTATGAACAGAATGTTGCTCATGCCTAATCCTGACATGTAAAATCAGATAAAGCTGAGAGGCTTTCTAATCATTTATATAGAAAGAAACACATCACACACTCTTGCATCAGTGGTTATTAAAAGGAGCCACCATTCCAGGAGACATGTAGACATATCTAATTACTGTGGATTTTCTTAACTGATGTAAATAAAAAGAGATAATTTTAGTACCTAATGGTAAGAGCAAGTGTTATACAACCTCGCCTGACCAGGGCATGAAATGATTGACATTAAAAAGTCAAACTGCAGAGATTGCGACATTTGACTGGAATGAGTTAAAAGGAGATTGTATACTGAATTTGTAGTAATTATAAAAGGGAGACTGTACCTTGTTCTGGTTTTTGGATCTCTGCTTGACTTGAATAAACAATAATATTTTCTAACATGGGGACTTAGTGCTCTAGAATAGCAGATAAGTGTGAATGATTGTCAATTTAACAAAGTATTGTTTCAAAAACGATACTATGTAATATTTACATTCTCTTCTTTATGAAGTTTCTATGATTTAGATTTTGTGAGAAAAAAAACCAGTATCTTTAGCTTTTTGTACTCAGATTAAACTTTGAATATTATTCAGATGATAAATGGAAGGAATATACATGTACTTATCCTATACATGTATATCTACCATGCATAAGATAAATTAAGGAAAGCATTATGATTTTTGAAAATTTAGCTTTATAATAAGTAGTTTTCCCAAGAAAAAAGTTCCCCAATTTATATACAATATCAAAGGGTCAGCCCGAAAAAACATACACATACAATTCATATTCATATTATACTTACTGAGCACATTACAAACATCTATGTATTTGAAGACATATACATATACATATATATATATGTGTGTGTATGTATGTATAAAGATGTAACAACTAAATAAATATTGATGAATTTGAAAGAGAATGGATATTTTGGAGCCAAGAAAAAGGGGTAAATAATATAATTATCATAATCTTAAAAATGAAATAAAATTTAAAAGATTTTTATCCTAAGTATTTTTATTTTCTTTGTATTATAATTGATGGTTGAATATGCACTACATAATCTTTTTAATGTTTTAATTATTTTGAATAGTTGTGATTTGGGTTATTTTTTACTATAAATAAATTTTTCAGTATTCTGATTTAATTTTAAATATTTACTATTGCATTTTTCACAGATACTAGACACAAGGAGCTTTTCCATACTCGATCAAGAATTTTGTTTTCATTTTGATATCTACATGGTGCTTCATTTCCTGGAAAGCATTAATTATCAATATGGTTAAGTGCTTGTATTGTCCACCTACAAAATGTAATTTAAAGATGACACCAACACTGCTTATTGTCAGAAAGAAACTCATTTAAAATAGTTTGTTTGAAAGACATTACAAATAACTAAAATAAAGATAACTTCTGTTGTATAGTGCAAAAAGATAAACTTAGATCTCTTTAAGTAACAAGAGTCTGGTGACACTGACCCTGAAGACTATGGATGTTTTCCCTAACACCCAGTTACAACTGAGAGATCCTGGGTATGTACTGAATTACAATGCATAACACAAAGCCCATAGGTTGGCAATCTGTCTTACAACAGCTTATACTAAGATAAAGATGGAACAAATCAATTATTCCTATGGTCTTGTCTTTCCATAGTACTGTTTGATGATATTACACAGGATTGGTCTAACCAGAGGGTTATTGGAAAGTTCAATTTTATAGAAAAGGCATTCTGAAGCTTGTTGTAGGATGGCAAACTCAGAATTATTACTGGAAGATAGTAAATCAGTTCAGAGGTTCCTTTTCATAACAGGAATCTCATCATTCTCTGTGTTACATAGTCACTCGTGTATTTACTCTTTTAAGGCACAAAGTTAAAACAAAAGCTACCATACTATCCTGTAAAATGTAGGCACTGCACACTTAATTTACAAAACTTATATGACTTCTCCCCATTTTCCAGGGCCTTAGGTATGGGTTTTGTACAGAGGAACAGAGAGGTTGCTCTGAGATTGTATCTCCTAGCAATGTCAGAAGCTACATCCATAAAATCTCACCAATATTATCACCTAATCATGAGCAGAATGAAGACAAAAACAATAGGCATAGGAACATGAATGAAGTAAAACCCAGGAGGCCTCAACCCTATACAAAGAACTACAGGAAACTACTGCATGATGAGAGTGGGAGAAAGTTATTCCCAAGGAAAAGCATACCACTTGGTTACCTAATATGAATGGTCAGTCATTCAGTCATGGATATAAGTTTGACATATATATTTGTATGAATGTACATACACATATTTAAATAACAGCTATTAATGAGGAAAAAATGCCTTGAATTTTAAAGAGTAAGACAAAATGTATGCAGAGATTAAGAGGGGGAAAGGGAAGGGCTAAATGATATAACTATTAAATCTCAAAGTTACAGAAAAAATGATGTTCTGGAGGAAGTGATACTCGAAAACCAGCATAAATTCCTACAACACTGAACTGAAAGAAAATTAATTTAATTTCAAAATGACAAAGATTTCATAATTATTTCTGATATGTATCCCAGACTGTGGGAAGTCACTAAGTTCTGACACTATATACCTGTGCAAATGTAAGATTACATTTTCACAATAAAAGGTGATATTTCACTACCTCTGCTATACAGTATCAAATCACACAGTGAACGGCCCTGGGGAAAAATGATGAAATTTCTTTTGATAACTTTGGATAAATGGATCTTTAATGACTCTTGCAGGGACACTTCTGCTGGTGCTGGTCTCAAATCTCCTTTTATGGGTGAATGTGATCTCTGTGCCTTTGAGTAGCAATGAGACTGATGATGATCAACTCTACCTCAAGGAACTGTTTGATCATGCCATGAGGCTAACTCAGAATATCAGTAAGCTCAACATTGAAATGCGTAGGATATATGTAAGTATTTCACTCATCTCTGGCTTATTTCACAAAGCAACCTTCCTGTCAAAAAATGTCCTATACCCAATTTACAGTTATCATTAAACGAATTTCTAAAAATGCATGTTTTTAATTATAAAATAAAGCATCAGTTGTTGAAAAAAACAAAATAAAAAAGAATGGGGCAAGATTACTGAAATTTCAAAGATGCTTGAAGAATTCAGTGAACTATGGAAATTCCCCATACTTATCTTTAAATGTTCTTAAATTTTTATTTGTGGCATAAACATCTAATAGACACAGCTGGGGAAGAGCTCTGACTTCCTTACCTTGCTTGCTGGAGGCCAGTCTCTGTTCCCATCTTTTCTTAGCACACAGCAGACATCTAATAGAGAAGAGTGCATGACAGTGAGTCACATGAAATAAATCACCACACACACACACACACACACACACACACACACACACACACACCCAGAGAGAAAGAGAGAGAGAGAGAGAGAGAGAGACAGACAGACAGACAGACAGACAGACACAGACACATCACATACACACACACACACACTCACACAAACATTAACATCTCAAACTTTGAAACCCTGGGCATCCTTGTTTAAGGAGTTACAATGCATGAGTTTATTCACTGAGAAGCTAATTTAGAAGAGGAACAAGTTCTCTGATCCATTGGGCTATATGTTTTCTGGTCAAGGACAGTCACTGTCAAGGAGGATATAGTAGACAAGGCTTTTGTACATAAATGGACACAGGAAGAATGAGTCTGTTTTAGTAATAAATATGAATTGATATTGCCTTTAACTAACTAGTTTTTTTTTGTCATTCCCTTCATCTTGTTTCAGACTGACAGTGAATTCTCTGAAAAATTTCACCATAAATTTGTAAGTACCTCCCTTGCTTCCAGCGTCTTTCTCTCCAACTCTTTCAGGTTAATGACCTTGACTGAACTTAGCTTGGGAAATAATCCAGTTTTCAAGTAATATATCTCCAAGTGTAAAAAGAAAATGCTAGCTACTACAAAGCAGAATAGAGGGCACAGCTCTGGAAGTTTCTGGCTTGTAATAAATAGAATGATTTTTAAAGAATTTCTCTCTTCATAATTGTTGTTTACTTTAAAACACTTGCATCATAATGCTTTGATAATTGTATCCAAAGAATGACTATAATTCAATGATCTTTTTGCTGTAAACCAGTTGCTGTTGACATCATTACTTAGCACACTGGAGACATCTAATACAGGAAAACTACATTGGACTAAGTCACAATGAATAGATAGAGTAAATCTAAACTGATAATTCAAGCAGGAAATAAACCAGAAAACAACAACATATTAGCTTCTTATAAAGTTTCAAATGCTGGAAATTATATTTAAAGATTTCTGGTACAGATATTTATTCACTGGGAAGGCTGTTTTAGAAAAGAAACAGGCGCTGTCTTCCTGAGGACTGTAAGTTACCTGTTCAAGGCCAGTTAGTGTCAAGGAAGAAACACTAGACTTGGCTTCAGTACCAATATGGGCACCCAGAGAATATCTTCTTTTTTGCAATAAATATGCATTCGTATTATCTCTTTATTCACTTTTTCCCCCATGCCCTCATCTGGACTCAGTTAACTTCAACATCAGAGTCATACGACCAATTCGTAAGTGCCTCACTTTATTTACATCTTCTCCCTCACAAAAGCCTCCATGATAATGACATTACCTGTGTTTACAAGAGAAAGTATTGATGATCAAGTGTCAAGTAGTGAATATCCACAGGTGTATCGTGATATGACATTCTTGTATTATTACACAAGAAAGTCTCTGGCCGTAAAAGCAAATTGAGAATGAGAAAAAGAGTTGGGGAACATGATTTGAAAAAATAAAATGAAATGATTTGTTCAAGATTTTCTCTAAAATAATTTATTTTTTAATTTAAAAAGTATAATTGTAGCATATAACTATAATCATTGTGGCTAGGGGAGAATTCTGATGTTCAGATCTAGCTTTTAAGAAACAAGAAATATTTTCACTGAGTTCACCAAGAAGGTTGGAGTACATTATAGTCAGTTGGGTGTAGGAAACAGAACCAATCTAAATGGAAACCATGTCAAGAGGGAGGAAAACCCCCCAGAGTTAGGAACCCTGCTAGAGATCTCCAGTGTTAGAGTTCATTCGTTAGGGGCTAGTTGACAGGCTCTCTCCTTCTGATGACTGCATATTAGCTGCTCAAGGTCAGTCAACATAAAGGAGAAAAAAATGCTTCAGTAATACAATGGGCATCAAGAAATGTATGTCTGCATTTGCAATAGATGTGTTGTGTTTTTATTCATGTTTCTCATTCCTCATTCTTTACTGACCCTTTTATGTTATTTTTAACATTTCTGTTAATCCATTTAACTTTTAAACAAAAGCTGATTATCAGTTTTAAATAATCAGTTATTAACAGTATATTTAAAATATAATACTCAAGCTTATACATTAAACAGTATGTAAATACTTTTGTTTTTATTTCATTGTTTACTATTTCCTAAAAATATTCAGTTTGTTGTATCTACTTTTGTCAAACTTGAGACTTTTTTAGTCAGAATTTATGATTGATACTGGATAGTACTGTTATGTATATTCACTTTTAATAGAAAGAAAATCTTTAATTTAAAAATGCCTAGATAGACCTGAAGAGAATGCTCAGTGGTTAATGCATAGTTAAAGGACACATATCAATTTGGATAAACAGGAACCAATAAATTAATGGATACAGATACAATATACCTGATACAGGGCCCAGATTTTAGATAAAAATGATCTCTAAGACACTTTATATTCACTAGTGATGTTGTTTCTTAAGAATTCCCTTCAATAAGGAAAGGTTTAAGGAAAATAACAAAAAAATTAGAGAAAAGTCAATAGGGTTGGAGAAATTGGACATTTAGATGAAGAACAAACTGAGATTATAGAGCCCAATAAGAAGAGACAGGCAGCATCAAAATGTTCACATTGTTAAGTCTTTAATGTTAGATTTTATGCAGATTTAAAATTTTAAAAGCACACGTCTATTGAGTGCAATATCATTCTTGTTGTGGATTCACTCTCTTAATTTTCAGACTCCAATCAATATTAATTTTGATATATATATATAGATGCTTGAATTTTTTGAGGATCAGGAGTTTCTGATCAAGTCTCTCACCTGCTGCCACAATTATTCTATCAAAACACCAGAAAGCATGGATGAAGCTCAAGTGATCTCTGTGAGTTCTTGGTTTGATTTTTTTTCCACCTAAACAACTGAAGCAGTAGACTAACTTTGCTTTGTCACACTGCAATTATAATTTTAGATGTAGTAATCATGAATAGGGAAATAGAGTGAACAAAAAGAAATCATGTTAGATACTTGGTAAAAAAAAATAAGTAAATGTTAAGTAATATTATAGCAGGTCTATAAATTGCCCATTAAGAGAGTTTTAGTTTAAAGATATCTTATCAGTAGAGTTTGCTTAATAAATGCAAATACAATTGTGTTCCTTGTATGTTACCAGAGAATGGCTCCCACTGGCAATTCTCACACCATGCTCAGTCTTCATGATTTTCAAGACTCATTTGATTCTATTTCTGTCTCTTACTTTCCTGTTCATTTCCTCCCAACTTCTGTGATCTCTTCTTTGTCTTGAACAAGGGAAAGCAATAAACACTGTCTAATGTTCTCAGAATGAGAAATGTCCCCAGTTGTAATGAGAAGGTTTACATATCACTGCAGTGTTAATTTACAACTGTTATGATCTTTTTTCATGATTTTTTTTCCATAACTTAACCTCAAATGAACTGACTTAAGCATCATGTAAAAATAGTAAGGCAAACTGAAGGAAGAAAGACGTTTCTAAGCTAAGTTCTTTGTGGATAAGCATTTCACAACATGTTTTGTTGGCATTGCGATTAACACTCACAAAAAGCTAGCTGAGGTAATTAGACTAAGTCATTGAAAATTTTATGGAACTTAGACCATTAGCCTTCTATATCAGAATGGTGTCAGGCTCCATACAACTCAAATATTCACTCTTATTCATATGCAGCAATTGTTTCATGAGCATGCATTGCCAACACCTTTGTATCTGGTCCTTTCCTTTGTATACTTTTCTTATTTCCATCACAAGGTCCACTGGATACTTCTCTTCTCTTTTCATTGTTACTGTAATAACTAAACATATCAGCACATGAAACATTTTAAGCTGGGAATGAGTTTCATGTAAGATCCTGGAACATGCTCAAAAGTAAAATTTCTGTTGTTATTTCTATTCATACTGTCAAAGTGTTAAATACAATGACATCTCATTATTACATTGTTCTTCACTTACATGTTTCACCAAATATTCTGTTGTACTAGAGGTAAGGAGAGGGAGCTTGTTAGACTGAGGAAACAACACTTATTAATGCCAGGTTGACTTCATGGTATATTTGTATTAATAGCCTTAAATAACCTGAAAAATAAGTATGACTTGAGTAATCTAAATTTCTTGCTACATGAGTCTAAGTTAAATTTCTTGCTTTTTAACTGGATGGAATCTTTTTTCCCTCAATCAAAGAGAAGCCCCATAAAATTCTTGGTTTACCCTAGGCAATCAAACTATCAAAGCATAAAAGAGTTTATAGGGAGGTCAGATAGCAGAATTATATATAGAAAATACACACGATGAATAAAATGGGTAATTAGAAGTAATATATATATTATATTATATATAATTATTTTGATGGTAAATTACAGGTTAATTTTAATGTATTAATCTATATTAATTTTATCCCCCCAATCCATTCTACCTTCCCACAAAAATAACAAATGGATATTTAGTTTGCTTGTCTCAAGAAAATTAAGTCTGGCTAATCCTTCTTTATTTCACTTATCTTAATGTAATTGTTGAAACATGGACGCTTAGCTTGAAGACTTTCCAAAATTGATACTCAATAGAGTGTGGGCATGGAATGACACTCTTAAAAGCTTCCTGACTATACTCGGAAATAGGCCAGGAACACATAATGATGTAATATCATTAGCCAAAGACATTGAGAGAAAAAATGCAGAGCTTTATGAAGACACCAAGAAAATACTCAGCTCGGTGAGTAGTGTGCTTCTACTTTTCTCATTCATGAATGTTATGATTTGTGCAATGGATATTAAAGGTTGAAATGCCTCAGTTTGCAAAAACAGATTTTGGCACCCAATCTCGTAGACAGTGTCAAAACTAATGGACACATATTAAAGTATAACTTTTTTCACAGTGATTTAAACAGTACCTATTGCTCTAGGCAGACTGAAATAATCCTAACTATTTCATATTAAATTAACCCTAGACCATCAGTATAGATCACCAATGTCAAGCACAAGTCTATGCTTGATTTGAAATACTGATCCTCCATCTTCAGAATCATATAAAGACCAATTTCATCTGAAGTCAATATAATGAAAGAAAATGTGGACTTTGGACTTGCCTTTACTTTTAGATGACTGACAGATTTATAATAACAAGTCCTTGACATGTGAATAACCATGCCTGTGATGGCAGTTTCACATACTTTTACTTTGCTTTGTGATAACAGGATTTTTTTCTAAATTTTTATTTAAATTACTTTTTGTATAGTATATTTGTATCATATTTTTTTTACCCTCCCCATCTCCTACAGATGTTCTCTACCACATTACCTATCCAGTTTCACGTTCTTCCTTTCTGTTCCCTCCGCTTCTCCCATAAAACAAGAAAGACAACAAAAAATTAAAAAATGGATATCAAAACAGAGAACTATGAAAAGGAGAACAAATTAGACAAAAATGCCCTCTCAAAATAAAAAATTCACTGCACAAAACAAAAACAACAACAAAAATCCCATTGATTATGTTTTGTATTGGCCAGTTACTGCTGGGCATGAGGCCTGACCCAGAGTAAGGTCAATATGCTTAAAGATATTCTTTTGGACAAAACTGTTTTTTTTTTTTTACCTCTTTTCATCAGGTATCAATTGCAAATAACTTTCTGGTTAGGAATTGGACTCTGTGTCCACTTACCCATCTCAATGCTGGGAATTTTTTTGTAGCTTCAACCTGTGCAGGTCTTATACAGCTTTCACTCTCTACACATTGTCCAGTAGTGAATCTTTGTTATTTACTATGTACTGTCAGAAGAGCCATCTCCAACTAGGCTTGATAGGTAGATAGATATTCGTATTATAAAAATGTTATTGCTATGTGTATTTTGTAGAATAATTGTAGTGTGTTTTCCATAAGCCCTTATCATTTCCCTAAATGCAATTTAATATATTGAAAAAAATGATAAGATGTGTAAATAATAGCTGACAGATTATCATTCTGATTGTTAGATTTTTGTAAAAGAAAAGGTGGACTACACTGTCTTGACTGGTCTTGAAGACTTACTATCATCTGATGAAGAATTTCGTCATTTTACTCTTTGTAAATTATCCTATTGCTTACGTGTAGATATGAATGCAGTTGACCTTTGTCTCAAGCTTTTGAGATGTGTGATACTTGTTAATAATGACACCTGCTTGTCCCCAAGAATTCGAAATGATTCATGATGCTACATCCCTTTTAATAGTCTTAATTTTATGCAATTTGAAGGTATGCTCTTTTGTACTGGGTGTCTTTTAAAAGAAAAATAAACATTGTATATATGACAAAGTTTAAAAAGAAATCTTGTTATCACTTACTCATTTATGTTACTAATTTATGTTACTTTTAAGAGGTTTGATTGGTAATTGGAAAATTTACAACCTACTTTAGAATCATAGTAAATATTAATGTTAATATATCCAGAAGAGAGTAAATTCACAATTAAAAGTGTTTCCATGTTAATGGGTAATGGGGATATTGTGGTGGCACATACCTTTAATCCCAACAATTGGAAGGCAGAGGCAGGCAGATTTCTGTGAGTTCTGGGACAGCTTGGTCTACAAAGAAAGTTCCAGTGTAAGCTCTAAAGCTACAGAGAAACCCTATCTCAAAAAACAAACAAACAAACAAGCAACAACAAACAAACAACACCAAAACAGATAGTAATTCAGCTTGCCTGAGCCTATCCTGTTACCTATGCCATAGCTACCCAACAGGCACGGTATTACAAGGCCAGGACACCCTGTATTCTGGGTCTACTTTGTTATATTTTCTCTTTTATACCTAAAACAATTGCACTTACTACACTCCTCAAAGAGGATCTCATGGCACCACACTCAGTAGTGAAGTCTAGTCTTAGAAGCCATGCCCATGCCTTCCCAACTTCCAGGTTTGGGCCAGTATTCACACTGGATTCATCCAGTGTACATGGGTAGTTGTTTTGGTTCATCAGACTTTATTTTGTCATAATATGCTATTATCTTCTCTCTAGGTACAGCCTGGCTGTTATCTGGCCTAGCCTTGTGAATGCCCACTCTTGTCCATAGCTTCTTGACTGACCTAAAGCCAATAGTTTAAGCCAGAATAATTCCTAACTACATTCTAAAACATATCCACATAGCAAAGGGAAGTATAGTTCTTACCCTTGTGAAAAAACTGCTTTCTTGGATTTCCTTCTGAATTTTTATATCTGTATTCATAGACTAGTTGAAGCTCTGAGGAATTATTAGAGGATGTCCTTTGTGCAATGCATGGTGATTAACAATGACATTCTTGAATATTAGGAGTCCAGAGAACAAGTATTCATTGGAAGCTTACCCACCAGTGGGATATCTATATCATGAAAATCCCAAGTTCCAGAGACCCTTTTGGAAGAGGAGGACAAAAACTTTATTAAGAGACAGAGTATGGTGAGCATCAGAGCATAGCAGTATTTCTTGGACATGACAGGATCCATTAACTCACAGCAACTGTGCCAGCTTATACAAAACTGCACAAGAAAAGGATAAGCATATATTAATAATATAATTTAAAAACTTTAAATTATATTATTAATAAAAAATAAGAATTCTCTAGGATTGAAAAATAAGATATTTAGATTTATGATTAGATTTAAAATTTAAAATCAGAAGAAAATTAAGAAGTTGGAAAAATTGAGAAATAAAGATCGGTAAGGCAAAAAAAGATAAGCATTTATACAGGTAGTGTGGAAGTGACTTGAGCCCCACCCTCAAACTTAGGAGTTATTGATAGTTAATCGATTCAGGGAAATGAGAAAATGGTCACTTTTAGGTAGCCTACACACCATAACTAGGTCAGAAAAGATTTTACTTCATGAGTTATTTGAAAAACAGGTGAAAAGGAGTTGGAAGAAGGGAGAAATTAAATAACAATCACATTATGTAGTAGACAAATTATAAGAAATTTAAAGGCTAAGTAATAGTGTAGGAGATCCATAAATTCTCCACAGAGCACTTGTTTTACCAATATCTATAGCTGAGGATGTGCTCATTATTGCACAGGACACTTTAAACTGAATTGTAAAACATGGTTACAGCCAGGCCCTCAGTATGATGTCAAGGTCTACATATTATGTCATATTAGCATGCTTTAACCAAACTTAACATAAACTTAACTGAATCTGAAATACACACACACACACACACACACACACACACACACACACACACACAGATACACACACAATATATCTGTCCCACACCATAATTTTATTATTATAACATTGATATTTAACTCTTCTAGTCTTATTGATGATACATATGATAATATAAGGAAAAGTAAAAAAAAAAAAGTGAAGAAAGAAAATATATGGAGACAGATACTTCATTGTTAGAAACTGTAGAAAAGCCTACTGACATTAGTGCATTTAATTCATCTAAAGTTAATGCACTAGTGTCAATTATTACAGTTGCTGTGGTATATTTGTACACTGTATGAAAATATATTGCTGAGATTGGTGTAATAAAAATCTCTATGTCCAATAGTTAGGCAGGAGATATAAACAGGACTTCAGGTCAAAGAGACTAGGAAATAATCGATGCATGTAGAAGACATCATCAAATGTAGAATGAGCTTGACACACAAAATGGGAGAGAGGTAAAACCACGTGGTAGAATGTAGATTAATAAAAATATTGGTTAATTAAGTTGTAAGTGCTAGTTAGACAAACTTAAGCAATGGCCAAGCTTTTATAATTAATAAGACTATAAGTCGTTATTTACAAGGTAATGGTCCTGATAAGAAAGTATAGTATAGTGTTGGTTTAGTGGTATAAAAAAACCAAGGCTCAGAGATTATATAATTTATTCCATGTGTGTGGGTAGGCTGTATCTAACTCAGGATCTCACTCTTATCTATACCACACTACTCCTGACAAATTAATTTGGCATCATAGTCTACTCAAACTCTCATAATTGTTAAACATTAACTATGAAATATCTGACATGCTCAAACTGTGGCCATCAGGGTGCATGCATGCTGGAAAAGCTATGAATGTAGTATAACACATTTGTACTTGATGTCATGTCTCAATGCAAGAACGTTGGACCCCAGTGGATCCATAGAACACTTTGAAAAACATTATTTTTCTCACAGCAGC
Organism: Cricetiscus sungorus; assembly: GCA_030556225.1. NCBI lineage: Eukaryota > Metazoa > Chordata > Mammalia > Rodentia > Cricetidae > Cricetiscus > Cricetiscus sungorus. Next base: position 2,757,525 of record JANBXA010000392.1, read on the forward strand.
ATTTTCATCACAGATGGTGGTCATATATGATATTAGCAGAGAACACACTCTTTGAGATCACATTCAATTGAGTTTGCCATCAATTCTTTGTTTTGCTAAAATTTATTTTATTTTAAATCATGTTTATGAATGTTTTTCTGACTGTATATATGTACACTATGTGTGTGCTTGGTGACTATAGAGACTATAGACGAGGGCATCAAATTCCATAAAAAATGAGTTACAGATGGCTATACACTACTATTTGTGTGCTAGGAATCAAACAATGTCTCCCAGAATAATATTCAGCATTCTTAACCACCAAGACATCTCTACAACTACTCCATTTATTCTGTTAAGGCAGTGCAACACCACTGTTTGACACTTGTACATCCTTATAAATAGACTGCTCATCTAGAGGAAAGGGATTGGGTTGTGTGTACACTGAGCCAGAATGTCTTAATTGGATTTTTAATAATGGTTTTTAAATAATCTAAAATGACAAGTAAATACAACAATGAAAATCTGACTTTTAACACAGATTAATTCGTATAGAAAAGATGGTTATTTTAGAAATCAACTGAGCTCCAGCATATCATGCTTCTTCATGAACAAGCAAAAAACTCAAAGAACACAGACAGATCTTACTGTGAGGGCACTGGTAGAATTCCAGAGAGAAACAAAATATTATCAGCATGATTCAGTGTTAGAAAAAGTTGCTAGACCAATAATGCATATTTAGTATTACTCAGAAAAACTATAGATCAAGATCTGAACATTACTTTTCTACAATATATACCTTTTACTATGTTATTTCACATAAGGATAATAACAAATGAATGATTAGTTCAGTCCTTTGAGCCAAAATAACAAGAACTAGTCCTGCTAAATTTCATCAAATTTAAGTTTTTAGCTGCCGTCATTTCTAGTATATTTATTCTGAATGAAATGCTCAATATGTTGGGAACTTAAAATGAACGTCTTCATTACACAGTGATAGAATTGGCTGCTACGGAGAAACCCTAGTGTCATCATATTAAGACTCAATAGAGTGTGGTAACAATAAAGGGAGTTCAAGAGTGCCCTAGAAGAATATTCAGTAAGATGTGTAGTATTTTGTGTAGGTTTTTTGGATTTATTTGCCTTTCCTGTTAAGTTCAGCAAAATTATGACTACTATAGTAAAAATTAAAAAAATAATTAATAATGTAAAAAACCACAAACACACACACACACACACACACACACACACACACACACACACACACAATCACTTAGCATCATTCTGCTTCTCCATGTGTGTTTTACTGCAATATAACCTGCCATCTTGATACAATATATTAGTAAATGAATCTAAGGGTATCTTTTGTAGAACTCTGTGCCTGACACATTTAAATTACCCTTGTCTAGATAAATAAGAATCCATGGATTTGTTTGGAATTTTATTATAATCCTTATTTCCTCCTTGTGGTAGTTTGAAAAAAATATCTCTCAAAGGGATTTGCATTATTAGGAGGTGTGGCCTTGTTGGAGTTCATATGGTTTTATTGGAAGAAATGTGTCACTGTGGAGGCAGGCTTTGAGGTCTCATACATAATCAAGCCATGCCCAAATGAGACAGTACATTTTCTATTACCTTTGGATCAAAATGTAGAATTCTCCAGTGTCATTTCTGCCTGCATGCAAATATACTCTTTTTCCATTCTCCATGCCATGATGATAATGAACTAAACCACTGAAACTGTAAGTAATTACCTCAATTATACGTTTACTTTATAAAAGTTGCCATGATCATGGTGTCTCTTCATAGCTAAAGAAACCCTAACCAAAATAGCTCCAAGTATTTACTCAACATTTTTGATGAAAATACTATCAAATTGTGATTAATAGTCTGCTGATGATTAGACTCATCCCAGGTTCCAAGAAAATAAGCAGTATTCTTTTTGGAATTGACTGACATCTTTGCAAAAGCCCAATGAGTCAAACAAAATGAATTAAGAATATTATATATTAGTAACAAAAACCCCTATTCTAGAACATTTAATATTGAAATATACAGAATAATGTGGTCTTCACATATAAATACACCCTTCATTTATTTAACACTCAATTTACATTTAATTTAATTTTAAGCTTCTCTGATACTAACATAAAAGTATATTTATTTCATTGTATAAATGTATAAGCTATGCAATATTGATGATTAATAACCATTAAATCTTTTATTATTTAATCAAAAGTTCATTTACTGATGAAATTATAATCAAATTTAAAGATAGAGCCCTTTATGGAAGATTAAAAATCCCTGACAATCAAAAACCAGTTCATGAAAGAAATATTGAACTGATATCGAATACTGTATATTTCAATTTGTATAGAAATCAGTGATTAAACTAAAATTATTCAAATTCTGAAGAAACAATTATATCTGGTTAGGGTAAATATGCATTCTAGAGGACTGGCTTTATAGAACAAGTATGGTTCTTAAGTATCTACTTCCTTCAGCCTACGCAGTGTCTTTTTTCTTTGCACATCTACATTTATTTGGAACATCCCCTGTCCTTGCATACTGAAAGACTTAGAGCAATTTGGTCTTACTCCTATCCAAGAAATATGCAAATAGAAGGTAGGCAGAGATAGTACACACCTTTAGTCCCAGCACTTAGGAGACAGAGGCAAATGGATTTCTGTTACTTCAAAGCCACCCCGAGCAACACAAAACTGATCCAGTCTAAAAGAGAAATAGAGCTCACATAAATGTGATCTCAGCACTTGGGATCTCATGCTTTAATACCAGCACTAGAGAGGAATATTAGGTGGGAGGAGTCAGGGGCCCAGTACAGTATGAGTAGCAGTGCAGTCTGGAGAGGCAACCTGAGAACAAGATTACCATTTCATTCTGAGCATTGGTAGAGGTGAAAATTCTCTAGTGACTGGTTGCTTTGCTTTTTTGATCTTCAGAAATTTATTATTAATATCAACTAGAATTCATGCTACATAATATAATTTGTGAGCACATTTTATATTATGGAAATATCTGCAGAACCTAAACCAATTTGTAGTTTCATTACCTACAGTGTGATTACCATCAAAATCCAAATACAGTGTTCAAGAAATAAAGAAGAAATATAACTGTATTATTAAATGAAGAAGACTTGTAGTTGGGAAAGATCGGACATGTATGTGAGGTGGATGAGCAAATAACACCAGAGTATAATTATCAATATACACTAAAATGGGATAGATTATCATAAATATGATCATGTACATTGAATCATAACATCTATTGGTGATGATAACACATATTTGATTCTTAGAATAAGCTGGTACTGACTTAGTTTTCATGGCTATAGAAAGTTCTGTACACAGTACCAGAGAAGAAAAGAAAGCATCAATCTTATCCAACTGCAATTTATGACAATGGCAACTCTTATAAACAAAACATTTAATTGGCATGGTTCACAGTTTTAATATTTCAGTCCATTTTCAACAAAACACATCTTTTAATAGTGCCATTCCATATGAGATTATTGGCCCAATTCCATTCAAACTACCACACTACAATATTGAGTTTCCTGACAATACATGTGGTACAATAGTGGTTGTATACATCAATTTGAGTACTCTACAAAGAGAGACTCAAAACAGTTATCATTATTGAACCAAAACTCTGTAACTAGAGACTTCATTAACTCTAAGGGAGAAGTTATTCTTATTATCCTGCAAAATGGACATTTTATACCAGTATTATACTAACTCCCTATGACTTGTCATTATACCCATGGATCATCTCTTAATGCTGATCTAAGAAACTTTTATTTTCAGTAGATGGCTAAGGAACAATGAAGAAGAGGCTACAAAATGCTCAGAACTAAATGTGTTATGTTTACTACACCTCTTCCTCCCAAGGGTTGAGGATCCTAGGAGAATTAGGTGAAAATGGGATGTTAGTGCAATGAGAGACAGAGAACTATAAGAAAAATACTTTCCGCATACAACTTGGTAGTTGCACTTACAAATTCCTTGCAGTTAAAACAACATGCCTAGGAGTGTTGCAAAACTCCAACAGATATATTAGACAGGAAGTCAGACCAAGGAGCTACTGGCAATTGTTAACTAATGGGAGATGGAGAGTCAGTGTTCTCTAAGAATGCAAACTCTGGGAAGTTGAGCATCCTCCAGTGGAATGTTGCTCCTAGAGAGATGATAATTTCAGAAGCCATTCTACAGATTCATGAAATGAAAAATGCTATGCCTTCAGAAAGTCTGCATACCCTTTCCAGAGCTACCATGTAAAATCAAAATCTATATTACTTATTTATTTACTAGAGCATTAAGAGAAATCTGAATTGATGAATTGAAAGCTGAAAGTATCATGAAAGATTTATTTGTGATATTTACACATATGCATGGGAAAAGCACCCTTGGTAGCTATAAGGTTATTGATTGACATGCCACTCTTTGGAGTATGTTTCATCATTATCATTTAGTGGATAATAATGGTCTCTAAGAACCTTTGTAGCATTCAGACAGTTGAAGCTACTCTTGTATGTATTCCTGAACAAACTGGTTGTATTTCATCATCTTGTTTCATGGAATGGAAAAAAATATATTATGGAATTTCAGATGGAACTTATGGTGTCTGGCCTTCATTGTTCTAAAGAGACTAAGGAGTATGTTTGAGAACTGACACCAATGTAGTTTTATGCTAATGCTAAAAGCAGGCACAGAAAGGAATATAAAGCAATAAAAACCTGGTACCATAGTTCTTATAGCCAATAACTAAGAGATTTGACTTAGGGACTACAATACTAGATGCAACATATATTTGATATAATAAGGTAAGAAAAAGCATATGCCTTATGGAATTCCAGAAAAAGAAAGATATAGAATAATTGATTGATGCTATGACATGATGCTACAGTGGTCAGGAAAAAGTCACATACATATCTTTACCACTCTAAGGAGCAGGAAATATACAAAAGTTTACAGAAAAATGCAAGAGTCAATGGAAGCAGAGGTATGCCATGCCCATCATTGAATTAGTTTGTTTTTTGTAGGTCTTTAAAGTAACATGGATAAGTCCTACAAATGGCAAGAAACACAGACAGTATACATGTCTATGGCAATTTATGACCTGTTTATATTACCTGAGGCAGAAAAGTCATTGGAAAAATACTCATGGTTTTATAACTTATTTCCTTTCTGTCACTGCTGTGAGTGGTCTTGTGGTTATCTTCAAGAGACATGCAGTAAAAAGTAAGTAGAGATCTGGACAGCAGATTCTTAATTAGCCCACAAACTATGTTGGAACCTTTCTGAGATATGGCTGTCACTGTGTCAACCATGCTTCTTTAATTAATCTCTCAGCCATGCTCATCCCTGTAAATTTGATAAACTAATCATTTCTCCAATGTTACCAGATGGATTTTTTTCATTAGGGTTATGTCTTGTATATCCGGTATTACCAGTATTACCAAACATTTTTACTTGCTCAAGTAGCCCAACTTTGGGCTTGGGAGAGTGTTGTAATCTAAAATAAATCTTCACAACATCAACAAATATTTTACAGTAGTTCTCAATCATTGGAACCCTTTATTTGACACAAGTTGCAAGAACAAATAGTGTCTTAAAATTAAGGAAATAAATGGAACAAAGAAAGCCAATGTGGTGGCTTAGGCATGTTATCCCACTGCTGAGAAGAAAGGTGGACCCTTGACTAGAGCTCAACCTTCACCCTATCTTATTTAGCAAGTTTCAGGCAAGGGGAAGATTTCATCTCTAAAAATAGGTCATAAATAAATGAATATCATGTCAATAGTTGCACCTTAGGTCTTTCTCTAACTTCTACCCACATTTGTATTTATATATGAGAAAGGGGACAATAATAATATCTGAGCCTTTAGAAGTAGGAATAATTGATATGTTAGAGCTTTAGCACTGTCCATTTGTTGAGTCAGCAGTTTAGTGAGAAATTAAACAGTGTTTTTGCTCAAAAATTTAAAGGAAGTTTTTTACAAAGCAAGAAATATAGCCAAAATGATTACTATGGCTTCTGTAATCATGTGATCAAAGGGAAAGTTGGTGCTTTACAAGGAGGAGTTACAACACCATGAATGTGGCTTATGGCATCCAGATATTCATGAGATCCCCATGTTAAGTAGGACATGTTAATAAGGAATGAAAAATTTACACTGCTTACATTTCACCTATCATAACAGCTATTAATTGAACTTAGGGAAAATCACTTGACCTTGTAAACTTGTTTTTTTATTAGTATACTTTAAGAAAGTTACATAGGTCCAGTCTAATCACAGGTTATTGTAAAACTAAAGTTTGTGGAAAAACCATTTTGATTTCTTTATTGGCCTGTTGAAATCAGAGAAATATCACTCTTTAAAATAGCCAAAAATAATATAAAAAATCTTAGAATAACTTTAACCAAAAATGTAAAATACCTGTATGAGAGAACTTTAAGTCTTTGAAGAAAAGAAATTAAAAGAGATTTGGGCAAAGATATCCCATGCTCATGGTTAGGTAGGATCAACATAGTAAAAATGGAGTTAATAAGAACACTCCTCCACTGTTAGTGGGGGTGCAAACTTGTATAACCACTTTGGAAATCAGTGGTCTCTGGACATACAGGTAGTGAGCCTGCATGGGACCAAACTAGCCCTTCTGCATGTGGTTGCTAGTTGTGTAGCTTGGACTATTTGAAGGGCCCCTGGCAGTGGGACCAAGATCTGTCCCTGGTGCATTTCCTGACTTTTTGGAGCCCATTCCATGTGGTAGGATACCTTGCTCAATTATTATAAAGTGGGGAGGGCCTTGATCCTGCTTCAAATTGATGTTCCAGTATTTGCTGACTCCCCCATGGGAGGCCTTGCCCTTTCAGAGGAGTGGATGGGGTAGAGTGGGCAGGGGAGTTGGAGGAGAGATGGAAGGGGAACTGTGGTTGGTTTATAAAATGAATAGATAATTTAAAATAAAAAAGAAAATCATTGTGAAGCCTTTGCATAAAACAGAAATGCATGGTTTATTATTGTGAGTCAGATTTTTTATTTTCTCATAACCTGGTTCATTACAATTTCAGTGTTAGGTACAAGGAAATCATATGTTTATTGCTATATGACATGAAGGTACAAGTGACAGATTAAGTTTGTTGTCCTTGTCAAAACGAAAAAAAAATTTACATTGAGTAAGGATCAAATTCTTGGAGAGTATAAACACTGAAAAACCAATTCCAGGGGAATATGATGATGACAAAACTATTATAATTTTCCAAGACATTAAACTTTCTATACTGAATAATTTTAAAAGATCATTGAAAGTTAGGGTAAAATGGTTAAAACTTTCCATTTTTTTCTGATAGCCATTTAAATGTAGAAAATTGTTAACTTCTAAGACTTTATATCTGTGAACCTGTGAGTATGTAATCATTTTCACTGTGAAATACAGTTAATTACTATCTCAAAGCACAGAGGTAAATCCTACAGTGGAGGATGCCAGGCAGATATCATACTACTTAGTGTCTGTAACCTCAAATGAATGGTTCTCTGCATAACTGTTTCTCTACATTAAGGGCACTGCTGATGCTGTTGGTGTCAAAGCTCCTTTTGTGGGAGAATGTTGCTTGGAGCTGGTGATGGTTAGGATGTTTTTGATGATGACATCATACTTTCTTAAAACATCAGCAGCCTCAGTATAAAACTTTATAGAATATTTGTAATTGCCTCAGTTGTTGTCATCAGGAACCAACTGTAGGTGTTGTGCCTTCATGTAAAAAACAAAGCAGCAGCCTTTAAGAAGCAGAGCAAGGCAAATGGAGCATGTTCACTAGTTCTTAGAGATTTATAAACAACAGTTAATAGAAAGAAAAAATACTTGGAGTTACAATTGTTTCTTAGTATAGATGGAGGATTGCTGATTTTCTGATCATGCTTGCAAGAGGTCAGTGCTTAGTGAAATCTTCACTAAGACTCTGGAGTTATTAATTGATGGGAGATATTATTCTGTAAATATGTTTCTCATGCTGTTTAATGAATAAAAGCACTGTTTGGCCAATGGGAAAGCAAGATAGGTGGGGCTAGGAGACAAGGAGGAAAGAGGAAGTAGTTGGGAGGAGTCAGCATGTAGAGCATGGAGAAAGCAAGATGCCGGCTCACCGTGCTCCGGTAAGATGAGCCAAGTGGAAATACTTAGATTAGTAGAAATGGGTTAATTATTAAGACAGAGCTAGCTGATAAACACTAATAGTAACTGGCCAATAGCATTGTATCAAATACAGAGTCTCAGAGTGTTATTTGGGGCCGGCACAGTGATGGGACCAGGTGGGCTGGTGGAAAACATACACGCTACAGAAAAGTTCATAGTCATGAACTGACTGAATGTGATAGAACTAAATTAAAGCATAGTAGATTCAACATAGGAAAAATATAGTTTTTCATAAACCCTTAAGTGCTTGGAAATTGTTTAAACATTTCTACCACATGCCTATAGATAATTGTTAGATTATAGGAGGGATAAAAAAATAATTCATGTGTTCAAAATCAATCAAGATCTCAGAAGAGAGGGGAAAAGAGATAAGGTTTGAGCTTCACAATGGACATTCCATAAGGTGTGTCTTTACATTTATATTAAGTTCGTCTTCATATTGAACTTTACTCATGAGTTTCTCTTTTGCTCCCCTCATCTTATTCCAGGTACCCAATATTTTCTTTTTTTTTTTCAGATATGTTTGCTAAAATTGTAAACACCTTTCTTATTTCTAGCTTCTTTCCAAAACAGATATTTATGCCAATGATTGCACTGCACTTCAACCAAGATGAGAAAGCACCATGAGCCAAATTCCCAATAGGACACCCCCTATAGGTAAAGGAAATTCATCCCCCATGCTCTCCATTTGTTTAGGGGGTCTTGTGCCTATCCCCTTCACCAGAGGACTGTGTATGGCTCTCTTACAGTCTTCCTTATTTCCTAGCTTCTCTGGAGGTATGGACTGCAGGCTGGTAAACCTTTGCTTTATGTTTAGTATCCATATGAGAGTGAGTACATGACATTTGTCTTTCTGTGAATAGGTTACCTCACTTAGGATGGTTTCTTCCATCCATTAGCCATTTGAATTTCAAGATTCCATTTTTTTTTGTCTACTGAGTAGTACTCCACTGTATAAATGTACCACATTTACTGTATTCATTGTTTAGTTGAGGGGCATCTAGGTTCCTTCTAGGTTCTGGCTATTACAAATAATGCTTTTATGAACATAGTTGAACAGAAGTCCTTGTTGTATGAGTATGCATCCTTTAGGAATATGCCTAAGAGTAGAATTGCTGGATCTTAGGGTAGACTGTTTCCCATTTTCCTGAGGAACTGCCATACTGATTTCCAAAGTGGCTGTACAAGATTGCACTCCCACCAGCAATAGAGAAGCATTCCCCAAACTTCCTGTAATTTATTAAAACTTTCACAAATTATTTTAAATAAATGATATTTTAATAATGCAGCTAAGTAAACATGCTGCTTAAAATTATATATTGACTTATTTATAAAATATATATCTATACTAGTTAATATTTTCATGTTTTTCATTTATTTTAGAGTAAATACCCAGAGTTTAAAAATTAATTTTCTCATAATTAACACCATTCCATTCAGTATTTGTGACTAACTTTGAATGATTCTAGCATCTCCAACATCTTAGGGTCTCTAATGAAATACTGGCTTTATTTTCTCCACTAAATAATGTCCTTTCAAGGGTTACTTTGCTGTCACACCAAGAATGGCTCCATTGGCTCTTCTTAAAGGTAGAGGAAGATTTCCCAACCACTTTTTAGTATATTCTTTATGATTCTAAAGTTAGAATTATGTAAATAACATTACAAAATTCAGCTGTCCATCTAGGATGGTGCTTGGCCACCTTGAATCACATTTGAAGAAACTTTCTTTTGTTTTTGCTCTTTAGGAGCAGAGAATTCCTTAGACTTTCTTTGCACAAGTTGGAATATTAGCTGGGTAGGGTGTGTCTTGCTATAAATGCACCCCAAATTTATTTCACCTCAGTTCACACCTCTCTTCAGTTTTTTCATCTCTTTTAGCACAACCTTTGACTCTAACATTAAATTTCCTGATGTTTGTCTTCTCTTTAAATTATACATATTTTGTTTCTTTTTATCCCACATCTTCCTCTTCATGATAGACCTGTATAACAGTGATTGACAGGAAGGAGCAGGAAGATTGAGTTGGAGGAAGAATAGAGGAGAGCAAGAAAAAAAGATACCACAATAGAGGGGACCATTATAGGCTCAAAGAGGAAAATGGCACTAGGGAAATGTCTATATCTACAAGGATAACCACAACTAAGAATCTAAGAAATAGTAGAGAGGCTACCTTCAATGCCCTTCCCTGATAATGAGATTGAGGGCTACCTTAAATGCCACCCTAGAGCCTTCATCCAGTAGCTGATGGAAGCAGAAGCAGACACCCACAGCTAAATACTGAGCCAAACTCCTTGGATACAATTGCCGGGGGGTGGGGAGTGATGAGAAAAGGGGTCAAGACAAGGCTGGACAAACCCAGAAATAGCTGAAGAAAGGAGAGCTCATGGACACCAGATAGATATCTCAGAAACCAGCATAGGACTGACCCAGATTTCCTGAACATGGTGTCAGTTAGGAGGCCTGGGAAGTCTATGGGGCTTCAGGCAGTACTTATCCCTAGTGTATGAATGGATTTCAGGAGCCCATTCCACATAGAGGGATACTATCTTAGCATAGACACACAGGGGAGGGCCTAGCCCCTGATCCAAATGATGTAACAGACTTTGATATTCCTCACGGAAGGCCTCACTCTCCTTGGGGAGAAGAAAGTGGATGGGAAAGGGCTTGTGGGGCCAGGGACAGATGGGAGGGAGAGGGAACTAGGATTGACATGTAAAACAAGATTGTTACTCACTTAAATTAAAAAAAATATAGAAGGAAAAATGAATGATTACTAATAATCACATGACAGAATCAGTACTAAGCTGTCCTGGAATCACCTCAAAGATTAAAAAAAAAAAAAAAAGAAAATGTTGTTTACTTTTCAATTTAGCCTCAGGCAAATTTTTATAAGACAAAATTCAGTGACACTCTTTGCCAAAATATTCCTAAAACTTTTTCCAGTCAGTTTCTAATATTGTTTCTCTGTGCAAATTCTTGAGCTTGGGATTCATAGTCCACATTTCTCTAACTACTACCAGAATAGCACAATAAACTGTATTTGTTCATCTTCTTAGACCAAGCTTCTAAAGTCTTCCACATTCCTCAAAAACCAAAGCAACAACAAATCCCATGAGCATGATCTCTTCAGTCACAGCAATAGCCCACTGCCTGGTACCAACTTCAGTATCACTTACTTTTCTATTATTGTGGTAAAATAGCATGATCAAGGTAACTTACAAAAGAAAGCCATTAATTTGTAACTTGGCTTATGATTTCAGAATGGTAGAGTCTAAGATGATGGAACAAAGGAAAAGCTGAGAGCTTCGTCCAGAGAGCACTGCTAATGGCATGAATCTTTTTAAACCTCAAACTTCACCCCAATTCCCAGAGATGTCCTTCTTCCAACAAGGGCATGCCTCCAAAACATGCCAAAGAGAATGCTCAAGTGTATGAATCTATGGGAGCCATTCTCATTCAAACCATCACTAGGACCTCAAAAAGAAAAATATTCATGCCCAGTACCATAAACCTAGTCACCTATCCATGATTCATGAAACCATGGAGCTTACTGCAGTTACTTTCTAAGTAAGTATGATTTCTAACTCGCTTTTAAATATTTAGAGTCATGTCCTCTGGAAAGTGTAACTTTTACCCCTGACCAAAGAAGTTTGTTTTTGCAGCAGGCAGAGACCATTACAAAACCCACAACTGTTGAAAATGCAGAGAACATGTGAGCATGGAATTCTGTGTTGAATAATATACTCGTTGTTTTCTGGTAAATATTGCTTGTTTAGAATCAAAGGGTGGAGCAAGCTACTAGGAATACAGCAGAGAGAGGAGATAGGAAGTGATAAGATAGGGCTGAGAAGGATCTTGGACCTCTTAGGTGCAGGAATGGTAGAGCTAGGAAGCGACTTCAGCTGCTGTTCTGCTTCTCTTATCTTTCCAGGTTTTTACCCTACTATCTGACTCCCGATTTTAAATGATAATATTAATTAGATAAATGCTTCAACGTTGTGTCTCAGTTGGCATATCTATAATACAACCCAATAGTTAAAGCCCAGGGAACATCTTGAAGAGAGGGCAAAATAAGATATACAGGAACAGGATGTTTGTTATTGAGACTGTGTCTCTTATGTAGGACAGGGTCTCTGCACATATAAACTATCAGCAGTGTAGTTACCTAAACAAAATTTGAGTGATGTCAATACCAGTTGACATGCCAGCATGAGTAGAAATAATCTCAAAATTACCTCTCTGAGGCTAAACATTTTAGGCTATTAATAACTACTAAAATGAGAATCATTTTTTTTCCTGGGATGATACCCTATCTAATTATCCAATACGAAGTGGTCAGTCCTAAAATAGATACATTGAAGGGACACTAAATGGACACAGTGGGTAATATTTTATATTTTTACGTAATATGTATATATTATGTATATACATTTTATTATATATATGTATTTATTACATATATAACATGATAAAGGAAAAGAAAGATACACAGAAAGTAGAAGTAAACAATAGAGGTAGAGAAAGTGGAACACTGAGTGAGGAGAGGTAGACATGATCGTTGGAAATTGAAGATGATCAAAGTACTTTATATGCATGCATAAAATGCCATAATAAATTAGTGTATGCAATTAAATATTCTGGTAAAAATTCAAAGTAAATGATATCTTATCACAGCATTGTATTTTCTATTGGATTCAATCAGTCACTGTGTTACTTCTATATATTTAAGGTACTATATGTTCAAGAATAATCTTACAGAATGATGAAAAATAAACTGATAACATTTTAAAGGCATTGTGGAGATTTGTCACACTAAGGAAAGTTAAAACAACTCTTCCAAACATATTCCTGCCAGCTTTTTTGTATAGCAGAATTTATGTAGCTCCTTCCTCTGAGTAAATTGAGTTAAATTTTCCAAGAAAGCAGCTTGCCATGTTCTTGAATAACTATGTGAGTTCACTAAAGTATAGTTATTGCTTAAGAATATGAGATTATCTTTGAAGGCAACAAAACAGAGATACCACATTGTTAGTGTAGTATCTTCCTGTTCTTACTATTCTTGTGATTTTTTTTAATATTTGATCTTATTAAAATGTCAGAGACTTGGCCTAATTTACAGGTAGGACAGTATTGCAGATCAAAGGGCTGTGACTGGGTTGTTGTTTACATGGCTTTTCTTGGTAGCCTTCAGAATACCTTTCTGTACCAAAGACACTAGAACATGGGGTTGTGTTTTATGTAAGCAACAGTTCATATGCTCTCTCTCTTTAATGAGTTGTGTGGGTGTTGTCAATACTAAATTTCTGGGCTATCCAGCCTTTGGGCCCTGGAACTGCAGGCTGTGTCAGTGTAGGCTTCCTTTGGTTAAATGGTTCTCAGGCTAGACCAATCAATGTTTAGCTGTAGTTCTTGCTGCTTTACTGGCAATAGGTCTCAAGTGTGTATGTTCTTACATTTCCTTCTCTTAGAGCATATTTTATATTTGCTGTCTTTTTATATAGTTTTGTTCAAGCCTAAATAATTTCTTTTGACTAAAATGGCAGTTGAAGTGAGATATTCACCCTTCCCGCACCTGTTGCACTGACCACACCCATTTGGCAAAGGGAGAATTCTAGTCTGAAGTCCCAGACCCCAGCTCACTCTCTCTTGGTTCAAGTTGGGTCACAGAGAGCAGCCCGGGTGTGGATTCTTGGAGTGGGAACTTGTGCGTCATCAGTCTCTCATAAAAGTGACTTCTCTCCAAATAATATTAACCTATATTTTAACATCATCCTATGTCTATTAATTTGTGCATCTATAGTTAGCCACTCCTACAATTTCTGTGGTACCATTACCCTATCACATCTTGTAAGCAGGACAAATTGTAGGTCAAAGGTTATGTGTTTGAGTTGGTGTCCCAACCCCTCCACCAAAAGCCTTGCCTACTTAAAGGTGATAGCCAGTTCAGGTTATATATACCCTATTACTAGGAGACTTAGTTAGGATTGCTCTTGGAAATTCCTGGGAATTTCCATAGTACCATGTTTATAACTAATCTAAAATGCCACCCTGTTCAAGTTGTCTCTTCCAGTACTTTCCTCCTCCATCACCCACAACATGATTCTGGTTCCCATCACCATACACACCCAGTTCACCTGCAAGATGAATTATTTTATTTACCCTTGCCTGGGAGATACAGGCATCCTCCAATGAGCACAGCTTGTTATTTAACTTCTCTGGGTCTGTGAATTTTAGCATGGTTATTTTTTTCTTTACACTTAATATCCACAATTAAGAAAGTATATATCATATTTGTCTTCCTGGGTCTTGTTACCCCACTCAGGATAATTTTTCTAGTTTCATCCATTTGCCTGCAAATTTAATGATATCATTGTTTTTAACAGCAGAGTAATACTCCATTGTGCAAATGTACTGTCTTCTTTATCCATTAAGAGTCTTACATAAATTCAAACATTCAAAATTATTAAACTAATGTTTCATGTTATAATTAATATTACAAAATTATCATTATTTACTTTTGATTTATATTTTACATAAAGAATTTAAAAATACGCAATAAGAGAATATAGATCAACTCACTTCTAAAAAGAGAGATCAATTAGAATTCTACTGGATTATTTAAAAGGAGCTTTTAAAACATGCATAGATTAGAAACATGTTGTCCTGAAATACCAACTTTTAATCTGGATATTATAACAAGCAAAGCTATCTATTAAAATTGGTGGATATATAAAAACTTTCCATGATAAATTCATAAATGAATTTATGATTATTAAGCCAGGTCTACCAGGGATACTAGAAAAAATATTCAATTGGAAGATAAATATAAGACACCCAAATAGTCTGAAAAAGAAAAAGGGAGAGCCATATGATTTTACTAAATAAGTATATAACAGAAAAATATTACTCAGAAATAACATGCTACAAGTCACTTGTCTCCATCAATAAATTTGGACAGTACATATCTGACCCATTTCAAGTTTTGTTCAGTTTTTTGAAGATTATAAGCTCTCATTTTACTGTTTTGATATGGTGATATGGACTATTCCAACAGTTCATGCTTTGAATACTTGTTGTGGAGTCTTTAGTACTATAGTAAAGTAAGTTGGTGGAAATTTGGAAGATGGAATCTAGTAGAAAAAGTGTAATTCTCTCTCTCTCTCTCTCTCTCTCTGTCTCTCTCTCTCTGTCTCTCTCTCTCTCTCTTCTCATTTGACTACAAATGGATGAATCACCTGTTAGACCTTGTGTTTCTACTATAATGTACTGTGATGTTGCATGACCAAAGAATAAAGTTAATGGACTAAGCTTTCGAAACTATGCTTCAAAATACAACTTTTATCCTTTTAAGATGACATCCTAAAGTACTTTTTCAGAGCAATTGAAACTATCACTATTTTCAGAAGCCACCTCTTTTGTAAATCTTTTGGAAATAAATATTTAATAAAAGAAATTTCTAGCAGCTTTTTTATATGAAAAATATAAGTCAGCATCATAACTTAGATTCTAAAGGCATAAAAAATAAAGAAAAAATGGAACTCATTGAAAGTAATCCATACCTAAGTGAAAATGATGAATTTGTAAGCATATTCCAACATCACCTCTGGAGAAACCAAGGGGCAAGGTGAATTCCTCTGTAAGTGTTGTATGGGAATTGCACTGAGACCCTTATTCAACTTGACTAGTTGAAAATAAATTCTTGTCCAGGTGGTAGTGGCACATGCATTTAATATAAGCATTTGGGAGGCAGAGGCAGGCAGATCTCTGTGATTCAAGACCAGACTGATCTACAAGAGCTAGTTCCAGAAAACCCTCCAAATCCACAGAGAAATCCTGTCTTAAAAAACAAAACAAAACAAAACCAAAAAAAGAACTCAAATCTAAGACTTACCACTAATAATTTTGATTAATCTAAGTCAATTCAAAGAAACAATGATTAATAGAAAAATATTTTACCATTGTTTTGTAAATAATTATGGTAGTAGAAGACAAGTTGTTGAATGAAACTACCTGTAACTTTCATTACGCTGGTGAAGATATAGATAAGGCCCTTAATGCTATTTTGGCATTAAAATTTAATAGTAAATATAGCAGAAGAATATTAGATATTAAAGAGCTATTATAATTTTTTCTGAGTGTAAAAGATATTTACTAGTCATGTATATTAAATAAAAATTCATCTATACATCTATCTATCTATCATCAATTTATACATTATCAATACATATACATATACACATGGGTATCCTGTTTATCAAATAAAATAATTTATTTCACATGGAATTTAAATTTATTGTCTTAAACTTTGGAACAGTCAGTCCTAAATGGGTTATCTTCATCAATCTGTTCCTGTCAAGTCTGAAGATCACATGTTGAAGAAAACTTCTAAGAGCCTGGGGTAATGACTGACAACTAGGAAATTATGTCTTCCAGAAATGATTCAGTGGGGAGGTGAGGAGGCTCTGTGAGAAGTTGGGTGTAAATGCAGTTCTCAGAAATGAAACCCAAAATCAGATATAGAGAAAAATTCTGAGAGCTCAGAAATAAGGAGCAAGCCACCACCACACCTTACCTCCTTAGATTCTCAGCAGAAATGAGCAAGTTCCTGTTTCTCCATGCTTATATCCCATTTCTTCCCAGCCACATCACTTCTTGTCTGTCTGTACAGACCTCCATATCTGTATGTTAGCGAGTGGCAAGCTCCATTTTCTGACCTTCAAACAACAAGCAAGATATCACCACATATCCCCTCTCCTTTTTTGTCTAAAATTAAAAAGTTTGTAACTAATATAAGAAAAACTATATACAATAAGTACAACTATATACAATATATAGGCAATAAGTGTTTTAAGAATGTCTAGTCCATAAGCATTTGAAAAATTTTGAAATAATACTCAATTATCTCAATTATCTATTCTTTCTTGATAAGCCCAAAGTCTTGTACCTAATTTCATTTCTATTATAATTTTTAAGATCAAATTACCTATTAATGTTTTTCAAACCTATTATATTTAACACATCTTTACCGAGTTTCTTTACTGAGTCTGATAAACAAGGAAAACTATAACTATACTATGTAGTCACCAAAATACCATATAATCCAATTTAAAAAATAGATCTAAATACAGAATTCCCAGTGGAGGAATCTCAAGTGTCCAAAAGGCACTTATGGAATTGCTGAGCATCCTCAGCCATCAGGTAGATGCAAATCAAAACAACTCTGAGATACCATCTTCTACCTGTCAAAATGGATAAGATCAAAAGCACAAATGGATTGAGAATTATAAGGCCTCTCATTTGCTGTAAACTGTTCAGTTGTGGGTCTTTATTGATCCCCATCTACTGCTGGAGTAAACTTCTGCTATGGTGGCTGCATGAGACACAGATCTATGGCTAGAGAGGAGTATTGTTAGAAGTCATTTAATTTATTGTTATGTTCTATTAGCAGAACAATTGGGTTTGGTTCTTCCCTAGGTCCATGGTCTATCAAGTCTCAGATTCTTGGGCATTCAAATAGTGTCAAGTATGGGTTCTTTCCAACCCTATCCATTTTTGTCAGCTGCCTCTACTTAGAAAGGTGCAGAGAATGAGAGATTTTGAATCATTTATTATTAAATAGGCTATCTGTACCAAAGCTCTCCCCCACAAGGGGTCAGGGAGCCATGCATAAGAGGAGATTGTATGTCCCAGACAAGCTGGTAAAATATTAAGCAGAAGAAAGAGTTCTAAAGATAACACAGTATCTGGTTTAAACTTTTCCATAGTCTCAAATTTATGGTCTTTTCTTTTTCAATTAATTGTGTTACATATACACACATAAGTACATATATGTATATATATTTAAAACTAGAGAGCTGTTGTGCTTATGAAATATGTTATACAGTGTTCGCTTTGTCCTGGAAAATATTAAATTTGAGGTTTGATTGGAGACCTGATAGATACCAACAATGGAGAGAATCATTCAAAGGAATGAAATTAAATTAAACTCAAGTGGTCATGGAAAATTATAATCTTTTTTTATTTTTAACATTGTTCACAAAATTTTAAACCCACAGATATGGGTGATAAACAAGATATAGTCGTAGTGCTATACCGGAGCCAGTAATGCACAAAATTCTAGGTTCTGTAAATAAAAATGGAACTATTCTCTCAATTACTCCCGGCGAGTACAAACAACTTTCTGCACCAAGAATGTGCAGTTGAAATGCCTACAGATAGTGAACAGTAATGACTCATGGGTAATAACTTCTATACAAATCTCTCCTCTCTCTACTGTGATCAAAGACCTAACAAGGGTGACTTTTCCAAGAAAGTTTCTAGTGGCTTGTATTTCATGTGGACACAGATCACTGTATCAGGGGTTGTGAGATTGCTACATTGATTCTACAATCAAGAAACAGGGTGATACATATTGTTTCTAACTTTCTTCTCTTTTATTCAGACAGGGTTTCTCTGTGACTGTCCTGGCACTTTCTCTGTAGACCAGGCTGGCCTCAAACTCACAGAGATCTGCCTACCTCTGCTTCTCCAATGTTGGGATTAAAGACATGAGCCACCACTGCCTGGTATTTTTCTTTCTTTCTTTTTCTCATTTTGAGTCACAGTCCATGAAACGGGGTCTTTAACATTGAAGGGAAGCCTGTATTTTCAGGTAGCCCCATAGTGAGAACATAGTATAGTATAACCACTATAGAAATTGATGTAGAAGTTCATCCAAAATATAGAAGTTTATGTACATTATGACTCATCATACAAACCCTGGTTGTATACCCAAAAGACACTATGCCCTCTTATACAGATACTTCTTTATCCATGTTTATTGCCATTCTATTCACAGTAAACAAGAAGTGGAAATAGCTTAGAATTATCAGTTCATGAATGGATAATGAAAATGTGGTATATAAACACATTGAGCTTTTAGTCAGCTCTAAAGATAATGAAATTAGAAGTAGAATAGTTATAGCTGGCAATAATCATTCTTAGGTAATGCAGACCCACAAACACATATGTCAAATGTTCTTTCTCATGTATTGATCCTAGCTTTAAATTTTTGTATTTTTATTTTTAATTATGTGTATATATGAGTGTGTGAGTATAGATATATACATGTGAGTGAAGGCATACACTACTGAGAAGTTTCATAAAGGCATCTTCTTAGAACACATAAATGCAATTAACAATGCAATCTTGATGTCTGTACTCAGTCAGTTGTAGTATAACTCACATAGATGAAGACAATTGCATTCTGATTAGATTTAGGTCCAATTCCTTAGAAAGAATCTATGATTGTACAGTTTTAGCCTGGCTGAAAAAAATCTGTAACAGGATATTTCAAGCAGCAACATGAAGACCTTATATGATATTTTGTTAAATGAAAGTACTTTGCCTACAAAAAGGGGAAAACACACCAAAACAATAACTGAAACACACATGCATATATATATATATATATATATATATATATATATATATATATATATATATATATGCCAGCACACGTGCACACATACACACATCTACTCATCTGGATTTGTGCCTTACATTACTGACCTATTGGCCTAATATACAGAAACAAACACTTTTTTTTGTTCCCTGAATCCTGGCCCCCAAAAAATTTACAAACAGTAAATTTTTCTGAAGGAATACTGTTCCTATGCCTTTGTGTTACAATGCTCCAAAACAGTGACATAAGTATGTGATCTTAAACAAGATACAATAAGAGAAACACTTAAGTATCCAAAGACAAGTAAAAGTCTGGAACACAGATATTTTATTTTGCTAGAGCATAGAATTAACATAAGCTTTTATAGAGAAAAGATGTGTATAATGATTTTCAACTTAATTGGGACCTAGTCATAGCCTCAGAATAAAGTTAATAGGTCATATTGACTACTTACGTCATGAGGCTCTTTGTACTTCCTGAAGTTGAAGAGTCATATGGTCTTTACCTCCATTCCTGATGTTACTTTTTCGTGCCTCCTAGCAGTATTTGGCCTTGAGGATGGTTCACTGGCCTATATATGGTGTTGAAATATTTACTGGAGGTAGGACAGCAGCAAAGCAGCCAAGCTGTGCCAGGACTCCTCAGAGATGCCACTGTCTTTGTCTAAACCGTGCTCCTGTAAGTAATTCTTTCCTCATATTATTGTAAGTACAAAGGCTCTCGATTTACACGATCATTTGTACAATTTGCACTTTTAGTGTCATTTTTAAAGACAGTTATTTGTTCATGCCTAATCAGGACAAATAAAATCAGAAAAATATTGAGAAATATTTTCTAGTAATTGCTATAGAAAGCAAATATGCTGCACATTCTTGGTTCAGGGGTTGTTAAAAGGAGTCTTCATACCAGGAGACATGGATAAATATCTAGAGATTTTTGAATTTTCTTAAATACCTAGATAGAAAGAAGTATTTTTCAGTATCTAGTAGGAAGAGCAAGTATTTTGCTAATACAGCCTAAGATCACTAGGGTGTGAAATGATCAAACTCCAAAAGTCAAACTGAAGAAATGAGGCATTTGACTGAAATGAGTTAAAAGGAGATTGCATACTGAATTTGTAGTAACTCTAGAAGGAAGAATGTACAATGTTTTAGCTTTTGCATCTCTTCCTATGAGATGTTTATCTTGAATGAACTTAATAATGTTTTCTAATGTGCAGAATTTTTCATTAATATAAAATGCATTTCAAAGGAATATTATGGTAATATTACCTTTACTTCTTGATGAGATTTCTAACTAAATGAATTGGTAACAAACATGAATTATATTTTAAGAGATCATTAGCTCATTTTGCTCAAGTTAAACTATGGGTATCTTTCACTTGATAAATGGAAGGACTTTCCATGTACTAAGTGTATACATGTGTATCTAGCATGCATAAGACAAGTTAGGGGAAGCATTATGTATTTTTGTTGAAGTTTAGTTATACAGTAAGAAGTAGTCTTCCACAAAGAAGAGTGTACCAGTATTTATCTAAGACCAACTGGTCAAACCTAAAATCATATGTTTACAAATATTGTTATAGTGAATAAGTACATTGCATAACTGAAGTTAATAAATACACACACACATAGATATATATGTAATAACTAAAGAAAAACAGTTGTGAATTTGAAAGAGGATAGGGGCATGTGGGTGTTTTTTAGATAAAAAGAGGAAGGACAGATATTATATAATGATCATAATATTAAAAAATGTAAACTATCACTTGAAATTCACTTGAAATGTATTTATCTGATGTTTATCTGATTTAGAGACCATGAACTTTAAAAAAGAGCAAGTAGAAGTATATGGGGGTATTGGGAGAAGGAAAGGTAAGGGCTACATGATGTAACTATATTAATTTGTAAAAGGAAAAATAATGTCTTGTAGGAAATGATCATTGAAAATCAACATAGACTCTTTATAAATTCTTACAACACTGAACTAACAGATAATTAATTTAATCTTTTAATGATAAATTTTTTTAATTATTTCTGATATCTATCCCAGACTGTGGGAAGTCACTAAGTTCTGACACTATATACCTGTGCAAATGTAAGATTCCATTTTCACACTTAAAAATGCTTTTTCATTACCTCTGGTATACAGTATCAAATCACACAGTGGAAGCCAGTGGGCAAAAGTGATGAAATTTATTTTGATGATTTTGGGTGAGTGTGTCTGAATGCCTTTTGCTTCTGTTAGCAGGGGCACTTCTGCTGTTCGTGTCAAACCTCCTCTCATGGGAGATTGTGGCCTCTGTGCCTTTGAGTAGCAATGAGATTGATGATGATCAACTTTACCTCAAGGAACTGTTTGATCAAACCATGATGCTGTCTCAGAATATCAGTAAGCTCAACACTGAAATGCGTAGGATATATGTAAGTATTTCACTTATATCTGCTCTATTTAGTTTTTCATAAAGCAACTTCTTTGTCAAAAATTGTCATATTACACATTGATAGTGATAGGACAAATTACCTTTATACCTTACAAAAAGGTGTATTGCAAATAATATACCTTTCTAATAATAAAATAAAGCTGAATTATTGAAAACTGAAGTAAGGAAAATTGGGTGCATTTCCTGAAATCTCAAAGACTATGAAGAATTCAATGAGTTTTGGAATTTTTCCCTAACTATTTTGAATTTTTCTTAAATTTTGATTTATTTGTGGCATAAAAATCTAATGGGCATAGCTGTAAAAAAAACTCTGACTTCCTTACCTTTTTTGCTAGAGGCCAGTTTCTGTTAGCATCTTTACCTATTACACAGCAGACATACAATAGAGGAGAAATACATTAAAGTGAGTCACATGGAATGGATGAAACTAATCTAAATAGGGGTGGTATGTCAAGAAGAAAAGCCAAACAACCACAAACAAATAAATCCAACATTACCTTCCCAAACTTTTAAGTCCTGAGAGTCCTTGTTTAAACAGGTTCAAAAGATGAGTTTATCCACTTATAATTCAAGTTTAGTAAAGGTGTGTGTTCTCTGTTCCTGAGAACTATGTGTTGGTTAGTCAATATCAAGTCAATACACAAGGCTTCTATATTGAAATTGACAACCATAGAATATTTCTCTTTTTGCAATACATATGCATTTATGGTGTCTTGTGACTTACTAGCTTTTTTCCTCATCCTATCTCAGACCATCAGTGAGTCATCTGCAAAATATTTTGAGAAATTTGTAAGTACATCACTTGCTTCTACCTTCTTTCTCCTAAGTGTTCATGTTAATGATTTGTTTGTACGTAGCATGGGGAAGTTTTAAGTAATATATCTCCATGTTTCAAGTCATGTACCTCCATGGGTAAAACAAAGTGTCAGAACACAAAAAGTAGTGTAAAATAGGGCAAGCTCCAGCAAATCTTTGGTTTGGAAAAAGTACAATGATTTTCTAGGTTATTCTTCTGTTAAAAATTGTTGTTGCTTCTTTTAAAATATCTTTGTACTTAGAACATAATAATTTCATAATTGAGTCCAAGGAAAAAATATCTGATTCTACAACCTTGCTTCTCTGAAGCCAGCCTCCATTGACATCTTTACTTACCACCCTGGAGACATCTAATGGAGAAGCACACTGCATTGAGTTACAAGGAATGAATAGAATGAATCCAAATTGTGAAAGTTCAAGCAGAAAAGAATCTTCTCATAAACTCTAAATACTGAGGATCTTAAAGTTTTCTGGAGCACAATTTTATTCACTGGGAAGGCTAGATTACATAAAAAATAGGCTCTGTCTTCCTGAGGACTGTATGGTGTCTATTCAAGGTCAGTCAGGGTCACTGAGGAGATGCTGCTCATGGCTTTAGTGCAGAAATAGATAATCAGAGAATGTTGTTTTTTTCTAATAAACATGTACTCATATTAACTATTTACTCACTATTTTTGTTGCCATCCTCATCTGGGCTCAGCTAACTTCAACATCGGAGTCAGATCAATTCGTAAGTGCCTCACTTATTTTCATCTTGCCCCTCACAATAACCTTCATAGTAATGACATTACTCGGACTTACAAGAGAAAGTGTTGAAGATCATGTGTCAAGTAGCACACATCCCAAATGTATCATTCTATGACATTCTTGTACTATTACACTAGAAAGCCTCCACAAGTAAAAAGCAAAATGAGAATGAACAATCTGCAGGGAATATGATTTGAAAGGAAGAAAGAAAGGAAATAGGGTAGGAAAGAAAGAGAAGAAGAAAGAAAGGGAGGAAGAAAGAATTTTTTTTGCATGATTTTCTATAAATTTACTTACTTCCTATCTAAAATTATTATTGTAACATAAAAGTGTAATTATATTGCATAGAAAAAAACACATATATGGATCTAGCTTTTAATGAACAAAAAATATTTTCACTGAGTTCACTGCAGATACCCAAGAAGATAGAAGTGTATTGTAGTCAGTTGGGTGTAGGAAACAAAACCAAACAAATGGAAACCATGTCAAGAGGGAAGAAAAACACTAATTGGTTTTCAGAAACACCCAGTGTTAGGAATCCTATGAAGAGATGATCTCTAGTGTAAGAATTAATTCAAAAGGGAATAGTTGACAGGGCGTAGTAGGATCTCTTCTCTAGATGACTACATGTTTTCTATTCAAGGTCAGTCAACATAAAGCAGGAAGAATATATGGCTTCAGTAAAACAATAGCTATCAAGAGAATGTATTTCTGCATTTGTCATAAGTGTGTTATCATTGTATTTTTGTTCATAAGTTTTTTTTATGTATGCCATTTCTTGATTTACAGGTTCAAAATTTAAACATTACTTGAATAGACATACACATTTAAGTGAAAAGTGTTAAGTTTCTTATTCTTTATTCTTTACTGAGCTTCTTTTAATTCTTGACATTCTTGTTAATCCATTAAAACTTTACATACTAGCTGATTATTAACTTTAAGTAATAAGTTAGTAATAAATATACATTTTAAATTAAAATGCTATTATTTTATTTGAAATATAATCTTTAAGATAATATATTGATAAATATGATAATTAATTAATTTTATTTTCTATATCATTGCTTACTATTTCCTAAAAATAGTTTGTTATATCTACTTTTTTTAAACATGACACAATTTTAGTTAGAGTTTGTGATTAATATTTAATTATACTGGTGTATATATTCACTTATATTAGAAAGAAAACATACAGTTTTGAAATGCCCAGCTAAAAGATACATATCAATTTGGATATTCAGGAACTAGGAAATTAATGAATATAGAAACAATATACTATGACACTATGCCCATATTCTAGAGAAAAATGGTCTCTAACACACTTTGTATTTGTCAGTTCTGTTTTTTATAAGGTTCCTTTGAGATAAAAAGATTTAGGGAAAAAAAGATAAGATTAAATAGGAGAAAGGGTTGGGAGTGCAGATGTTAAGATGTAAAACAAAATGAGATTACAGACCCAATTAAGAGAAAGGTATCAAAATGTTGACAATGTTAAGTTTTTAATCTTGGATTTTATGATTTTCCCTTTTTTATAATTTAATTTAGAAACAAACAA
The DNA here is from genome assembly GCA_030556225.1 of Cricetiscus sungorus. Classification (NCBI taxonomy): domain Eukaryota; kingdom Metazoa; phylum Chordata; class Mammalia; order Rodentia; family Cricetidae; genus Cricetiscus; species Cricetiscus sungorus. Next base: position 2,782,723 of record JANBXA010000392.1, read on the forward strand.
TCTTATTTTATGTATCAATCCCAATTCTCCTTTTCTCCCATCCTCCCATGGCCCTATTGACTCTTACTCCAGCCTCCCCCTTTCTATGGAGCTGATTTCTTTTTTAAAAAGCACACATATATTGAATACATTAATATCCTCATTGTGGATTTCTTGGCTTATTTTAAGACACAAATTAACTGAATATTAATTTTTATTATGCAGATGCTTGAGTTTCTTGGAAATCAAGAGTTACTAGCTAAAAATCTCATCTGCTGCCACAATTATTCCATCAAGACACCAGAAAATATGGATGAAGCCCAAATGATCTCTGTGAGTCTATAGTTTGATTCGTTTTACCTGAATAGCTGAAACAGTACACTGGTTTTATTTTGTCCTGCTGCAAGTTTTTATAAGTATTGTAAGGGATGTGGAAATCAGCCTCAGATGAAAAAGGGCTGAGAACAAACAAAGAAGAGTTATGATAGATACTTTATAATAAATAAACAAATGCTTAGTAATATTTTAACAGGTGAATAAATTGTCTGTTAAGAGGGTTTTGGTTAAAAATATCTCACCATTAGACTTTACATAATAACAACTGCAATAACAATTGTGTTGCTTGTGTGTTACCAGTGAATGGCTCCACACTAGCAAATCTCACATTACTCAGTCTTCTTGTTTTTCATGACTCATCTGATCCTTCTTCTGCTTCTTACTTTTCTATTCATTTCCTCACAACTTTTGTGATCTCGCCTTTGTTTCAACTGTAAACACCTGAACTAGGAAGTGCTATAAACATTGTTTAAAGTTCTCAGAGTGAGCCATTCCCTCAATTGTAATAAGAACTGTTATGTTCTTATGATTCTTTCCCATAACTTATCCTCAAATGAACTGATTTAGGCATCGTGTGAAAATAATAAGGCAAAGTGAGGGAAGAAAACATATCTAAGTATGTATTCTAAGACTAGGATTTCACACAGTGCTTTATTGCCAATGCTAAAATTAGTACTCCCAAAAGCTAGCTGATGTATGTGGAATGAGGCACTGACATTTTTATGGAACTTGGATCATCAGCTTTCTCCATCAGAATGGGTGTTGGGTTCCATCCAATGCAAGTCCTCCCTCTTATTCATATGCATCAATCTTCCCAGGAGACTGCTTTGGATCTGGTCCTTTCCTTCATGTAGTTTTCTTTTTTCCATCACAATGTCCAAAGAGTAGATTTCGTTCTACTCTTTTCATTGCCTCTTTAATAGCTAAAGATATTAGTACATGGAGCATGTTAAACCAGGAATGAGTTTCATCTAAGATTTGGAACACACATGAAAGAAATTTTGATTCCATTGTTATTTCTACTTATACTTTTTTAAGATCAATGACATCACATTGTTCTTTGCTTATATGTCCCAAAATTGTGCTTTTTTGCTGAAGGCAAGGAGAGGGTTTTTCTAGACTGAGGAAACTATACTTACTAAGGGCAGTTTGGCCACTCAGAATATTTTTACTAATACTTTAAAACAACCTAAAAATAAGTATGATTTTGAACAATCTACTTTGTGTGATGAATCTGAGTTAAATGTCTCACCATTTACTCTATGGGAATCTATTTTTTTCCTGAATTAGAATACCTACTAAGTCCCAGCAAACTTTTATGTTTCTCTAGACAAACAAACAAATGAAACAAAGCATGAAAGAGTTTACAAGGAGATCAGATGGTAGAATTTCATATGGAAAATGTATCATGATTGATAAAATGGGTTAGAAATAATAGATATATATATATATATATACACAATATTATGATGACAAATTACAGGTTAATTATTTTTACTTTATTAATCTGTATTATTTTTATCTCCCTAAACCATTCTACCTTCCCACAAAATAACAAATGGATATTTCACTTATCTATCTCACAGAAAATCCAAACTAACTAATCTTTCTTTATTTCACTTATTAATGTAATTGTTGGAACATGGCTGCTTAGCTTGAAGACTTTCCAAAACTGATACTCAGTAGAGTACAGGCTTGGAATAGCACTGTTCACAACCTCCTGACCATACTAAGAAGAATGCCTGGAATACAGGATAATGTCCTATCATTAGTCAAAGACATTAGGACAAAAATTGCCAAGCTTTTTGAGGACACCAAGAGTATAATGAGCAAGGTGAGTAGTGTTCTTACCTCTACTTTCCTCATTCAATAATGACGACTTCTACAATAGATATTACATTTTGAAAACTTCAATTTGCAAGAACAATATTTGGCACCCAATCTTGTAAATATCCTTAGAACTAATAGAAAAACACTAAAGTTTAATTTTTTCACAATAGCTTGAACTGTACCTATAACTCTAGGCATAATGAAATATTCCTGACTACTTCATTAGACTCTCTTAACACAATTACATCTTGACAATAAACATTCATTATCAATGTTAAACCTAAGTCTATGCTCAACCATTAAATCTCATTCCTCATCCTTCAGAGTAATAAAATATGTGCATATGTCTTTCTTTTACTCCATTGGACATAACCTTTTTTATTTTTGCATCAATTATCAGTTGCAAATAACTTTTTGGTTAAGGATAAAACTATGTATCTACTACCCAGTCTTAGCCCTGGATCTTGACTGGTTTGAGCCTGTGCAAGTCTTGTGCATGCTGTCAAAGTCTCTGTGAATATGTATGTATGTATGTATGTATGTATGTATGTATGTATGTATGTATGCATGCATGTATGTATGTTTCATTCCTGCTGTTTCTGGAAGATGCTGTTTCCTTGACGTCAGCTACATCTCATCTCAACCTCTTAAAATTTTCCTACTCATCTTCCATGTAGATACTGGATCCTTGAGGGAAGAGTTTGATAAAGACATCTTTTTAAGGCTGAGTGGTTCAGAGTCTCTTAATATCTGTACATTGCATAGTTGTGTATCTCTTTTTAGTAACTACTGTCAGAAGAAACTTTTCTAATGAGGATTGAATTATACTCATCTATGGGTATCACATTATTTTTATTGTTATGTTCATTTAGCAGAATATTATTAGTATGTTTCCCCTAGGTCTGTGACTTATCTAGTCTTAGATTCTAAGCTTCATTAACTGTAGCAGGTATGGATTCCATCTCATGGAGTGGTGCTTAGATCCAATCATAGAATGGATGGTTACTCCCATTACATTTTTTGCTACTCTTACAGGCAGGTATTCTGAAATAGATACCTGTATGCAAGAAGTTTAATATTCCTATTATTTATTTAAATGTAATTTAACATCTAGGAAGGCAAGGAAAAGCAAACACAAGTTGTGTAAATACTAACTGACTGACTATCATTTTGGTCACTAGGTTTACGGAACAACAGAAAATGTGGATTACAATCTCTGGTCTGGTCTTGAAGACTTTCAATCATCTGATGAAGACTCTCACTTTGTTGCATTTTGTAAATTATCATATTGCTTGCATGTTGATATACATACAGTTGACCTTTCTCTTATGCTCTTGAGATGTGTGGTTATTATTAATAGTGACATATGCCGATCTCCAAGAATTACAGATGATTCATGATTTTGCATTCTTTTAAATATTCTTAATTCTATACATTTTGAAGGTATGCTTTAGTGTACTGGGTGTCTCTTAAAAAATAAACATGGTTTATATGTCAAAGTTTAAAAAGAAAATTTGTTGGTATCTTTTATTTATTTACTACTAAATGTATTAATAGCTTTAAGAGGTTGGCAATTGGTATACTTCACAACTTATTTTAGAATCAAAGTAAATTAATATTAATGTTGGTATAGTTATTAGAATCATAGAGTAAATTCACAATTAATAGTATTTCCATGTTATTAAGTAATAGGGATATTAGGATACCTCAAGAAAGTAATTCAATTTTCTAGAACCTATCCTATTGGCCCATTTCATAGTTATTCAATAAGTTCTACAAGGCCAGGACACCCTGCTGTCTGTGTCATCTTTGTTATGTCTTCTCTCTTATCTCTAAGTCAATTGCACTCACCACAATCCTCAAAGAGGACCACATGTTACCACACTCAGTAATCCAGTCTAGTCTTAGGAATGATGCCAATGCATCTCAACCTCCATGTTTGGGCCAGTATTCACACATGATTCATTCAGTGTACATGAGTCATTGTTTTGGTTCATCAGACCTTAAACTGTCATCCTATGCCATTATCTTCTCTGTAGGCCCAGTCAGGGCTTCTACACACTGTTTTCTGGCCTAGCCTGGTGAATGTTCACTCTTGTCTCTAAGCTCCCTGCACTCACCTAAAGCCAACACTTTGATAGAACAGAATAATTCGTAACTACATCCTAAAAGATCAATATAGAACAGATAAGTACAGCTCTTACTCTTTGTTAAAGAAACTGCTATCTGAGATTTCCTTCTGAATTTTTATCTGTGTACTCATAGACTAGCTTAAGCTCTCAGCCCTTATAAGAGAATTTCCTTTGTGCAGTGCATAATAATTAACAAAGGAATTCTTAAATATTAGAAATTCAGAGAACAAGTATTAGTGGGATGCTTACCCAGCATTGGGATAACTATATCATGGAAATACCAACGTATGGAGACCATTTTGGAAGAGGGGGACAGAAAAACTCTTAAGATACAGAATATGGTGAGCACCAGAACAAAACATTGTCTTTTGGACGTAATAGGAACCAAGTTGTGCTTGCTTGTATAAAAATTGCTTACTGCAAGACAGTAAGTAACCAAACATGGAGTGTGGAAGTGACAAGGGTCCCACCCCATAACTTAGGAGATATGAAGGTTAATTGCTTCAAAGAAGGGAGGGTAATATGGCCACTTTTAGATAGCCTACATTCCAGGTGATGATACAATACCTTTGTTAGCACAAATCTGAGTGGTGAAGTATATGAAAAATAGAAGCTGGGAAAAAAGTAGAAAGCTGCAATTAAAGAATAATTACAATATATAGCAAATAAATTACATTGAAATTTAAAGACTAAGTAATATTAAAGCTGTTCCATAAATCCTCTACACAGAGAACCTGTTTTGCTAATGTCTACACCTGAGGATATACGCATTGTTTCACAGGACACTCTGAACTGAATTATACACATCGTTAACTATGTTCATGTGAGTAGAAAAAATGCAAACACATTATATTCATTAAACATTACAAAAACCTCCTGTGTTTGCAGCTTTGAATATTACTGACTTCTGTTACATCTCCCCTTGACTTTCAAGACCCTCCAGGTTCTACTGTGTTTTCTAACCAGCATATTCATCTCCTAGGTGAATTATCAGCCTTTCCCTATGTTGTCAACAAAAAATCAACTGGGCATCAGGTGCCTGTAAAATTCTACAGCTATCAGGATAGAACCATGCCCTCAGTTGTGATGAAAAAAAAAATGATCTATACATTATACCAAATCTGCATGTTTTTGCCAGGCTTAACATGATCTTAACTGAATTTCACATAACACATATACACATACACCCCCCCACACACACGTGTGTGTGTGTGTGTGTGTGTGTGTGTGTATGTATAATTGTTCATTCACCATGATTCTATTAATGTACCCTTCATCATTTTATATCTGCTACTCTCAATAATACATATGATAATATAAGGAAAAGTGAAAGAAGGTAAAGAAAGACAGTATATGTAGACCAATACTTCATTGTTAGAAACTTTACAGAAAAACCTATTAAAATTAGTACATTTAATCCATCTAAATTATTATACAAGTTTTAATTATTGCAGTGGTGGTTGAGTGAATTAAGAAAACTTAATATATCATATATCATATATAACCCTTTTACACAAGTGGGGTGTGTGGGCTGTATCCAACTCAAGCCACTCTCTTACTCATATGCCATAACACTGTCAAACTATTTTGTCATTCACTTTTTTTTAAGATATAATGCTGTTGGCCTGTTACAAGTGTTTCTTATTGGCTAGCCCCATCATAAGTATTAATCAATTTCTATCATCTAAGTATTTCTACATGGTTTTATGTTACTGGACAGAGTGTCTAGACCACTGCTCTTTCAAGTCTCTCTAATTTTACTCCTCCCTAATACTTCCTGAATCCTGCTTGTCTCCTAGTCCCACTATTGGCCAACAGTGCTTTATTCATTAACCAATAAGAGAAACATATTTACAGAATGACATCTCCCATCATCTTCTCTTTTATATCTAAATAAAAATAAGGGTTTTAACCTTAACATAGCAAAATATATAACAAAACAGTTATCAAATAAAAACCTAACTTAACAATATTTAGTCCATTAACATTTAGCAAGATTTAAAGAAAATATTCCAACATCTATCTTGTCTTTCTGAGTCTAAAGTTCTATATGTAACATATCTTTAATCCTAACTAAAGAAAATTATTACCATAACTATCTGTCTTCAATTCCATCAAAGGCCACATAAGTATAATATATACTCTAGAAATGACAGAGGTAACTCACTGCCTGGTCAGTCATCGGAAGTTCTCTAATTTTCCATCTTTAGCCCATAGGCCATATTGTGTCCAGTAGACTCCTTAGCAAATCAGGAAACTTTAAACTGTCCACCTGTATTGGCAGTTTGTCAGTCACTTTTCTTTGTATCTTCCAGACTGTCTGGCAGACCCTTCCTGAAGCAGGAACTCTGTAGCAATGGCCATCTTGAATCAGCAGTCACTTTTCTGTGAGTCCTGCATGTCTAGTTTATATAGCATAACGTAAAACAGTCTAGACAGAAGCAGTATCTTGACCAAATAGCTAGTCTTGCATAATGTGTTTCTTCAATTTCCATCTTCCTTTCTGACACAGGTGGTGTTGCCAGGAGCACTTGTGCTTCACTGTTAAGAAAAATCCTAAACCATTTTAAATGCCATATTCTGTAGGTCTTTGAAAGGTTTGAAGAATGCCTGTTCATCTCAAATACATCTCTGAATATCTAGAATTCTTAACTCACCTAATTAAAGTTTTAACTATTATAGGTAAATATCTAAACTCTGTACTAAATTATACATTGCATTTCTAAATGAGCTATAGAAACATAATACCTGAAAAAGAGAAGAAATATACATATCACAAAATTGACCTTAAATTTGTATCGATAAATGAAAATGCATTTCAAAACAAAGCATTTATATCTATAATATAATCCCATTTTACCTTTAAAAAATTAGTTGTGGTCATTAACCATTTATAACTGATCCCATATAGATGAAAACAAACATTTATAGACAAAATTTGGGAATTTGGGCTTATTTCTTTCCAAACTGCTTCCTGCTGGTAGAGAGATCCTAAGAAAAAGCAGAATCTCTGAATGTAGGGGTCTGCAAGCTTGCCTTGTCCAGCTATTTTGAATGTTGAATCTTGTGAAACATTTTTTCAGGGGGCCTTGCTTAAGCAAATCAATTCAGTCTCAAAGGAATCCACAGATTTTTATTTTCTGTGGAAACAAAAATAGAAATCCTTTTCCCCAGTAACCTGTCCTTAGACTTAAATTTTGAAGTCAAAGCATTTCTAAAATATATAAATTGAAGCTTAGATGTGTTTCTTGTATGCAGTAGAAGGATGGATTCTGTCTTCGTATCCATTCTGTTAGCCTGTGTCTTTTTATAGGAGTGTTAAGACCATTAATGTAGAGGGAGAGTAAGGACCATTGATTGTTAATGTTGTTCTTTTGATACAGCTGCTGTGATGCAGCTGCTATGGCCTAAGAAACACAAACACGAGATTGAGCGCCCACGTGGAGTTTATTGAGAGAGGGGAGAGGAAAGAGGGGGTAGCTGGTGGCCAACCAAAAGCGGGGAGAGAGAGAGAAAGCAGGGTGTGGGGTGCTTGCTTTTAAGAAGGAGGCTTGAGCATGCATGACCCAGTCTCCGCCCAGCCAGGTAAAGCCTGATGTAGTGATTATGCGTCCCACCCATCAGAGGCGGGGCCCACCGACTGCTGAGCCTCATCATTCCCACCTCTTATTACTATTAAAAAGGTGGGGGTTGGGCATGGCCCAACAGGGTGAGACTGCAGGTTTCTAACATTCCCACCTCTTGTTGTTATTAAAAAAATGGGGGTTGGGCATGGCAGGTCAGGGAATAAGGGCGTTGAGTTCTCAAAAGACTGCTTCCTGCTGACTTGAGGCGTTGATCATCTTTTGGGGAATCCGAGAAAGCTGGGGTGCTGCCATGTCCTGGTAGCTGGTTGTTTCATCACAGTCCTGACTGTATGGAACTCTGGCGTCTCTGTGAGACCTGGCAAGATGTTAGCAGAGCAGAGGACAAGGTTAGGTTTTTCTGGAGAAATGTAAGGTGGGGGAGGAGTTCCCAAGGGGGTCCCAGGACAAGGGAGGGGAGTCCTGGGGCCAGGAAGAAGTTGAGTAATATTTATTTGGAGTGAATCTGACCTATTTGAATGGATCCATTTCAGCTCCCTGGAACCTAAAGAATCCTTTGAGTTTGTGAAAACACAAATATTAAGACACATTAGCAACATGTTTATGTTAGAGTTGTTACCTTTACTTAGGAGTTACAAGTGTTTGATGATTTGTGTCTCTAGATCCCTGGCTGTCATTCCTGTTACAACTAATTGGTTAGATTAAAAGTTTAGGTCAGCCTGAGGATAGGAAGAAAAGCATGAAGCTTCCAATCCGGCAGGGTGAGGTTACAGGAATGAATCCTTAATCTTCTAGAATAGGAGACAATGTAGTTGATCTCAGTGTCCTCCAGAGCTTAAGGGAGCAGGATCCTGTTGTAGTTGCTGTATATGAAGGATTAGTTTTGGGTGAGGAAGTGAAGGGTTTGAGGTGGGATAAATGAATCCAGTGGGAAAGGCCCTCACGCTTAGCAGCTGTTGGAGTGACAAGGATTACCTTGAAGGGGCCCTGCCATTTAGGGGAAAGGGGTGAGGGGGCGTTGGTCTGGGGGAGAGAGAAGAACCTGGTCCCCGATGTTAATTGGGGATGTACAGAAATTGGCACAAGGTAGAGGCAGGGAGTGGTCAGTAAAGTTCCATAGGAGGGAATGGAGATGATGAAGTAAGGGTGTAAGCAGGTGGTCAGGGAGAGGTGACAGTTCAGGTGAGAGACCAGGTGTTAGAACTGGCCTCCCATACATAAGTTCAAAGGGTGAGATGAGAAGGGGTCGTTTGGGGAGGGCCTTAAGCCTGAATAGAGCCAGAGGCAAAAGTCTTACCCAGTCAAGGTGAAGTTCCTGTGACATTTTAACAAGAACATTTTTTAAAGAATGATTAGTACGCTCTATCTCTATCTTCCCTGAGGACTGGGGGTGATAGGGGATATGGAAATGCCAAGGGATGTTTAGAGCTTTAGATAAGATTTGTGAAATCTGAGAGGTGAATTCAGGACCATTGTTTGACTGAAGAGAAGCTGGCATTCCAAACCGTGGAATTATTTCCCTGAGAAGGGTGTCAGAAACTGTCTGAGCTTTCTTGTTAGTAGTTGGAAAAGCTTCCACCCACCCTGAGAAGGTGTCAACCAATACCAGGAGATATTTAACCTGTCTGACTGTAGGCATGTGGGTAAAGTCCAGTTGCCAGTCAGTCCCTGGGAGAGAGCCCCTGGCCTGGTGGGTAGGAAAAGGGAAGCTACGATACCTAGAGTTAGGATCTGACATCTGACAGATTTTACAAGAGGCAGTGATAGTTTTTAAGAACTCCAAGTCCTCAGGAGTGGGCTGGAGGTGAACCTTGACAAAATGAGAAAGAGCCTTGCTGTTAGGATGAAAGAGCTGGTGTAAATAGGACAGAATCTGTTGAGTATTAGGAGGTGACTGTGAGGCTGTGGGTAGTAGTGTCAGGACTCCCTGTGGTGGGTGTGGTGAGTGTGGGCTTCTGAGGGCTGCAGCTTTAGCTGCTTCATCAGCCCGGTTGTTTCCCTTAGAGATAATGGAGCTGTCAGTCTGATGAGACCGACAGTAAATAATCCCTATAGCTTTGGGAGGTGAGAAGCCTTTAGCATGGCCATAATATAGCCTGAGTTAGTTATGGATCCTCCTTTTGTGGTAAGCAGTCCCCGCTCTTTCCAGATAGCAGCATGGGACAGGAGGATGTGAAAGGCATATTTGGAGTCTGTATAGACATTTAGGGTCTGTCCCTGTGCTAATTGAAAGGCACAGGTGAGGGCTATTAATTCAGCCTGTTGATTAGTAGTATGGGCAGGGAGTGCCTGTGCCTCTATCACCTTAGTATCTGACACTATGTTATAGCCTGCTCTACGGGTCCCCTTATGTAAAAAGGAGCTGCCATCTGTATACCAGGTATAGGTGGCATGAGGTAGTGTGCCCTCCTGGATGTGTGCAGGATGGGGCAATAGTTCCTCTAAAGTTTCAATGCAAGAATGAGATGGGGAATAGTTAGTATTAGGTTGAGGTAGGAGATTTGAGATATTAAGGGATGGGCAGGATTGAAAAGTAAGTGTGGCATCTTCTATTAGTGCCACCTGGAGGGAAAGAACTCTAGAAGGAGGTAGGGTTTGTAAACCTTTATAAGTTAAGAGATGAGACAGGTTATGGTGGGAGAAGACAGTGATAGGTGACCCAAAGGTTAGTTTTTTTGACTCACGAATGAGGAGCTCAGCAGCTGCTAAAGCACGTATGCAGGGTGCCCATCCTTGGGCAGTTAAGTCTAGTTTCTTTGACAAATATGCTACAGGTGCAAAGGAAGGTCCCAGCTGGTGGCCTAGAACTCCAAGCGCATATCCTTCCTTTTCGGTTATATATAGAGAGAAAGGACAAGTTAGGTCTGGCAGGTGAAGAGCTTGGGCCTGGAGAAGAGCCTGTTTGAGTTTTTGGAAGGGCTTAGTAATGGGGTTAAGGAGAGGTTCGTGAGGGGAGCCAAGGGCTGCCTCATATAGGGGGCGAGCAAGGAGAGAGTAAGAGGGGATCCAGGAGCGTAAGAAGCCAGCTATTCCTTAAAAAGACAAAATTTCCTCTTTAGTAGAAGGAACTGTAAGAGATTGGATTAGATTTTTTCTGTCTAGTGTAATAGCTTTATGAGTTGGGGTTATAGTTAGTCCCAAGTAGGTGACCTGAGAAGTAGACAGCTGGACCTTGGAAGGTGAGACTCTATAACCCCTGTTGGACAGGAAATTTAGAAGAGCAGAGGTGTTAGTCTGGCTGACTTCTAGGGATGGGCTGCACAGTAGAATATCATCTACATACTGTATGAGTTTAGATTTGGGGAGAGACAGAGACAGAGGCCAGAGCTTGGCCAAATAGGTGTGGGCTGTCCCGGAATCCCTGAGGCAGGACAGTCCAGGTGAGCTGTGTGGAGACATGGGTATCAGGGTCAGTCCAGGTGAAAGCAAAGATATTTTGAGACTTAGTATCAAGGGGGATATAGAAAAAGGCATCTTTGAGATCCAAAACTGAGAAATGAGAAGTCCCTGAGGGGATAGTAGAAAGTAGTGTGTAAGGGTTAGGTACTACAGGATGGAGGGGGACCACTGCAGAGTTAATGAGTCGGAGGTCCTGAACCAACGATAGGTCCCATTAGGTGTTTTAACTACTAGTATAGGGGTGTTGAAGGGAGAGGATGTAGGGCGGAGTAACTTTTTTCTTAGGAGGTCAGAGATGATAGGCTTAAGTCCCCTAAGGCTCTGGAGTGGGAGTGGATACTGGATTTGAGTGATGTATACCTCAAGGGGTTTTGCAGCTGAATGACAACAGGGGAATGGTGTCTAGCCACAGAAGGGTTTTTGGTGTCCCAGACTTGGGGGTCCACCTCAGAGGCTGGCAAAGGGAGTGGCGTATTAGAACCAGTAGGGTGAGTGGCTAGGAGAAGGAGAAGAGGAGCCGCTGACGAGTGTGGGGTTAGGCAAATGGGGAGAGCAAAAGAAATAGAAGCTCCTACCTTGGCTAAAAGATCCCTTCCCAGTAGGGGCACAGGACAAGTAGCTATAACTAGAAATGAATGAGTGAGGGGAATTCCCCTAAAAATACAACTGAGTGGTGGGATTTGATGGGGTAGATAAGGCTGTTCCCCTACCCCGACAATAGGGAGACAAGAAGGAGAAGTGGGTCCCCAAAACTCCCTCAGAACTGAGTACGTGGCACCAGTGTCCAAAAGGAAGGAGATGGATCGCCCTGATACTTTAATTTCCACCCGGGGCTCCTTATTAGAGATGACAGTGGTCGGGTCAAGAGAGCCCGGGCCCCTTCACTCATCATTGTCCATGGCCAGGGCCATGAAGTCCGCCAGAGGGCGGTCTGGATCTGATGTCCCTCTGCCACGAGGGGCACAGGGGCAGTCTGTTGACCAGTGACCCTCTTCGTGGCATCTTGGACACGGTTTCAGTGGCACGCAGGGATTAGGACAGATTCGGGCCCAATGTCCTTCCTGACCACATTTAAAGCATGGACACTGTGGTCCTCGGGTCCCAGAGGGGCCCCGGGCAGAGTCCGAGGCCGGTTGGAGGGCCTTGGCAATCATATGGTATTTGTATTTAAGGGCTTTTTCATCTCTCCCATGGTACACCTTAAAGGCCACTTGTAAGGCTTCTGATTGTGGGGTTAGGGGTCCCAACTCCAAGCTTTTAAGTTTAGCCCTAATGTCAGGGTAGCTCTGAGAAAAAAAAAATGAGTCATAAGGAGTTGCCTGCCCTCTTGCGTCTCAGGGTCTAGGCTAAAATGCTGTAAGAAAGCCTGTGTAAGGCGGTCTAGAAACTGAGAGGGATTTTCTGTTTTTTCCTGAACTACCTCCAGAATTTTTTGATAGTTTATTGGCTTTAGGGCAGCCTTATGGAGACCAGCCATGAGGCAGGTAGTAAACTGGTCTCTAGCCAGAATTCCTCCCGGAGTATTATAATCCCAATTAGGCTCATACTCTGGAACAGCTTCTGCCCCAGTAGGGTGAGCAGCCAGAGTTTGATGAACCTCATCTGCATATGCTCTAGCCTGCTCCCATACTCATCTCCGTTCCTCAGGTAACAGGTTGTTGGTTAAGATCATATATATGTCATGAAAAGTGAGACTATAGGACTGAGTGATATATTGAAACTGTTTTATAAAGGCAGTAGGGTTAGAGGTATAGGAACCCAGTCTACTTTGTACCTGAGAAAGTTCTGATAGGGAGAAAGGGACATGTACTTTAACCAACCAATCCACTCCAGCCACTACTCGCAAGGGGAGAACTGTAGCTGGTTTGGCATTGGTGGTTTGAGAACATGAGGCGGTTCGAGAGTGGGTAACAGGGGGTGTGAAAGTAGGTGCAAGGGCTGGGCATTTAGATCGACCCAGGATTGGAGAGGAAGGAATTGAAGAGGAAGGAGAAGCAGAAGAGGTAGTTGAATGTTGAGGACGGAGCGGTGGAGGTTCATTAGCAGGGTCTAAGGTAGTGGAGGTTTCTTCAGGTTCAGCTTGCATGGCTAGAAGAACATTAGATGGAGAGGAGGAAGATGAAAGAGAGTGTTTAGCAGAGAGATAGAGAAAATCTTGGGCATAGGGTAACTCCTTCCATCTACCTGTTCGCTGGCAGTAATTTGAAAGGTCCCGTAAAATATCAGGATCTAGAGAGCCGTTACGTGGCCAATTTGAATTGTTTTCTAGGGGATATCTAGGCCACTTTTCAGTACATAAGTAAATAAGTCTGGGTGCCTTAAAGGGTGGCATAAAGTGAAAGGGTTTCAAATTTTCTATTAGGCATCCCAGTGGAGTGGTGGGAGGTATTTCCTTGGTCGGTTTATTCCCCATGGGTGGAGTGAGAAATGGCCTTAACAGTCTTGGAGCTCGTCAGCCCAAGAGTGTGGCCACGCAATAATCAGAGAATGGCAGAGCGTTATTCGAAGCTCGTCAGCTCGAAAACATTGCCAGGGCCAACAGAGGCCGGAGGACTCAGCAGTACAAGAGACAGATGTACCGCCCAGGGTACGTCTTCCACCCTTGAGGAATGTACCCGCCCTAAGGAAAAGGGTTGAAGAATAGTGTTTTAAAAAAGGGGTACCTTACCTAATTGAAGCCGGTGTGGGATGGTATTTCCAGTGAACGGGTGGATGAAAGTGGGCCTCTGGATCAAAATCAGGGTCCCCAAGTGTCTCTGGTTAGCTGCCTGCCAGCAGGTAACTGCCAAGTCCTCAGGGAGAGCCTGACCGGGTTTCTGGCACCAATGTTGTTGTTTTTGATACAGCTGCTGTGATGCAGCTGCTATGGCCTAAGAAACACAAACACGAGATTGAGCGCCCACTTGGAGTTTATTGAGAGAGGGGAGAGGAAAGAGGGGGGTAGCTGGTAGCCAACCGAAAGCGGGGAGAGAGAGAGAGAAAGCGGGGTGTGGGGCGCTTGCTTTTAAGAAGGGGGCTTGCGCATGCATATCTCAGTCTCTGCAGCCAGGTAGCTTGGGCAGGGGGGCTTGAGCATGCATGACCCAGTCTCCGCCCAGCCAGGTAAGGCCTGATGTAGTGATTACGCATCCCGCCCATCAGAGGCGGGGCCCACAGACTGCCGAGCCTCAACAGTTAATGCTTGTTTGTTTTAGATATGTTGGTGGCAGTGGTATTGTGAATATATTTGTCCCTTGGTTTCTGGTGAAGTGGGATTATCTGTTACCTATGTCTTTGTGAGTATAGTTAACTTTCTTGGGTTGGAGTTTTCCTTCCAAAGCTTTCTGTAGGGCTGAATTTGTAGATATGTATTGTGAAACTCTGGCTTAGTCATTAAATATTTTGTTTTCTCAATCTATAATGATTGAGAGTTTTGCTGGGTATAGTAGTCTGGGCTGGCATTTGTGAACTCTTAATACTTGTAGAACATCTCTCCAGGATCTTCTGGACTTGAGGGTTTCCATGGTGAATTCAGGTGTAATTTTGATAGGTTTGCCTTTATATATTACCTGTCCTTTTTCCTTCACTGCTCTTAATATTCTTTCTTTATTCTGTATGTTAGGTGTTTTGATTATTATATGTCGAGGGGTTCTTTTTCTTTGGTCCAGTCAATTTGGTGTTTATATGCTTCTTGTACTTTCATGGGCATGTCCTTCTTCAGATTGGGAAAGTTTTCCTCAATGACTTTGTTGAATATAGTTTCAGCACCTTTGAACTTGGCTTCTTCACCTTCCTCTATGCCTGTTATTCTTAGGTTTGGCCTTTTCACGGTGTCCCACATTTCCTGGATGTTTTGTGTTAAGGATTTGTTGTATTTATGATTTTCTTTGGTCGATGAATCTATTTTTTCTGGTTTGTCTTTCATGCGTGAGATTCTCTCTTCTATCTCTTGAATTGCATATGCAGTTCCCCATCGTTTGCCCAGTTTTTCTATTTCCAGCATGCCTTCAGTTTGTGTTTTCTTTATTGTATCTATTTCAGTTTTTGAACCATTTCCTTCACCTGTTTAATTGTTGGTTCTTGGATTTCTGTACTTTCTTTAAGAAATTTGTTAATTTCTTCCAATTTTTTTTTCTGTTTTATCTTCCATTTCTTTAAGGGATTTTCTCACATTTTCTTTGAGGGCTTCTATCATTTTTTGATGATAATTTTTAAGTCGTTCTCTTATGCTTCATCTGCTTTGTTGAATTAATTAGCAGTGTTTCTATTGACAGTTGTTGTTACTTCCTCAGCAGTCAAACAATTTAAAGACAATACAATAGCATACAGTATCCAGACTGTCTTTGTGCTTTCTATCTTTACATGGCTTTTTTATTACTCTATTTGTTCTACTTCAATTTTTTCATATTTTGAAACAGGGTTTCTCTATGTAACTTTTATCCGTCCTGGAATTAACTCTGTGCACAAGGTTTACTTTGAAATCACAGAGATCTGCTTCCCTGTTTCCAGAGTGCTGGAAGTGCCACCACCACCACACCCAGCTCCTCTCTTTTTATTATTCTTTTTTAAACCATTTTATCCTGCTTCTTTTTCTGTCCTAAGCCTACATATATTTTAAAACTCACTGTAACCTTTAGAGTTTTTTCTTAACCTGAATCTGCCAGTACTGTAAATCTTTATCTTTTTCTAGTCACGAGTCTTTATCTGGTAAACAACATCAGTCAAATGAAAGCCACAGCTGTATTTGCTGTGGTCTATCAAAGATGGTAGAGTAAATTTACCGCCAGAACTGAGAGCTGTGCTCACTGCCTTGTTCTTTGCTGCCATCCAGCAGCATGCTGCTGGTTTGGAGATGTGGTCTCTGCCATTGTCAACTCTAGTACACACCATTAAGTTGTTAGCAGAGCTCTTTAAAAAAACTTTCTGGGTTTTGTTGCTATTCTGAGTCTCGAAACCTCCCTTAAAGAAGCTGCAAATATTTCTGTTTGTCTTTAGCCAAACAGAGTCCAACCAGAAAAATGCTGTTACTAAGAAGCCTTGCTTTTCTCTGTTCTTTTGTTTTTAAAACCCTGTTTTAAGCTTTTGTTAAGTTTTAAGTGAAAGTTCTAATAGTCACGTTTTAGCACCATTTTGTTAAGAGTTGGTTTTCCCACATGCCTGGGCCCAGATGCTGTGTGCCAGCCCCAAATAACACACAGAAATGCAGTATTAGATATAACTCTGTTGGCCTGTTACTAGTGTTTCTTATTGGCTAGTCCTGTCATAAATATTAACCCATTTCTATCAATCTAAGTATTTCCACATGGTCTTATCTTACTAGAGAGAGGGTCCAGACCTCTGCTCTCTCAAGTCTCTCTACGATTCAATGTGTTCAAATTGTTAAAATTCTAAAAAGGAACAATACATTTGTTTTGTTGGTCTTGTGAGTTTGCCTACTAGAATCAACTTTAAAAACACCCAGGTTGAAGAAACACACAAAGCTGATTTGAACAAGGAGGAGCTAATGGGCCCCCCAAACTGATAGCTGGGAATCCAGCTTGGGACTGACTCAGATCCCCTGAATATGGGTCTCAGCTAGAAGGACTGAGCAGTCTAAGGGACCTCAGACAGTAGAACCAGGATGTATTCCTGGTACACAAAAGGACCTTGGGGACACATCCCCCATGGAGGGATACCCCCTTAACCTAGAGACAGGAGAGAAGTCATAGTCCATACTTCAAATGGCTTGGCAGATTTACATGACCCCACCTGGATAGCATAGGCCTACATGTGGAATGGGGGTGGTGTGATGGGAGACAAGGGTGGCCAAGGTGCATGTCAGAGGGGAAAGAAGGTAAGAGGGAGGGAGGAAACTGGTATCGACATGTAAAATTCTTAAATTATATTATTAATAAAAAATTAAAAACAAACAAAAAAAACACCCAGTGCTAAAGCCTAAGATAAACACGGTGTATATTACAGTTCTTGCCAATGTGGGGTAAATTAAGTAACACTATAATATAAACAGTATGCTGATACTAATGTTCTACAAGTGACAGTGCCAAGGAAACAGAATTAATGACAGCCATGAATTTATGCAATGGGGAACAAAGGTGTTTGTTTCTCTTAATTTTAGATTATAAAAATTTCTAATCTAAGAATAGACAAGCACACCTCTTCATACATACATGTGAATATATATACAAATAGAGATACAAATTCTTATATTACAGAAATTAAAGTCTTGAAGCATTACATTTATGGAAACTGATAGTCCACAATTTGAGTTATCTAAAAATGACTTAATATATAGTATATATGCTATATGATACCCTTAAAATAAAGACAGAGAAAACACCTAAAACATTTTATGTATAACCCAACCAGATGTACATTCTCAAATCAAAAATCCTCTGGACTAAGGCAACCATAGATGGATAAGTGCGAAGAATTGAAGATGAAGAAAGTTGAACTTGTCCTAAGTGTAGACAATGAATCCCTCATCAAAGAGTAAACCGTATACAATTATGACCCAAACACAGCAATATAGTACAGGGGTGTTCAACAGGATATGTTTCATATCTTTTTAGACACTTTTGCCTGAGGATGAGAAATTTTAAACAATCTTTCTTGTCCTAGAATTTTGTCTATGGGAAACAGGATGCTTGCCTAGGTGCAGGCCCAACCAGAAAATGTTTAGTTCCAGTAAAAAGTCCCTCTACAGGAGGACAATAAGAAGCAAAATTCTATGCTGTGCTTTGTGCCGCACCTGACCCTTGCCAGCAAGGAAGATGCAACTCTGCTGGGATGATCTTGTTCATGCAGTTTTAATCAAGATCCTTTGAAACATGTTCTTCTGACCGGCAAGAGCCTGGGGGACCCCTGCACAGGCTTAAATACTCTTCAGCTAACCAACCCCAGTGAGCCATGTGGACCCTGCAGATAGGCTACTCTAATGTGGAAGCAGACAGGCTGAACAGACTTAACCAATTAAGGGCTTGTTTACGCTAGAGAGCCTTCACCAACAGGAAGGTGTAAGGCAGAAGCCAGTGCCACTTAATAGGCATGGCACTTCGCAGCTCTCTACAGTGCTTGAAGGTAATACAGCTTTAATTTACATTGTAATAGTAATGCTTCTCAACTGGCCCCTAAAGAGGAACTTTACATGACTGTTCAGGCACCCAGCTATTTCTGCCATTTCTATAGGTTTCAAAATGGCTTACACTACACTTCCTGTTTACTCAGGTAATAGTATATCCTTCATGGGTTTTTAATGGAGTTGAAGACTGGGTAATTATAGCTGCAGTATTCTTTAGTTATGATAAAAGATAAATAGGCACAGAGCTTTGGACTCATCAAAATAAAAAATGGAATATTTTCTCCAAATATGCCAAATACAAATAAATGGACAGGTTATTAGAAATTTAAATTTTACCTGATAATTATTCTCATTGTTTATAGTTTTTATTGTCTTAGGGTTAAAACTTTCTTTTTATTTGAACATAAGTGGGGAAATATTGTGGAATATTGCTTTACACTGTGTGAAGACATGCCAGTGAATAACTTAATAAAAAACTGAATTTTCAGTACCTAGGTATAATTTTCAGGGCATCCAGAAGGAGAAGTAGCATGGGGAGTACAGAGTAAAGGTAACTGAGTCACATAAAAGAATGCAGATTAAAAGATATGGGTTAATTCAAATTATAAGAACTAGTTAGAAGCAAGCCTAAGCTATCAGGTGAGTTTTCAAAATTAAGAAGACTCTGTGTTCTTATTGGGGATCCAACAGTCCCAGTGAAAATGCTCAATTACATGGCACCATTATATTTGATTAAAACAAACATCTACACTATGAATTATATAATGATGATTTAGTTATGTAATGAAAATATTCTTAGTTACATTGTATAATACAAAATTTCTAGTATGTTTAAGTGTAATTTTATTTATTTCCTTTCTTAACTAAAGTTTTTGCATTCAATTTGTTTTGATCCCATTCTATCTCCTTTCCTGACTCTTCCCATATGCTGCTAAACCTCCTAGCCATCTGGCTTCATATTGTGTCTCTCACAAAATTAAAACCCAAGAGTGAATAATACAATAAACAAAACAAAAAGGGCTACACACACACACACACACACACACACACACCACCACCACCACCACCACCACCACCACAACAACAACAACAACATAAAAAAATAAAACAAATAAAAATTAGTTCACTTCATGCACAAATTTCAGGACTTTCCTTTGCCTGTTTCACTGGACACATGTTTGGTGTCATGAAAGTTTTGAGGGAATTTAGATTTCTGCAAATCATATTTACTTTTTTAAGTTCAGAAGTCCATTTAAAGATAGTGCCAAGAAATTAAAACATGCTTTTAACTTTTTTCTGTGTCTTGTTTCTTTTTGTTGTTATTGAGTGTAATTGTCGATATCTTGTAGTTTTGCCACTGTCCATCTAATGAATCAGGAAATTTGCAAAGAATCCAACAATATTAATGCTGAAAAATTTAAAGACGGTTATTTTACAAAGGAGGAAATACAGATAAAACAATTAATAGGGCTTCTGTTCTCATATGATCAAAGGTAAAATTTGTGCTTTACAGGCATGAATTTCTGTAGACCCTGTGTTATTGGTCGATTTCTAATCTTTTGGCTTTTTTTTTCTCCATTGAGAGTCCATAATCCAGCTCCCAAATAAACATATGGAGGATTTTTTTTAAACTTATGAATGAGTGGCCTTAGTATGGCTCATTTATAGCCATTTTTTCTTAAAATATTTTGTCTAACCTTTGCCTCTAGGATTTTACCTTTCTCTATTTCTGTATATCTTTTATTTTCTTCTGACTCTATGTCTGACTATGTGGCTGGATGTCAAGTCCCTGGAGTTCTCCTGCTTCTCTTGCTCTTAGATCCCTGTTTCTTTTTCTCCTTCTATTTATTCTCCCTGGCTGCAAGCCTTGCCAATTCTTTCTTCTGCCTTGGTATTGGTCACAAAGTAAAACAGCTTCATGGAGTTAAACAAATGCAACAAATAAGAATTAAACCCATCTCTGCACCATTCAACAAATGTTCAACAGCATATACAAATGTAATATATCTTAAATTAATAATCCATAACATGCTGAGTCTCAACATTATGGATGTAGTCTCTGGCACTTAGATGTTCAAGAAAGCTCCTAGGAGGGTAAGACAAGATAATATGGGATGAAATGTTCAATGATGGCACCTTACCTATCTCACCATCTGTTACTTGGACTTAAGTGAAATTATTTAACACTGGTCTTTTCCTGTATTAGTATAGTTTGAACATATTACAAAGGCACAGTCTAATCACAGTGTTATATAAATAAAATTTATAGAAAAACCAATTGAAGCTTTACACAAAATAGTGATGCATGGCTTTATAATTGTGAGCTTTCAAAGCCACCATATGGTACCCTTCTCATAACCTTAGTCTCATTTTCACTACTATGCATTGAGAAATCACATGTTTAAATTCATGAGACATGAAGATACAAGTAACAGATAAAGAGTGCTGACATTGTCAAAATGCAAATATTTCACACTGAGTTAGAAGCAAAGTCTTGGTGAAATTGACTACTATCAAACCAGAATAAATTCCCAAGGCATTAAACTATGTACACTGAATGACTTAAAAAGAGTACTCAATGTTAAAGTGAAAATATTTGAAAATTTCTTAGTCTTTTCTGATAGAAATCTAAAATGTAAAAAATTACCAACCTCTAAAATTAAAGTATCTGTGCAACTCTGTGTATGCAATTGACTTATCACTGTGAAATACAGTTATTTATTACCATCGAAACAATAAGTAAAACAATACAGTAAAGGACACCGGACAGAGATATTGTGAGTGTTGATAACTTCAGATAAATGGATCTCAGCATAGCCCTATTACTCTAAATCAGGGACATTGCAGATGCTGTGGTTGTCAAACCTCCTCCTGTGGGAAGATGTGGCTTTTTTACTGACAAATGGCAAGTGCATGTAGCTTTGGTGACATCTTCACTGAAGATATTTTTCATGATGCCATCACATTGTCTCAGCATATCAATGGCCTTACTGTAGAAACACACAGAATATTTGTAAGTACCTCAGTGGCTTCAGGCATCTTTCAATCACAAATGTTCATTTGCATTATAGTTTAACCAAAATTATCATATATGATAACCAAAATTATCATAAATCAAATTTCTGGTAATATCCCTTCACATACCAAAGAAAGCATAAGAAAGTAGAACCAGGAGGATGGGACAATCATAATTTCTTAAAGGTTCACAACAAATGGCATAACTAAAGGAAAGGGACTTTGTAAAATTCATAAAAATATAGCATCAGTAGAACTCTACTTTCCTGATCTGGCTTACAGGATGCAGTGTCCCCTGGTCTCTTCATTAAAGCACAGTGAAACAAGCAGAACCAAATCAACTGCAACAAAATCAATATAGAAAAAAATTCATAGATTTTTCAGAAACACTTAAGTGTTTGGAAACTAACACCTAAAGATACTGCTTAGATAATTGGAGGGCTGGACAAACAAGTTTTTTTCCTCCTAGTAGTTATATGTTATGTCATAAAAATCAATCAAGATAAAGGAGGGGAAAAGAGTCAATTTGCAATCATGGTAATCTTCTCAGAGATAGACCATGTGTACTATGGTGGTCAATCTCCTTGGGAATCACAATCAGTCCTTGAAGCTGCAGCCCTGACGGTCCACATGAGCCTCACAGTGCTGATCAGCAGATGTTTTAAAGAGTGCTGTGGTTTTCTAAGTCCTTTATGTGGAAGTATTTAATTCAACTGGGTAAGGGATTTTTCAACCTAATGTTTAGTATTTCCCCAAATTATGAGTTCAGAAATGAGCAAATGCTTTAATTACCAAAGATAACATTCATGTGACCAATCTGATTATAAGCGAGATACATTAATTTTCACAATTGAAATAAATAAGAGTTGTAGAATAAGACACCTCTGTCTTACTTGGGAAGGAGCATTATTTATTGTAAAAAAAAAAAAGTGGCATTTAAAGAGGCTTCTGTCATTGTTGACTAAAAATTTTTTCTACTAGAAAAGTATCAGATGGGAGATGTTATTCTGTAAATATGTTTCTCATACTGGTTAATTAATAAAGCACTGTTGGGCCTATGAGAAAGCAATATAGGCAGGGCTAGGAGACAAGGAGGAAAGGGGAAGTAGTAAGGAGGAGTCAGGATGTAGAGCATGGAGGAAGCAAGATGCCGGGCCTGCCGATCTGGCTGGTAAGATGAGCCACGTGGAAATACTTAGAATAGTAGAAATGGGTTAATAATTAAGACAGAGCTAGCCCATAAACAATAATGGTAACTTGCCCACAGGATTGTATCAAATACAGTGTCTCTGAGTGTTATTTGTGGTTGGCATGCAAGACCAGCAGTGGGCGGGCTGGCAGAAAATATACAAGCTACAAGTATCAGTCACTTTTTGTTACCTGGCATATTTGTATACTATTGAAATAAAAGACAATGAAAAAGTTTTTAAAAAGATAGGTAAGTCTTGATTGCCCCAATGGGCATCCCATAAGATGTGTCTTTGCATGTGCATTAACTATGTACTTACATTGATATTTATTTGTGAGTTTTCCTTTTGTTCCCCTTGTCTTGTTCCAGTTATCCAATGTCTTCTCTTTAGACATATTTGTTAAATTTGTAAGTACCTCCTTTACATTAATCTCCTTTCTAAGGAGCTTTTGTGCCTCTGAATACATTGCATTGCAACTTTGACAAGAAAGAATCATGAGCCAAATTCCCAACATGACAATTACCTACACAGGTACAGGAAATATCAACTAAGAATCATGCATAGAGGAAGTCAGCCCAGGGAATCTCATCTTTATAACAAATGCAGAAATATCTCAAGGGTTTCCTCTTAATGTTCCTTACTAAAAAGGTCCATACAAATACAGATATACTGTGACATAAAGTTCTAAAAGATATCATAGGGAAAATCTGCAGTGGGAGTTGTCTAGTAGATAAGATATCTACTGCACTTAGTTATAAGAAAAAACAGACAGAACAGAGGTAGACTACACTGAAACTGTGTCAGGTATTGAATGGTCAAAATTGTAGCTTTCAGCCACACCCAAACACTATCAATTTCTGTATTAAATTTCTTTAAGTTGAACTTTTACTGTAGGGAGACAGGTTTAGAAGTGGGAGTAGCTTTTTCTGCTGGATATCTGTAAACTATCACTTCTAGGTTAGTCAGTATAAAAGAGGAGAGACTAAAAAGTTCTCACTCCAACTAAATGCAACTGTAAAATGTGTTCATGGATTTTAAATAAATTTATACTCATGATATCATTTATGCTCAAATGTTTCTTTTCATCCCCTGTTTTAAATTGATATTCTTAAATTTCTAAACTTTCTAGTGATCCATTAGAGTTTCACAAAATATTTGACTATTAATTTTGAATTTTGAATTCTATATTTAAGAATAAATGCATATTAACTAATATTTTGTAGTTTTAAATTCTTTGTTGTTAGTTCACATTTTAAATGCCCAGATTTGATGACTAATTTTGTTATAGGTAATTTCATTCTTCTGAGGATTTATGATTATCTTTGAATATCCTTATGTTCAGTGTAACTAGAAGAAAAAAATGTCCAATTTTGCAATTCCTGTTAAGGGAACACATCAGTTTTGCTCTACAGGAAAACTAAAACTTAATTATATATGTATATGTACTATGACTTTGCCTTAAATCTTAGAAGAAGGTGATCTTCAAAAATCTTATTTTTTTTAAGATTTCACTTCAAAACAGTAAATTTTGTATGGATAAAAAATAATATATAGTAAGATAGGAAATAGTTTACAACTAAAAACTTAGATTAAAATTATATTATAGAATTGAGAAAGAGTAGGTAAGAACTATGTTACCCCTTAATTTTGAGTTTTTGAAACAATCATTTAAAAAAATAGATATGTATTAAATGCTTCCATATTCTGGTCATGGATTCTTTTGCAAAATTATTAATTCCCACTACTTTGTTTTATATATATATATATATATATATATATGTATATATATATATATATATATATTCATCTACAGATGTTATGATTTAACAACAGAAAAGAATCTGTCATCAAGAGTTACAAAAGCTAACATGGATTTTCCCTCAACTCCCTAGAAAGAGGAAGCAAAAAGTATCACAGTGAGACTACAACTTGTGATTTTATCTTAAACATATAGAACATGATACAGGACAGGCTTTGCCATTCTATAGATTATTGTAATCACTATAATAGATGTGATGATCATTACCTCAAGAAAGTTGAGAAGACTGAATAATGGAAAAATTCATCTTCTATATTTGATGGCTAATAAAAATAAACATTTTACATAATTACATAGCATTACCATGTATTTAGATGGTAAGGCATTGGCAATGTTGTACTACTTGGTTTACCTATCATTTTGTTGGAAACTGACCTGAATTGAACACCTATGTCTAAATATACATTTACACACACACACACACATACACACACACACACATATATATATATATATATATATATATATATATATATATATATATATCTTAGGATGAACTCAACCCTTAATGTCAAGAGAAGATCAACTTATAACATATAATTGCCATATCTCCTATCTGATAGACTGCCATAATGCCATAACTTAGCTTGAAATGATTGATTTGAATAATGAGAAGTGAAGGAGGGGGGGAGATGAAAATTATTGAAACATTCTATATTATCAGATACCTCATGGGATACTGTATTAATTTGCTTCAGTGTCCACACACATACACACACACACACATTATTATATTAGCTGAGTAAAGTAAATTAAAGATTTGTTAGGTTACTGTTGAACTTTTACCATAAGCATGCACAGTAAAAATTGGAATTGGCGCTTCTTCCAACTGAAGCACTCACTCTTAGTTATATGCCACAGTGCTTACAGGATCCTTCACTATTTGTTGTGTTACTTCCCTTCACATCTTTATACATTTTCCTTTGAATATCCATTGGATTTCTTCTCTCATTTTCATTGCCCTTGCCATTGGAATACCTAGTAGATAGCAAACACAGCAAGTATTTTAAACCAAATGTGAGCTTTCAGTACAATCCTGGTGTTGAACATATACATGGAGGTCAAACTACAGTGAGATTCTCACTGATGCTGATAATGAAGGCAACATTATGCCTTTGTTTATCACTGGCTGATGCTAAATGATGAGATGTTCTGCTAGAGGCAAGTCAGGAAGGTAAGCAGACTGTATAATGCTCATTTATGAATGCTAGCTTTCTTTATTAAATCTTTGTCTTTATACCCCAAAATAACTTAATAGCAAATTAGCAAAACAATCGAGCCAAATTGTGAATAATCTAACTGGTGTGATGAATCCAAGCCGAAATTTCTATTGCTGACATTTATATCAATATAACTCAACACTTAAAAGGAATAAGAAGAATAAATACAAACAGTAATAAAATAACTATCACTTTTGTCATTAGATTAAACATGGAATTGAAGGAGATGAAGAGTACCTGGTCAGAGCTTGTATCATTACAGTGAGCCAATAAAGAATCTTAATTTTTCTGATGTTTATAAATTGTCTCACTGGCTATCTGTTGACAGATAAGGTTAGCCATTATCTCAGGCACTTGAGGTGTCACTATTTTGGTGGTTACATGTTCCAAGACTCAGAATACCAAGATAATCTACAGTGATTGAATTCTTCAAAGCTTCATTTAATTTTCTACCTTGTGAAGCTCCCTGTTTGTGCAACACAATCCTTCATAAAAAGAAAAAGGAAAATTTTAGATATGTTAAAGTTTAACAAGGCAATTTCCTGTGTCTTGGCTCATTTAGTATTTCATACAGTAATAGTGTGGACATCCTGCCAACACAAAGAAGAGATGTTTAATTGGCAGAAAAGTCAATGGGAAAGTAATGAGCACAGTATACAGTGAGCGCTGTGTCATTCCAGTCTTTTCATTTCTTTGTTGTTGTTTTTTTTTTTTTTCAAGACAGGGTTTTCCTTTGTAGTTTGGGAGCCTGTCATGGAACTTGCTATGTAGACAAGGATGGACTAGAATTCACATAGGTCTTCTTGCCTCTGCATTAGGAGGGCTGGGATCAAAGGCTTGTTCCATCAACACCCAGCTCAATCCCAGTTTCAATAACATTACCCTGAGTTGTTTTTGTCTTGTTTTGTTTTCCATTTAGGATGATGTGTTGGTTTCTTGTATACAACATTTATTATATTGAGGTGTGTTCCATTCAGGGCACTCTCTTTAGGACTTTTACTGTTGATGTATATTGAATTTGCCAATTTTTTTCTGTATCTATTAATATTATCATGTGATTTTGTATATGACTTATTAGATTAATTGACAAGGTTTGTTAAACCATATCTGTATCTCTGAGATAAAGACATATTAAGGTAGATTCTATTTTTAATATATGCATTTAATCAATTATTAACAGAGTATCTTGTATATGTTCATCAGAGATATTGGCCTTTCTCTTATTTTCTTTATCTCTCTTTCCCTCTCTCTCTTCCTCCCTTTCCTTCCCTGCCCCCTATTCTTTTTTCTGGTTTCAGGATGATGGAAAAAAGGAGATTGGAAATGATTCTTTTGTTTGTGATATTTTTCCTTTCATTTTTCTGAGATTAAAATAAATTACAGTATTTTCCTCTTCCCATGCCTACCTCCAAGTTTTCAACATATCTCTCCTTCCTCTTTTTCAAATTCATGGCCACCTTTTTCATTAATTATTATCACAGACATATGCATGTGTATGATGTGTGTGTGTTTGTGTGTGTGTGTGTGTGTGTGTGTGTGTGTGTGAACACAACCTGTCCAGTCTGTGTATTGTTACTTGTATATACACTGAAAGAGCTGACCATTTGGTATTAGTTTACCAATTGGTGTTCTCTCGCCTGGGGAAAACTTTTTTTCCTCCTCTCAGGATTTCTCATTTGTCTTTTGTTCTTTCTGTAGAATTGAGTATTCCTGGGCTCCCACCACCAGTCCACGTTAGCATGTTTATTATTATTATTGTGTGACTAATGCTGACTAAGTCCTATTATTATATTGGTGAGACTTTGTGGGTTTAGATTCTAACACTTTGGAGACAAATAGTATTGCTCAGATGTTGTGTTTGAAAGTTTTATGGAAGTTATCAGTCAATCTATCTCAACAGCTGGTTTCTTTAGTTTTTAGCTTTCTTTGTTTATACTTTTAGTTGGAATATTTTATAATAATGTTACTGTCTTCTTTTTTTGTTACTGATTTATTCAACTTTTCTTTTATCTTGTTTTAACCTTGATGGAATGATTGATCTAGGAATTTATCTACTTTTAGGTTTTTCTAGCTTCATGATCATTAGTATATTTCTTTATTTTGATATCATTGTAATGTTTTCATGTTTGTATTTGATTTTGTTAATTTGACTTGTCACTTTTCAAACTTTATGGTTAATTGGCACAGAGGTGTATACATCTTTTTTAAAAAAACATTTATTTATTTTATGCTTGACATAATTATACATGCCTTTTTTATAAATGAAAACAAACATTTATAAACAATATTTGAGAATTTGGGCATCATTCTTTCCAAAATGCTTCCTGCCAGTAGGGGGCACTGTAATGGGGGAATTCTAAGAAGACACAGAAATCCTGCCTGTAGTAAGGCTGCATTGTCCCATTGACGTTGCTTCAGGAGGTCTTGCTCGATCAAACCACATTAGTCTGGAAGGAATCCACAGCTTTTCATTTTCTGTGGAAACAAAATTAGAAATCCTTTTCCCCAGTAACTAGTTCTTAGGCTTAAATTTTGAAGTCAAAGCATTCATATATATATATATATATATATATATATATATATATATATATATAATCCAACAGCATTTTTTCATTCTTTTTTTATTAAGAATATAATTTAAAAATTTTACATGTGGATAGAGGTGTATACATCTTGTTTATCCTTTCAAAGAACCTGCCCTTTGATTTGATATATATGTATATATATATTACTTTTATTGTTGCCTTTGATCTATTCCATTAATTTCTTCTCTGAGGTTTTTTATTTCTTTCTGTTTACTGAATTTGAGGTTTGATTTTTTTTCTTTTTTTCCAAATTCTAGAGTTGAATCATTTAGTCATTTGTTTGTTTTCTTTATAATTCTTTTAAAAATAGACACTTAGAGCTATAATTCTCTGCCTGGGATTGCTTCTATTATGCGAAGAGTTTTTGATTTATTGTTGTGTTATTTGCATTGACTGCCAGGATTTCTAAAATGTCTTCCTTGTTTCCTTCTTTGACCCATGAATCATTCAGTAACTAGCTCTTTAATATATATGAGTTTTGTGCTCAGCAGTGATTTGTTTACTATTGACTGTAAGCTTTGTTGCACTGTTGTAACAAAGGATTTGTGTAATTATTTTAAGTTGTATAAATTTTCTAAGACTTGCTTTCACCATAATGTGGTATAATTAGAGAAGCTTTCATGGGTTGCTGAGAAGAATATATATTCTTTGATATTTAGGTGGAATATTCTGTAGATAATAGATGAATTTGATGGGTAATGGGATTTAATTCTTATGATCATTTGTCTGTTTTCTTATCTAAATATCTATTCACTGCAGAAAGTGTGATTTTGAAATTACCTCCTATTAATGGTAATGTGTGTCATTAATTCCAATATTGTGCAATTTATAAAATTTGATTTTGTTGAGTACAGTGAATATATGTTAGGAAATCTGTGTGGACAAATCTCAAAAAGCTAAAAAGAGATCCACACATGACTAAGCTATGCCACTCAGAAGCATATGTCCAAAATGGTCCATATCCTACTTCAAATGCTTCATCAGCCATCATATTTGCCATTCTATTCATATCTGGTAAGAAATGGAAAATGTAAATGCTATTCCACTGATAAGTGGATAATGAAAATGTGGCATATATACACAGTAGAATACTATATAGTATTCTACTTCTATACTACTATATAGAAGAAAAAGATTAAATTATGAAACTTTCAGGTAAATAGATAGGAGTAGAAAATGTGTGGAGTTTTCTCATATCAACTTAGTTTTTCAACTAAAATTTTGCTTACTTACATTTAATACTGTAGACCTTTGGAAAACTTTGGGTATTTGACTATAAGCATTTTTCCAGGCATGGCCCTTCACATTACTTTAGTTTCAGGCTGGAGTGTTCAAACAGCATTTAGGAAAAGACATATATCACATTAGAAACACTTTTTTCTTTTAAATTTCAGAATTGTTTTAGTGACAGCGTCACTAAGTTTATAAAGTAAGTTTTCATTTGGTATGCCCATGTGCTTTTATACCATTGAGTGAATAAATTATTGACATGTTAGAAGTCAGCCTCTGTTTACCTGTTAAAACATTAAAGTGAGGATAAAAACAACACTGATCATTGGCAAACACCTTAAAGATGCATGTTTTACAGAGCAATGGAAGTAGATAAAATCAAGCATCCTGTGTAGTCCATTATCTGTAATTCCAGGTAAATGTTGTCCTTTACAAATAAGGGCAACAAATTCTGATTACACTAGGCATTGGGACTATAAAAGTGATGTTCTATTCAGGTACACAGGGAATGTCCCAGGGAGTGTAAATTGTGGCAAAATGGGGTGTACAGGACAGTGTGTGAGCATTTTTCATCCCCCACTGGGTAATAACAGGACTTAGAGGAATCCATTTACCTATACACACCCTCCCTTTCTTCAGTACAATTTGAGGACAGTTACAAAGGCACAATCTACTCTCAGGGTAATTGTTAAGCTCAATTTTAAAGAAATAGATCCCAACGCTTTTGATAAAATGACAAATACAAGAGATTTTTATATTTAGGCTGTAAATTCAGCCTACAGGATAATTTTGATGACAGATTCTCTTCATACCGAGTGTTAGTAGCCATCAGTCAGGTGTTACACATATCAAACATAAAGATAAAGCAAAGCTATCAACTGTGATGTTCTTGTCATAGCAGTGTTCAAACTGCAACTCTCAGATACTCAGCTACATAATTATAAACCCTTGCAGCACCTGGAAATGGAAAATCATTATAAACTCTCCAGACATGAAGCCATCTGCAGAGAGTGCTCAGAATTAACCTAAGTTCCAGGTGTCTGTAATGTTCACAAGTACTCAGGGAATAATTAAAAACGAGGGAATTTGCCTACTTCTGGCAACTACATAGCAAAGCAAATATAATAATTCACCTAAATTTTCATAGTGGAGGACCTTTCTTTATCACATTAGCTTAACTGGAGCAATTAATACAGTCAAGGACACATGGCTGACCCCTACTTTCACCCCAAGAGGATGATTCTTGAAACATCAGATAAATGAATCATCTCAGTGGCTCCTGTTTCTATTTAGCAGGGGCACCTGCTGATCCTGTTTTCAAGCCTGATCCTCTGCAAGAATATGGCCTCTCATGTGAGTGATACACTGAAGATGGCCCCTGCAAGGTGTCTCCCCATGAATTATTTGACCACATTTTATTCTCTCTGAATACATCTATGAACTTGCTTCAAAATTGCAAAGCAATTTGTAAGTACCTAACCTACATTGGATTTCCCTACAGAGGAATGACTGGATTAAACTAGAGCCCAAAGCAATAAGCATTATGACCTAAATTACAGATAATATCAATTATAAGGAATGAAAGTATATCCTACTGAAAACAACATAGAAAAGGATACCTTAACTCATTTTGGAGGAGTTCCTAAGAATTCAAATTTTCACCAGTTTCTTTAACTTTTTCATTTTCTGTTTAAAATATGTATAGTTGTGACATAAAACCCTAAAGAATAGTGAGAAAAGAGCACCAATCTCTCATATAGGGTTCAGTCTCCACTGTCATTCATACTTAGTGGACTTCAGATGCCATTGCGGCTGAAAGTCATCCCAATCGATTTCTTAACCAATCTAAACTGCACTGATGTCAAGTCAACAATTATTAGTTCTCCAAAGCCCTAAATGCTAGAAATAATTCTTAAAATATCTCCAGTATAACAATTTATTCAACAGAAAAGATAGGTAGGTAGAAATATATACTGTACTCTTGATCAGTATATGTGATCTATTCAAGGTCAGACAATTCCTGTTTTGTACCTGTCATTATGCTTTATATTTTAAAGGCAAACTAATAAATTTGCCTGGAATAACCTATTAGGGTAGAAATATGTTTACAATCTTTGTTATACATGATTTAGCACAAGCATAAAGAGCATAAGTGCCTCATCTTAAAGCATAGTCATAAGAAAACTTGGTGATGTCACAGAAGGTGCCCCCCAATTTTCAACTTGGGTGTCTCTCTTCCTACTGAAGTTGGTTCTGTACAGAAATACATTATAATTCCTAATAGCTCACCTCTGGTGCAAGCTCAAGATACATCCCCAGGTTGGGCCATCAGACTTACCTCTGCTAATCTCTCTTCCTGTTGCACAGTCTGGGATCATTCTCTTATTCTGTGTCAGATTTTGTAAAGCCACTTCTCATGAAGCACAGCTTTATTACCACCAATAGAAATTCCCATCCATTTCCTGATTAATATTTATCAAGATTTTGTCTATTGGAGATTCTTGGTGCATTTTAAAAAATATCTTTAATAAGCACAGTCTAATATAAAGCTTCATAGTCCCCTGTTTCAAGCTCTTTCTGAAATTTATTTATTTGAAAATTTATTTCAAATTTATTTATTTGAAAATTTATTATTTATTTGAAAATTTCATAATGTGTCTTGATTATAGTCTCCCACCTCTCAATCCTCCTGGGTCCATCTCCCCTTTTACCCTCTTAACTTTGTGTCCTCCTTTTTATTTACTTAACATTCACATGTGCAGTTGCGAAACTGTGTCCAAAGGACATTTGCTTGTTTGATTTTTGTTTAGTTTTGTTGGTGTTCATAAATCAGTTCTGATGCTCACAGTCATTTGGCATCCACTTCTGCAATGATCCTCAAACCTTGAAAGGAGAGATTGTGTTATAGGTGTCACATTTGGTCATGAGATTTCTGTATTTTCTTGTTTTTTTGAACCTTGTAAGCTGTGCATCTCTATGTTATTCCCCATGTACTGCAAATGGAACTGTTCTTAATATGAGTTTAGAGATTCAGTTATCCATATGTATAATGATTGGTTATTAGGATTTGTTTTGTATTGTCACCATTTAGCAGAATAATGCTAGGAGGTTCTCAATTACAGTCTTTAACCAAGCTAGCTACTAGTTCTTGGCCCAAAATTGGTGCAAGGCATGGGTTTCATCATGTGGAGTTAGACTTAAATCCAATCAGATGGTGGTTGGTTACCAACATGATGCTTGTGTCACTATTGCAAAAGTGGGCATATCTTGCCAGGCCAATCATTATTGTAACTTGAAGCATTCATAGTTGAACAAAATTGAAGAATACTTTGACACTCTGCTATGTAATCTATGAAATCTAGCCAGTTGGTCATTACTAGGTTGATGTCTTCAAGTATTATGACTCTACTACATATTTTCTTCCATAATCAGTTCTTTCTGTCAAGTTCTAGAGAGCAACAATAGCATTGGAAATAGCCTATAACATTTTGGCATCCATGGAAACTCATTTGCCAAAACTCTGAAAGAGGCAAACCATTCTTATGACTGCTGGGTGTTTTGTCCACCTATAATGTCTAATAATGTTTCTGTCTATTTTATATGGTACTTCTATTTAACCACATGAGCACATTCATACATATGTGTACTCAAGTGCACACAAACACACACACACATACACACACACACACACACACACACACACACACACAGCAGCTCTAAACTATTTTACATGTATATAGGTGCACTGTGTACATACAATATTCTTAGAGGCCAGAAGACATCATTGGATCCCCTGGAACTGAAGTTACAAATATTTATTAGCTGTTAGGTAGGTATTAGAACCAAACTTGGGTCCTCTGGGAGAAAAGCAAGTCCCTTTTGCCATTTTTCTAACCTCTTGACTGTTTTTTGGATAAAAAGAGACTTAATGTCACAAATTCACAAACCATTTCTGGGAAATTTTAAAATATATTTCATCTTTGTTTATTTGTAAAATTTTGCAAACACTAATACTTTTCATTTTCAGAATATTTCCTTTCTTTTTTCTCTTTTTGTATACACTCATACATGAATAAAATGGAGTATAAGCATACCTATTCCCACATCCTCCTCCAAATTCCCCTCATCTCCCCCACAATGCTTACTTTCTAAGTTCTTGTTTGCGTATTTTTTAAAGAACCACCAAGTCCAATAAGAGCTGCCAATATGTACATGGATGTGTGGTGCCACCTAACAGCATGGGAAGCCCATCAGTATGATAGCCTCAAAACAACCATGATTTACCCCTTACCCAGCTACTCTCAATTGCCAACAATTCCCCAGTAAGTGGTGTAACCTAGAGGTCATATAACCTATCAATGATGAGATTTTGTTTGATATGTCCTTGTGCCAATCTTTGTGGGTGACCACAGGAGCTATGAGTTCATGGTTGTGATAAACGAACCAGATTCTTTATGACTAATTTTATAACATTTAGTATAATTCCTTTCAGAATTTCTGATAGCATAGATTAGGGACATATTCAATGGCCATGGAGGAAGAAGATGTAATTTAACAATAACATGTAAGGCACATATTAGTTGCAAACAAGAAATTAATCTATTCAAATATGTATTTTTTATGATATTGAGTTCAGTGAAAGCTGGTGCTAAAATAGAGCGCTTTGCTTTTGTTTAAACTGTAAATTTCAGGATAAGGGAAGAAAACAAGAGATTCATAAAGAGGGGATTGGTTAGAAAGGCAGATGAAAACAAAAGATGATTACAAAAGGAACAAGAAAAATGTGAAAGGTTTACATCCATAATTCCTTTCAGTTTGTATGCAATGTTTATTAAAAAATAGCACTTCTGACTGAATATGATAATATTCTGGCCATGGATGCATTTACTCACTTTCAAGCTCAAACTAAATAAACTTTTTCATTATGAATGTGAAAGTCTAAAAAAGACTAGCATACTTCTCCACTTGTTATTGCAGGGAAAAATACAAAGAGAAAAAGGGATCCAAATGAGTCTACAGCCTATCTTTCTACAAGTAACTCATACTTGGTTTTAAAAGTACCACAATAGGTGTAGCAATCACACATGCAGAAAAATGTGCAAAGAAGTAGAGATCAAGCACAATCACATCAGCTGCAAGTAAAATTAAATGGCATATATCCCAGTGGACAAAAAAAAATACTGTAGTATATACTTTATTTCTCTTTATGTAGGAAAGTTTGAGCTGAACTGGGCATTCATAATCAGGTACATATATGTATATACATATATACATATATGTATATTTGCAAGAAGTACAAATATTTAAGTGGTTTTTATGTTATGTATATGAGTGTTTTGCCTTCTTTGTGTGCCTGTGCATTGCATATGTTCCTGATGCCTATGGAGGCTTGAAATTGCAGGAATAGATGATTATGATATGCCAAGCATGTGGTGAGAACCAGAACTGTCTCTGGGGGGACAAAAATAAGTGCTCTTAACAAAAAGACCTAGTGCTCCAGCACTCAGGTCAATTTATTATTTATTATAAGTAGTTTCTGTGTTACCAGCATTTTGTATTGTGGATCACCATATCGACCGTCTTTACTTTTGAGATGCTCCTGGTTTTATAACTGTTTCTTATTCATGTGATCTCTCTACCTTCACCGAAAATACTCAAAATTATACTATGAAATACTTTGTTGTGTTTATTAGGGTGATTCCAGGCCCTCAGTTACAGAAAGCAGGCCTACATATTATGTCATCTCTATTGTATAATTGCTTCCATGTCTCTTTATGATTCCTGCCATAGCATAACATGTATTTTTTTTAAATAGCAAGTGATAACAACAGAAGAAAATGAGGAGAAAGAGCTGGAGAAAAGATATTTCTTGAGGGCTACTATATTGCTAACCAAGTCACAAGATGCTGATGTGGCATTGCTACATTTGTAAGACTTATTCAGATCCTTCCTATTTTCATGTTCATTATCACTAAATCACAGACACCAACTTGTTAACTATATTAAATCAGTGTTGGTAGCAAACACACAATGGATAGTCAAATCTCCATAATGATTTCCATTGATATTAAAGGCAATACTGTCACTTCTCTTCATATGTAAATGCCCAAAAAATAGACTGTTTTGCTAGAGGCAAGTCTCAAAGAGTCATGCAGAATTCAGGAAATTACATCGATGGACATCTTTCTGTTTCCATTGCATATTTAAAAGAATATTCTGAAATAATATAAAAATCAAACAAATATATTATTGGATAACTTAATTTGTTTGTATCCTTGAAAGGAAATGATTTGGGTCACTTGTTTCAATTAAGAACAACCTGCCCCTCAACTAAGAATGCATAAAGAAAATATGGTACATTTATACAATGAAATACTACTCAGTAGTAAAAAAACAATGACATGTTGAAATTTGCAGGCAAATTGATGGAAAAAAAACAGCAAACAAACAAAAACCATCCCAAGTGAATTAGCTGAGACATAGAAAGACAAACATGGTATAAACTCACTGAAAAGTGGATATTAGACATAAAGAAAAGAATAACCAGCCTATAGAGCCTATAGTCAACAACCCCAGAAAAGCCAGGAAAGAAAGAAGACACTAAGAGATACATACATGGATTCCCCCAGCAAGGGGAAATAGACAAGATCTCTTCAATACATTGGGAGCATGAGAGAGGAAGGAGGGTAAAAGGGGATTGGGGAGGTGAGAAGAGGAGGGCAAAGGAGAATATAAGGGATCAGGAAGGTCAAGCTGGAGAAAGGGCGGAGAGGGAGAGCAAGAAAAGAGGTATCTTGTGATTTTTGAGTTTCTGTATGGTTTTATTCTCCTCTTACTCCAACCATGTCTAGTATCTTCTTTCAAATTCTTGACTGCTGTAGGTTTCCTGTACTCGATTTCCTAAATCTGTAGGATACTACATACTTTGTCATGCAATACAAACTTTACAGATGGTTAGCAACATTTTGATGTCACACTGTTCATGATGTAAATAAATATAAAATTACAATTTAATTGTAAATCTGCATCTAACTAATAATCTAAAAACTAGACTAAAATTAAATTTTAACAAGTTATAAAATCATGGAAAGTTCTGAATCCTAGTTTCACTTGTTTTCTCTCAAGAACAATGTGATATAAAACAAGATATTCTCCATAGTGACCTTATTTGGTCTCAACGATATGTCTTTGTTATGCATAATATTTAATTTGAAAGGATTTAAAGTAACTTAATAGACTCTGATCCAACTAGGGCAGGCAATATTTCAAGCTTGTCACAGAACATGATAGTATTGTACATGTGGCACTAGCTTTGTAGGCAAGAAAAATGCAAGACTGAGAGAATCGAAGATAGCTTCCAGGTTCCAGAGAGTTGTCAAGAGAGGGAAGTTTGTAGCATGTTTTGATGGCCTGAAAGACCATCAAAAGTGAGGAAGATAAAACCTAAATTTCAAAAGATCTCAGGTTTTTTGAAATATGAAACCATGGGACTGAACACTGAGAAATTCGGCAGGTATGGAATGCAAGCAGGCTAAGAGTCTGTATGCTGTGGGCAGCAGATATTGGGAATCTGGGTTATTCAAACCTTTTACAGCCAAGGTAATACCATCATATGTCCAGGTACATCATATGGAGTGATAGGATTTTGTGCTTAGTGCTCTGGGTTTTCAGTTGCTGATATAATCACCCTTGACATATCCCATTCTTCTCTCTCAGAATAGCAATGATTTTTTGTTATATTGCATATTGGAACTATATATCTCATCTAGTTTTATAGAATTTTGTAATTTAGAGATTGGCTTGAGTTTTACAAGAGACACTGGACTATCAATAGTGTAGACAGTGTAAAAGACTATGGGGACTCATTAATGAAATCAATGGACTACATTTTAAGACAGGTTTTGAACTAATGGGGATAAAGAAGTAGAAAGCTATGGCTTAAAAGTGACACAGCGATACTTCAGTGTATTAGTCATTTTTCTATTGTGGTGGTAAAATGCTGTCTCAAAGACAACATAATGAAGGCAGAGCTTATCTTGGCTTATGATTTCAGATGGATAAGAGTAATGTTGCCATAAAAGAGCCAAGTCAACATTTGGGAGGTATGGCTACAAGAACAAAAACTGAGAGCTCACATCTTGAATATCAAGCATAAAATAGAGAAAAGTGGAATTTGGAAAAGCTTTTGAATTCATAATGCACACTCACAATGACCTACTCTCTGCAGCAAGGTTACACCCCCTAAAACCTTTTCACATGGCACCTCCAATTGGCAGTAAAATATTCAAAATTTTAAGTTTATGAAGGACTTCAATCATTCAAATCTTGTTATAGGGATTAGATTTATGAGCACACACACACACACACACACACACACACACACACATATATATATATTATGCAATTTGATATCACATAAAATCAACTATGAGAAAAAATAACTTCATGTATGCAAGGATAATTCTGTATCTGACTACTTTAGACAAAAAGACTGAATTTACATGTGGACAGCACTAGTTCATGGACCGTGTCTCAGACCAAATGAAAAGCACAAAGAAATGGAGTGACAATATTATGTCCTTCTTCTTCCTTGTCATGAAACACAGGCAACAGCGTTCTCACTTTCTCTACCGTGACAAAACATGTCCCCTTCCAAAATACCTTACAACAAACTGTTCCAAACATGCTTTTTCATCAAATTTGCCATAGACAGAAGTGAAAGAAAATTTGGACAAATGCCATTACCCATTAGTTTTCATCACATTGAAACACATCTACTATTTTTGAGATGCTTTTGTCTTGATGCTTCTCAGTGTTTGATCTGAAATGTGGGACTGGGCCCATTATTATCCTTTAAACTTTGTCATTTCACCTTGCTCCTTGTGTCTGGCTGATCCAGGCTTCCCTTTGGCCATATCCTGTTTATAAACATTACTTCTGTGTAGACACTCCCAGAGCTGCGTGAAGAATATTCACATGTAAAGGCTCTCATTTTGCATGAAATCATACATTCTCTTAGTTTATAATCAAAGGTAATATTCTCCAACTCTGTTATACAACATGTAGTGTTTGTGGTTATAGATTGAGGTATATAAATTTTGTATGAGTATGTTAGAGAATTTCAAGGCTTATTCCTAGGGTCAAGGTCACCAGACATGAGGATTGTTTCCAACCAAAGGATATAACCCCAAGGTTGATTGTAGGCCTGGCAGATTTTATTGTTGATAGTTCCATTTTTTCACAATAGGAGAGTGGAAGAATTTCCAAATTTCTGATGTAAGTATCCTTTTCCTCCTTCACTGCACATCTGACAAGTTCTTTTTTGTTTTTTATTTTACATATCGAACCCAGTTCCCTCTCCCTCCCTCCCTCTCTCCCTCCTCTCCCTCCCTCTCTCCCTCCTTTCCTCTCTCCCACACTCTCATGTCCCCCAACCACCCTCCCCACCCACCCACCCCCACTCCACATGTAGGGTGATTCCTTCCAGGAGGGGTCATCTAAATCTGTCAAGTCATTTGGAGTAGGGACTAAGACTTTTTTACTGTCTCCAGGTTAAGGGAGTATCCCTCCATGAGGGATGTGCACCTTAAGTCTTTTTGTGAAATAGGAATACATCCTGGTTCCACTGTCTGAGGTCTCTTAGAACTGTTCAGGCTTTCTAGCTGAGACACATGTACAGGGTGTCTGAGTCAGTCCCATGCTGGATTCCCAGCTATCAGTTTGGGGGCCTGTTAGCTCCTCTTTGTTCAGGTCAGTTGTCTGTATGTGCTTCTGCAGCCTGGTCTTGTCCTCCCTCTCTGCATCTGGATTCCAGTTTGTCTCAGTGTTTAGTTGTGGGTGTTTACTTCTGTTTCCATTAGCTACTAGATGAGGGATCCATGATTGTGGATAAGTTAGTCATTGATCTCATTATCAGGGAAGGGCATTTATGGTTGCTCAAATTGTTAGTTGGGGTCAGATGAGGAAACCCAGTCACAAAAAGAGGAACATGGTATGTACTCATTCATATATGGATTTTAGACATAGAGTAAAGGATCACCAGCCTATATTTCACACCACCAGAGAAACTAGGATACAAGGAAAATTCTAAGAGATTCATATAAGGTCCCTCACAGAAAGGGAAAGAAACAAAATCTCCTGAGCTTATGGGGTGTGTGGGAGGAGCAGTGATTAGAGAGGGTACTAGGAGAAAGAGAAGGGAGGGAGAGGAAAGCACATGGGACTAAGAAGATTGAGTCATGGTAAGAATAGACGAGAGGAGAGAGAGAGAGAGACAGACAGACAGACAGACACAGAGAGACAGTGAGAGACAGAGAGAGAGAGACCATAAAAGAGGGAGCCATTATAATTTTGAAGAGAAAACTGTACCTAGAGAAATGTCCAGAGGCCTGACAAATTCTTACACTCTTGTTATATACATGAGATGGATTCCAAATATATGCTGTACTTTTCTCCATGGAAAGGAAATATGCCAAGTATAGTTTACTACTGTGGCTTACATAATATCTCAGGCTTGGAACGCCTGGCATGATGGTATGAATGTAAGTTCAAATTTGTTTGGAGTAAAGAAGAGCCTCAAGCTGCAAATTCTCATTGAGTGTTAGACCCTTTCTGCAATTGCTACAGGGAAGCTTAAAGATAATATGAACTAGGTGATGGGGGATGTTATCCTGTAAATACGTTTCTCATACTTGTTAATTAATAAAGTACCATTGGGCAAATGAGATAGCAAGATAGGCGGGGCTAGGAGACAAGGAGGAAAGAGGAAGTAGGAGGGAGGAGTCAAGATGTAGAACATGGAGGAAGACGTCTGCTGCGGCTCCCTGATAAGACGACCACGTGGAAATATTTAGATAAGTAGAAATGGGTTAATAATTAAGACAGAGCTAGCCCATAAACAATAATGGTAATTGACCAACAGGATTATATCAAATACAGAGTCTCAGAATATTATTTGGGGCTCACGTGGCAGCAGGACCATGGTGGCAGGACCGGGAGGCTGGCGGGGAAAAAACCTGCCATAACAACTAGGAAGCATTCTAATAAACTGACGGGGAATATATTTAATTATAATTCTTATTTTCTCTTTTACTATTTATTTTTAATGATTTAGTTTTCTGTACAACCTATCTATAGTTTCACCTAACTCCTCTCCTCCAAGTCCATCCCTCACCTATATTTTAGCTATTTTAAATCAATTTATATGTTTAATGTTAATATCAAATCATGTTTATATGAATGTTTAATAATCAGAATCATCCTTTGAAAATTTACATTATATTCATGCTAACATCTACAATCTAGCAGATATACCAAAACCATCTACAGTTATTGTAGCAGATGAGAATTAAAAATAAACACCAAACATGAGTGGGAAAAGGTATAACCCAAATCACGCCATATATTGAATGGTCAATGTGGTTACATTTCTACTAAGGTCAAACTCATAAGTATAAGTAAGAAGGCAAAGCCAATCAACTATAGGCTAGCAAGGGAAAACAACATGTACGGTTGTACTGAAATAGCCTTCTTAATGTTTGATGGAATACTGCTCTCATACAAGGTATGTGTACATACACTTTTATGTAAAAATGATAATCAAATATAAAAGAGCTTATCAAGCTATCAATCTAAAACTAAGTAGGGCACAAGGGAGAACTTAGAGTTCAGGTATCTGGGAGGTAGCTGGATGAAGGAAAAACGAGGAGGAAAAGTAGTTAGTTCATTTCAATGAACTACAGTTTAAAAGAATAAAAAGACAGTTTTTCATACTAATTCTAATAAAATAGCTATATAATATAGGTTCATCTATTATTCTTTTACCCTTGAATTTTTAATTCCATGTAGTAACAAGTGCTATATAACTTGACTTCTTCAACATTCAAATTAAATTAAAATTTCAAAGTTAACTGGAGATGCTACCAAAATAATTATTTAAAACAGTTATCATGACACTGAAAGTAGACAGTAGACAAAGAAAATGATAGAAGAATTTCCTTGAGAATAAAACAGAACATAATATTGAAAGAAGATCCATATACACAAGATTTAATAACTGATCAGAAAGATCATTGATAATGTTCTGCTTAGAAATACTCTGGTACTTAAAGATAATCCAATACATGTGAATCAATAAATTTACTAATCAGAAGGAATAAGTCATGTGACCATATTTGACAATCTGAAAAGTTAGGAATATAAGAAATATACATCAGCATTTGGAGCTAGCTGTACATGGCAAACCTT
Organism: Cricetiscus sungorus; assembly: GCA_030556225.1. Classification (NCBI taxonomy): domain Eukaryota; kingdom Metazoa; phylum Chordata; class Mammalia; order Rodentia; family Cricetidae; genus Cricetiscus; species Cricetiscus sungorus. The sequence continues at coordinate 2,824,345 of JANBXA010000392.1, forward strand.
CAGGCCAAGTGGCAATAGACACAGAAAAATGAAATCATCTCCCCTAAAATCAGTAAGAAGAGAAGAGCATCCACTCTCTTAAATTTGTTCTATTTGATGTTTGAAGTCCTTTTATATCAAGAAGTAATAGAAACATAAGATATACAAAAGATACAAATATGAAAAGCAGAATTCAAATTATCCTGTTTAGAAGATAACAGGTCAACTCTTGGAATCCAGTTGTAGAGAAGGGAGATGAGAAAAGGAGTCAAGACCATGCTGGGAAAGTCCACAGAAAAAGCTGATTTAAGCAAGTGGGAGCTCACGAATTCCACTCTGACCCCTGGGAAATCAGCATAAGATAGAACCAGGCCCCCTGAACATTGGTGTCAGTTGTGGGGGTTGTTGGCCAGTCTATGGGGCCTCTGGCAGTGGAATCAGTATTTATTCATAATGCACGAATGGACTTTGGGAACCCATTCCCTATGGAGGGATACTCTCTCAGCCTAGATACATGAGGGAGGGCCTAAATCCTGCCCCAAATGATGTGACAGACTTTGATGATGCCCCATTGAAATTCTCACCCTCCTTGAGGAGTGGATAGGAGGTATGATAGGGAGTTGGTGAGGGAAATGGGAGGACAGGTGGGAGAGGGATCAGGGCTTAATATCTAAAAAGAGTAACGAGGAGTAAGATTAAATGAGGTGGTAAAACATATGCCAGCAACAAACATTATAAAACTATAAAGAATAAGTTGAAAAGACTACTATGGAACCCCTATGATCACTGCATGCAGAATTAATAATTTTAGATATCTGTATTTTCATAAATAGCTAAAGATTCAATACAGCCCTTGTGAAATACAAGCAGCATTTCTCAGAACTAGAAAAGCAAACCTAAAATAAACACAGACGCACACAAATCCTAAGTAGTCAAATGAATCCTGACCAAAAAAGCAAGGCTGGATGCAGCAGTACAAAGATTCTGAAAGTCAAATGTGGCATAGCAACAAGCAAGCAAATAAACAAATGAAACACCCATGTCATTAATATAAAAACAGACTGTATAACATGGAAAAACATAAAGATGCAGAAGGAAACTTAGGCACAAAACCACCAGTTTTTCAACACATGCTAAATATCCATTGGATAAAATGTCCCCACTTAAAAAACAGTTTGGGGAAACTGCATGTAGTTAACAAAATTATCAATATTTCATGAAATATACCTTGAAGGAAATTATTAGAGAACAGGAAGCTGCATCATTTGGCAAAGTGCTCATAACAAAATCATGAGTGTCTGGGTCATATCCCTGTACTAAACCCAACAGAGAAGAGGTAAAGTTAGGAGAATCTTTAGGCCACTGTGGTCAGATACACTAGCATAATTGTTGAGCTCTGGGAAGATGAAAGATCCTGTCTGTCATAATGAGGTGAAAGGCTACTGAGTATCACATTCAGAATCATTGGGTTCCAAATGAAGAATCAAACTGATGTGTTACAGCCACCCCCATAGTTACATACGTTCACATACAAAAAGTAATGCACATGTACACACAATCATCACACACACAATGACATACACAATTACTGCAGATAAATAATGGCATAATAGCATTATTTAATGTGAAAAGCACAAAACAAGAATGAGACATAATCATCACTTTTTCAAAATTATACGATCATCTTAGCCTGGTTTCTAGGAGCTCACTCACTAAGTACATAGAGATCATAAGATTGCTTCTTGATCCTGCCACTAGTCCTCATTTGTTTGGATTCCAGAAATGGTCCAAATAATACTAGGAATTAAACCTAGGTCCTTAAGGATGCTACACATGAACTGTACCATAGGAAGTACACATCCAGTTATCTACAAAGTATACATGACATTCAAAAGCTACAAACAAAATGTAGGAAGCAAAAATTGAAAGTACTAATAAATGGATCTTGTGACTGTAGTTTGGTCATGGCATCTTCTCCTTTAGAAAAATATGACTTAGCAAATTGAAAACAGAATAAAAAATACCACTTTTTATTCCAATAATAAACAATATGATCAATATAAGTGTCTAAGTATAAAATAATGAAATCACAAAAACACTGTGTTTTCAAGGTCTTGTAATAAAAGCATAACTCTACAATGAAAAACAACCTGTAAAGCATTCTTAACAAGGATCAAATGTCAAAAGAATAAAAATGTATAAAACCTAGTAAAGTATAAAGTGTATCATCTGAAAACTAGCAGATTGCAGCTATGTATATACTAAAATGATAGTCTGTAGCATAAATTTAAAAATCCCCAAAATTTGAAATCCTGGTATATAGAAATAAGAAAAAAGGTAGCAAAAAACCCAAGGAAATAATAAGAACAGTAGTGGTTATAAGTGAAAGTAAAAACAAAATTGGAGGATATCAGTGAAATAGTGCTAATGCTTTGAAAAATATCAGAATAAGATTTTTTTTTTATTAGAGCAACAAGATCAACCACTGTACTTGGTCAACCACTGCAATTTGATAATAAGGCTCTATTATTGAGGACACCACATATTTAAGCCATGGCATATTTAGATCATGGCAAAATTGCGCTTGCAGAACACTCGGTACTTCACCCTACTTGCTAGTTTCCGTAACTGGAAGGTGCTAAGCAAGATAGAAGTAATCATCAAATATCACCAGCTGTGACCTACAGTACTGACAGATCTCCTAAGATCCCATTGGCACACTAGTGTCTTGACTACCTTGGGAGTAAAGACTGCTTTTTGATTGGTTAAGAAGGAAAGCTGTGCCTGGCACTAGTATCATGGTATTTCTGGAGGGACTGTGGATAGGCCCATAATGGGAAAGAAGTTTTGGTTTTTACATAAATCACAAGCTTCCCCCCACCTCCTTTTCTTCAGAGGATGAGACCATTCCATGGGATGCAGAGAAACCCAAGACTCAAACTTGACTTGTTTGTTTTGTTTTATAAATTGAGTTCCTGTGTCTGTCTAAATCCTCTCACCATTTTTAAAACCTAGCTGTTTTGTGTACACCTGTAAGGCATCCTGGAACTTTTGGGGCCACAAAGTGTAGGTCAAACTTTTTATTCTCCATATCCTGGAGAATCTTTGTTAAGAAACCACAGTTAAGTTGGTAAATAGGTCTCAGTTAAGTACAAAGTATTTTGCTTTATTTTTGAAAAGCCAAAAGTTGATCAAAAACCAGATAACGTTCAAAACCGTCAAGATATTTTTCCTGACTCCCTGTCTTTCTCAGGGCAGGTTTTAGAACTAGGCTACAATAAGCAGTTCCCTGGTGTTCCAGCCAAGGCTGGATGCAAGCCTTTAACAACAAAATACATGTATCTCTGTCTTTACCATGGACTGCCCCTAGGCAGTGTTCCTAGGACATGCTCCAAAAACAGATCACCGGAAAGGGTCAAACCATCCTAGCCTCTGCTCCCACATAGTTTCACCATTTAGACAGGGTTGGGGTACAAAGCTCTATTATAAATAGTGGGCCACATGCCTGTTCCCAAGAAATCCAGGGGTCTCTTTATGGCATTGAGTTAACTTGTTTGCCTTAATGATGTGATTTCTAAATTCTCCCTTAACCCCGTTTCCACAGATTTTCAAAATCTCCTTCAAAGCTTCTACATAGAGCTCCCTGCCTCTAGATTTTATTTATCCCTCAAGATTTCTTTCAAGTAGTATCCTGTAACTATTTTTCATTCAAATCTCCTGTCCTAAATTCTACACCTCATAGTGGAATGAGCCCCTTTTCCTTTTTGTTGTTTTAACCTTTATTCTTTGAAGGCATGCCTCTCTCCAGAGTATTTTCTCTTCTTCCTGAATTCAATTTCAGTGTGGATTGTCAATGATTTCTTCTTGGCTGGAACTGAAGTGTCTATTTCCTTGTCCCTGTTGAAGTTGCCACTTGCTGAGACCTGAGTTGCTTGAATCCCAAACTCCTCGGTAGGAGTCAAGAGGGAATGAAATAGGACAGATACACAGACCCAAGTTAGTAAAACTGGGATTTGGTGGGGTTCTCTGACTGATACTTCAGCAACATAGAGCTTCAGCTTGTTTATTAAGTACAGAAGAAGGGGAGGGGTTGGCTAATCTTGATAGGAAGTCCCTACGGGCCAGAAATCACAGAGTATAAGCACCCTGGAGGAGGAAGGCACATTTGCTGGTCTTTGCACTGACAACTCCACCTTTCATACACAATCTTGCTCTGGCTACTAAGGAAATATACTCTATTTCACTTGAGCCTGGCTTATATGGATAATTCCTTTACCAATTTCTCATGAGCCAATTGGTCTTGTAATAGTAGCTAGTCTGCACCAGTGTCAAAGTGCACATTTACTCCAGACTTCACTCTCCCAGGGTTTCCTCTGCTCCCTACATTTGAAATCCAACTTGAGAATCCCATGGTCATTCCTCTTACTATATTGTGCAGACTATTCTAGAAATCTGCATTTGACTAGGATCCAAACTGTGTGAAAGAAAATCACAGCCATCTCTCCTCAATGAAGACTGGTGGGAATTCATGCCCAAAAGAAATCAACATGTTTCCAAAACTTTTTATCCTTTCTTTGGATTCCCTTATATTTTACCCACCTCTTCTAATATATTCCCTGAGTTATGGATGGGCTGATAGGCATTTATTCTTCTTTCTACTTTTCTTCCTTCTTCCCTCTTCTTCTCTTTACCCTCATATCCCTATCTCTTTATTATTTGTGGTATTTATTTTTAATTTCTGGTTTGTTTGAATAATGGATCTTTTCTTTTTTCTTATTTTACATATTGATTCCAGTTCCTTCTCCCTCCCATCCTCCCATGTTCCCCAGACCCCCTCCCACTTCCCAAGGAGGGTGAGACAATACTAGACCAAGGTAAACAGTTACTCATTCTGTGTAGTTTAACATGTATAAGTCTTTGCCATGTCCCAGAACACTGCAGAATTTCTTGCTCCAAATTAGACATATATGAGCAGGAATAAAGTACAAATCCAGATGTTTAGAAGACATTTTGTAGTCAAATCAGAGTATCATTGAAACAAGTACCATCAAAGGCCTTCATATAGGAACCTACAACATTCCTAGTCAGATTTCTTGCCAGGTTCAAAATAACAAATACAAGCTTCATCCTAGGAGCAGGACTTAGACTATCTGAAAACAGTAGACTTTACTTATAAATTTGTGCAACTACTAGACCAGTAATTGATTTTTGCTATGTCTTGTTAACTGTATTGAATCTATCTGAATAGGTCCTTAAATTGTGCTTTACTCTGATCACTGGTATAGTACCATCTGGCACTAAGAATGTAAGCCATCATGGGATCTGAAACCTAGTATCTGTTAGATTTCTCAATGTCATACAGCTGGAAAACATGGCATCTTGTTCAAAGGACACCTGTATATACTCCTTGTGGTGGCTAGTCATCTGAGAGGAAGGAGCCTCAACTGAGAAAAATGTCTCCATAATATTAGGAGTGACCAACTCATTATTAATGATACCACCAGGGGCTGGTAGTCCTGGGTTTTGTAAGAAAGCCAGTTGAGGATTAAACTCCCAAGCAGCACTTTTCCATTGCCTCTGGTTAAGCACCTGACCCCAGTCTCCTGCCCCGTTTGAGTTCCTGACTTCCTTTGATGATGAACAATGCTATGGAAGTATAAGCAAAATAAACCCTTTCCTCCTCAAGTTTCTTTTAGTCATGGTGTTTCATCAGAACTATCTTACACTTAACTAAAGCAGAAATTATGGGGTATTGCTCTGACAGACCTAACCATGTTGGGTTTTGGGAGGATAGTGGAAAGACTTTGAAATTTTGGATAAGCAAAGCCATTGAGCATTCAAAGATTGGTGAACTGTTTGGAAGATAAGAGTGTTGACAGAAAGGTAGAGCATGGAGTTCTGGCTTGTGAAGTTCCAGAGGGAAGTATGATAATTACTCAAAGACGATCAGAGCTGTTGTATGTCTTGTTCTTATTCTTGTTCTTGTTCCTGTTTTTGTTCTTGTTCATGTTATTGTTCTCCTTCTCCTTCTCTTTCTCCTTCTTTTTTATTTGAGGAGCATTCAAATAATGATGGTAAATAACCACCACAGTTTTCTGTCCCTGAAGACACAGGGACAGAAAGCCTGGATGCTCAGACCACAATCCAATAGAGAGCCTGATCAAGAAGACACACCGTAAGGCCTTTATCTCAAGCCTATTGGTGGAACAAGCTGAAACTACGCACACACACACAAACACACACACACACACACACACACACACACACACACACACACACACACACACACATATAATTGGTGCTTGCCACAGTTTCAAAGAGTTTCAAAGGGTTACTCTATAAACATGACAGGGAGAGCAGCATGGTGGTGGAGTAGTAGTTGAAAACTATACATTCTGATTTTGAGGCAGCAGAAAAAGAGGGAGGAAAAGATAGAGATAGAGGCAGAGACAGTGACAGCGAGACAGATAAAGAGACACAGATAGAGAGATGCACACAAAAAAGAGTGCCTCGTGTGGGTTTTTGAAATCTCAAAGCTCATTACCATTGACACTTCTTACAACAAGGCCACATCCCCTAATTCTTCTAAAACATTTCCATTAACTAGGGCCTATACACTCAAACATATGAGCCTGTTATTGTTTAGCCAGGGCTGAAGAATCAATTGTAATTGATAAGATACCAGAACCACTAAAGTGAAATTTTGCTTGTCTGAGAACATGAATGCAGATCAGCTGGGACTGAAGAATCAGCTACAATAAGAGACCAGCATCACTGAAGTGAAATATTCTGGGAAGTATTTCCTTAGGATCATTACACAGAAGCTATGATCTAGAGGAGACGAAGGTTGATAGTGTAAGTGTCACACAGGTGGTACTGATTTTGAAAGCATGAAGGGTCATGAAAAGCAGCTGAGGCTTGGTAGCTGGAGTCTCTGAATACTGGGGAGGATATTGGTAAAAGTGTAGCCCAGTTATAGCAAAAGACCCTGGAATTTTGGACATGCCAGTACCAAGGGGTGACCACGAAGAACAGCTGTAGCTGTGGAATGAAGCTGGCCTGAGATTAGACTATCTGGGCTGCAGAGAATGTAGGCATAAAACTGATTCAGGCCCTTCAAAGGAGCCCAGAAAGATCATGAGAGGATCACAGTTATTGGACAGTTGGAATTTTGTTTTCCTTTGGTTGTGACTATGCCCTGACTATTCCATCTTCAAGTAGGAACTTATTTTACTAGAGCCCACAGGTGAAAAACTTTGAGTTTTGAAAATTTTTGTATTTTAAAAGATTGGTTACTGAGATTTCAATGTATTCAAATTTGTAAAGGCGTGGACCTTTTAAAGTTATTTATGTTCTTAATGTGAAATCTTGGGGATAAATTAGAAAGGCATGGTTGAAGTATAATAGTGATGTGATTGTGTTATAAGTTGATAAGTTATACTGGCTGGCTTTGTGTCAATTTGACCCAAGCTAGAGTCATCAGAGAGGAAGGAGCCTCAATTGAGAAAATGCCCTAATGAAACCCAGCTGTAAAACATTTTCTCCTTTTATTAAAGCCCAGCCCATGATGGGTGGTACTATCCCTCGTCAGGGATACCCCTGTTTCCTGATTGTGGAAAAGCACTGAGACCATTTTTTCAGGTTCCTTACCATGATAAAATTTGTCCCTTTACAATAAATCTCACAACAAACTTACTTTATCAGATTTATCAAAGAAATGAAAGTGAACCTTGACAAGTATCATTGCCCATGAGTCTTCATCACCTTGAGGCACATCCTCTTCTACTGTTCAAGTGCCTCTGTATGTACAGCTGCTATTGCTATTCTGGCTGAGGGAAAATGAGCCCATTACTATATTTAGAACTTTGTCACTTCACCTGGCTCCCTGCGTCTGACTGATCCCAGGCTTGCTCTATGGCCACATCCTGTTTACAGCCCTTATCTGTATGTAGAAAGTCCCAGATCTGGGTGAACATATGACACCCAAAGTCTGTTGCTTTGCACGAACTTTATGTTCAAAGGTGATATTCTCTATATCTGTTACATAGTATGTGTCTCATGAGGGCACCCACTCAAACTTAATATCTTTCAATATAAAATATAAACTGTATTAAACTGAAGTAGACATAAGTATTGCAGAAATGGAATTCAGCCCTAGAATCCAGCTGTAATTGTTTAATGTAACAATTATAGTCCAGATTAATCATTTCCCATGCAGTTAAAAGCTGAAATATTATTTTTCAAAATATGTACCCCTTTTTTTGTTCCTCTAACCCCTCTTAAATAAGCATTTCTCCAATTTTTACAACTACACCACAGCGCCTGAACCTAATACTCAGGAATTGATAGAGAATAGGTAAAAGAAAAGCTCTAAGAAACAGAAAGGTTACTGTCAGATTTCATCTTCTAGAAATGTCAGAGAAGCTACACTCAGGAAGTCTCATCAGCACTGCTGCCTAAAACACTCCCAAACACAAAGATGCTTCCTTTTTTATTATAGTTTTTTAAACTATTTAAAAATCTTAAGTGCTTAATGTTAATACAAAAACATACTTATATACAGATAGTAGGTATGAACCTTTAACAATCAGAACCATTCTTTGGAATCTTTCCTTTTGTCATGCAAACCTTTACAAACTCACATAAGGCAAAAATTCTGATTTTCCTTGCCCTCTGCTCAGTTTAAGGAGCTATGACTTCATGTCTGGTTTTGTGCTTGAGTAGATAGATATGGACTGGTCATATCTACAGATTCAAAGTTGTATGTAAGTATCTATGTATGACATAATGAAATTTCATAAAGACTGTATTCTCACTGTCATTATCATGGCAGGAAAGACCAATTCTATAAACAAAATACAACAAAAGTAAAACTAGTTATAAATTATTAAACAGCGCTCTTCTAAAACATCCTTGACAATGAACCAAATATCAAAAGAATGAAAGGGGGTAAAGCTGGAAAAATATAATATGTATAATTCCAAAATTGGCAGCATGCATCCACAGACATACTGAAATCATATCATGTAATATAAATAAGAAAAAATGTTTAACATTCCTTTATAAGGAAATAAGAAAAAGAAGAGAAGCAAGAAAATAAACTCAGTAGGGGCAATTATGAGATAGATTAATCAGTTGCTTTCATTTCCTCAAAATGGCTATCTCCTAGGATTTCATTATCTGGTTACAGGTAATGTTAGACAAACAATCAATATTAATCATAACAAATAAAACCTTGTCAATTTGACATTCATAGAATTTTTTTTGGCATGACATCTTGCCACTTACCCTCAAAAGTCCAAGACTATCTTTTGAGGCAGAATCTATTGAGAGTCCCATATCCTCTAGCTGTCCCGATCCTGTTCAGAATCCAAAGTCTTTTCTGAGACTCAGTCAACAGTAAGGGCCTGTTAAATAATAATAACAGAACAAAACAAATATCTACAAAGGAAACAAGATACCAGTTTGAAGTGTACATGGATAAGAAGTAACATTTTTCATCTAAACTGGAAGATTGGGGCTATATCAAGGAATGATAAAACCAAATAAAGACTGAACACTGGTAGCATTTGGACATCTGATGAAAGCAACTGAGTTCAGAAAGGTTTAGGTAGCTGGCCTTACTCTCCCACCTCTGCTGTCAATTATGCACACAAATTCTGTCATAGTTGGCTCTGCTTCATGCTTGATACTTTCCTGAGCAGACATTCCAGGAACCTCATGTCACTGATACCCTTGGTATCATCCTACTACTTAGGCTTTACCTTTATGATGGCCTTTCAGAGACTCCTCAAAGGGACTATGACCCTGCCACATATTGCTCACCCTATTTGCAGTATAGAATTTAGATGCAAGTGGCAATGATTCCTGTAGTCTTGTATTTCTATGCCTGCAAAACCAGTGGCACCAGTACCATGTTGCCAAGTTCTATGGCAAGCTTCTGATACAAACTATGAGCAACAATATCATGGGGTATTCTACATGAGGTTAAGTTAATGCATATTTTTGTAAAATTATTTATTTATTTAACCTCCTGCCACAGTTTTCCATCCCTCCTCTTATTTCAGTCCCTCAACCCTTTTTATACCACTCCCCAATCCATTCCTCCTATGTTTCTGTTTAGGTAAGGGAAGGTCTCACATGAATATTGACAAATCATGGCATATCAAGTAATGCTAAACACCTTCCAATGTATTAAGACTAGACAAGGTGACCCAGTATGAGGAGTAGGGACCCAAAAGTCAGTGAAAGAGTTGGAGACAGCCCCTGCTTCCAGAATTAAGATTCCCACAAGAGGACCAAGCTATACATCTGTAACATGCATGCAGACTGCTTGGTTGTCCCATGCAGGCTCCTTGGTTGTCATTTCAACTTCTGTGAGTCCCTATGATCCCAGGTTAATTGGCTTAATAATGCATATTAACTATAAATAGTGTATTACTGGTAACTAAATAAGTTAGTACTTCCCATTATTGTGTTGTAATGCAAATCATTCCTTACAGAAAAAGGAAACAATGGGTTCTTATTATACTTACTTAGAGCCACATATTTTTTAAATAGATTCCTTTATATCAGTGTTTCTCAACCTTCTTAATGTTGCAACCCTTGAATACAGTCCCTCAGGTTGTGGTGACTCCCAACCTAGAACAATTTGTTGCTACCTCGTGACTGTTATTTTGCTACTGTTATGACTCATTATGTAAATATTTAATAGGTAGGTTATGTAACTCCTGTGAAAGAGTCATTAATACCACAGAGATATCACAATCTACAGGTTGTGAACCACTGAATTAGGTGGTTAATTCCAATAGCAACATATGCAGCAGACCTTCAAATACCCTGCTGATAATCTGTAGGGAATTCATTCATAATGGTAATAACTAATGTCATATGAATTTAGAAGACAATCTAAAAGAACAGTAATTATATCAGTTGAGAATGTATAAGAGGGAATAATGTATGGTAGAAGTAGTTACTATAAATGCTCATTATGCTGTTGAAAAACTCCAAGATCAGATTTGGTTAACTTCCTTTGTGTTATTGAATGGAGAAGACTCTAGGGATTCCAAACCATAGATGCATTGTGAATGATTTTAGTGCATGCCAGAAATAAATGGTAAGAATTTAGTGCTAATACTACATAACCATGCCACATGTTATGAAGAAATTAGGCTGAGAATGAGTGGACATTTCCCTAGTACTAAGCATCCTTCATCATGCCACATGGCACCATACTAGTTTCTGGAATAAAGTGTCAATGTGGGACCTGCACAATCAAATGATAACGGAATACCCAGCCAAGTAAGATATAACCAGTCGGCCAATAGTGGTATAAGTGTTGAGTTCAGCAAACCACTTTCTTGTTGGATTTAAGGCCATCTCAGCAACATAAAATACACATTTTGTGTTATTCAGCTTTAAAAATTGTGGATAAGGATGTAATAGTTCATATTAGGATGACTTCTGCAATTGTTTGGTTCAATAGATGTGATATTTCTACCAGTTGCCTTCTAACCTATATGTTTACCTGTTACTTTTTGTATCTGTCTACCAACCAAAACTATGTACAGCATCCAATGTATATTGATAAAGACTTGCAAAGGATAAGGTGTTGAGAATAAATACCTATGGCTATTTATAAATAAATACCTACCTGGTAGTTCAGGCAGCATTACAGATGTGGTGGCCAGAACATACAAGAACATGAAGAAAATAGTCAAAGTCCAGGCCATAGCTATTTCCATTTAAGTATAAAAGTCTGGTCAGTATTTATGAACCAGAGGTGGCTGAGGCTATGTACAACATGTGTTGGACACAAGTAACAGACAGGAAATAAGATAAACACCCAAGATACACTTATGTCTGTGGTCACGAATTCTAGGTTGCAGTCACTGACCCCTAACAGACAAAGGTCATAGGATCCTAACTTGGATTTCAGGTGTTACTTCCTTGTGCCCTGTAGCAGGATGTGTTCTACTATATAGGAGGTAGAAAGCTAAGAGCAAGAAGGAAAGGACCAAAGTGATGCAGCTTTCCTGAGTAAGCAGACAAGCTGGGGTGTGACTTCTCAGGGATGCCACTCTCTTTGATTGCAACACTTCCCTGTAAGTAACTCCTCATTTGAGTTCATCTATAGATACTTGAACATTGTTATTGGACAGTTTGTTTATTGCTATAATTGCTAATCATCTGAGGTGATTCATAACAAGAATCAAAGCTGCATAGACTTTAGATATACTTAGTGGTCATTGCTCTAGAAAGAAAATACTTTCTTGGATTAGTGGGTTTCAAAGGGGAATCATTATAGCATAGAGACATGTAGTTATGTCTAAGAACATTTGCCTTGTCTTAACTGATATGATGTACAAAGTGTGTGTGAAGTGTGTGTGTGTGTGTGTGTGTGTGTGTGTGTGTGTGTGTGTGTGTGTGGTGTATGTGCATTACCTGTGTCAATGCATTAAAAACCAAGAATTTGTCAAAATATTATGTGAAAAAGACATACCCAAAACAGGGAATGACTCATCTTCAATAGTGAAAATTGCAGATTAGGAGACATTAAGATGAAGTGAGGGCAGTAGATTCTAATGAATTAAATTAGTAACATCTTAGGAAGAAAGAAAGTAACATATTTTTGTTCTGGGGACTTGACTATGTATTCTTTCACTTGAATGTGTATACAAAATTTTTACTTCTAGAGAGAAATGTATTCAGGATTAGCAAATGTGGGTATTCCAGAACCTTGACAATTAGGTTCAAGTATAAGAATGATGCAAAACCTCACACTAATGTTAACTTGCTTTGATTTTGTTAGTAATATTTCAAGAAAAATGAATGAGTAACAGTTATGAACTTGATTTTATGCAGAAAAAGAAAGTAATGAGTCTTCTTCCTTTCTTCTTGGACAATGAAAAGTCTTCAGTTGATGAATGGATAGAGTGTATATATACATATTTTAACATGTATACATGTCACTCATAGATTAAATTTAAAGTATGAGAATTATTGAAAGTGTGTAGTAATATTAATTATTTAGCAATATTTTTGTTTTGTACATGAAATTGATAGTTATCTGTATTTTAAATAGATTTTCAGTATTTTTAATTATTGTATTTGAGGGTTGATACTTCCCATGTTATTCCCCACAAATTTTGTGTATGATGGACATTAGCACTAGTATTAACAAAGTTTCTATTGAAGTATAGGGTCATAAGAGTCACATTTCTTAACATAATTTGTTTCAGACATGTGTCCAAAAAAGTAAATATTCTTTTAATTTGATAAATGCATTATGTATCACCCTGTTGCAAACTATTAATGTGTTATAGTTATGTGGTTCCTCATGTAAAGGACACATGCAAAGGAACTGATGAAACCAACTCTGAGCATTGTAAAAATATTTAAAGGCATCTGTTACAGAGAAAATAGATAACATCAAATTCCTGGAGTCAGTGACATGTCACCAATGTGGGTCTTTAAAAGTAATGATGACAACACTTAGCAAGACAAAGCCTCAAAGGAGGTGCAAAAAAGGTGCAAAGTCCTCCCTCCCTCTCTCTCTCTCTCTCTCTCTCTCTCTCTCTCTCTCTCTCTCTCTCTCTCTCTCTATCTGTGTGTGTGCTGTCTTCCAAAATTGCTAATAATGAGATTATAAAAGTCATACAAACTGCAAATATAGCGTATTTATGTGTTGGCATTATAATTATGCTGCTAAGCCTACTTATAGGCTTATTGTAAACATCAAATTGAGAGGAAAATGTCTGAAATGTTTTCCAAAGAAATAAATACATGACATTCCAGAGTAGAGTTTTTAATTTCAGGCTATGGCATCATGTTTAGGAGAACATTCTATTCATCCTCAGTATCAATAAAAAGGTAAGTAATGTATTTCCACAAATAATGAAGACAAAGCAAACCTGTGCATGTTGCCTTTGTCAGATTATGGTCAGATATGCCAATATATAGACACTGAATCACAAATTTTTGATTGTCCTATTGCTCAAACCAAGGGAAATCTGCAGGACACTAAACAACCAGAAGAATAGGGCAATATACCCTGATGATGTTAAGCTCCAAGTGTTAGGGAAAACCAGAAACATATCTGAAAATAACATAAAAATGCAGTATCTTAGTCACATCTCAAAATATAAATCTTTGCAGATACATTTACTTAGCTAAACTGGCACAGTGGGAGATGTTTATTACTCAGCATACCTAACTATGTAAACTATGTAAAAGAGGCCACTGTGGTGAGGCTTCCATTGACAGGGTGATTGTTGACAACCTGAGAGACAGGGCTCTCAAACTGGCTTCTCTTCTTCTTTAGCAAGGGCACCTCTCCTGCTGCTAGTGTCCTACCTGCTTTTGTGGAAGAATGTGACATCTGCACCCACCTGTGTTAAGACGGATGAGGCTATCCAGAAGACATTAGAGAAACTGTTTAAATTGACAACCTATATTTCTCAGGTCACTAGTAGCCAAGCTGCAAAAATGTTCACTGAATTTGTAAGTAGCCCCCTGATTTATTGCTTTGCTATATGTGCCTTCATGCTACTGGTTGGAATGTTGTATAGCCTAAAGTGAAAAACATCATTACCAAAATTTCAAACAATATATGATCATAGGTTGATGAAATCAGTGGCTATTAAAGTCTTTGACAGGAGAAAAGGACATTCTTTAGAAATTAGAACACGTGGAACCAGGAAGATTGAGTCAGGGAATTAATAGACAAGCACTAAATAACATAACATAATAAAGGGAAGCATTAAAGGTTTAAAGAGAAAACCGACTCCAGAGAAATGTCCAGGGACGTACAAAGATGACCCCAGCTAACAATCTCAGTAACAGTAGAGAGGCTACCTTAAATGCCCTTCCCTGATAATGAGATTGATAACTAACTTACATGCCATCATAGAAGCAGACAACCACAGCTAAACACTGAGCCAAACTCCTGGAATCAAGTTGTAGAGAGGGAGGAGTGATAAGAAAGGGGTCAACCCTCCTGGAAGACAACACCCTCCCTGTGAAGTGGAGGGGAGAGGGAATGGGATGGGAGGATGGTCGGGGGTCATGGGAGGAAGGGAGAGAGGGAGGGAGAGAGAGGGAACTGGGATCCATATGTAAAATATGAAGAAAAATAAATGAATAAATAAATAAAGAGAACAAACAATAACAACAACAAAAGAAAAAAGAAAAGAGAAGGGGTCATGACCAGGCTACATAAACCCATAGAGATAGCTGACCTGAATAAGGGGGAGCTCATGGATCACCAGACTGATAGCTGGGAAACCAGAATTGGACCAACTCAGAGCCCTAAACATGGGTCTCAGTTAGAAGTTCTTAGCAGTCTATGTGACCTCTGACAGTGGGAACAGTATGTATCCCTGGTGCACAAAAGAACTTTGGGAGCATATTCCCTATGGTGGAGGGGGGATACTCCCTTAGCCTAGAGACAGGAGGGAGGGTATGGTCCCTACTCCTAATGACAGATTTTAAGATCTTTCCTGGAAGGCCTCACCCTCCCAGTAGAGTGAGGGGAGAATGGAATGGGAGGGGGGTTGGGGACATGGGAGGATGGGAAGGAGAGGGAACTGGGATCAATATGTAAAATAAGAAGAAACAAAAACAAAAATGTCAGATGAGATTGGGCACATTTAGGGTTTTATCACTTGGTACAATCAGCAAAACAGCATTCCAAATTCACAATGACATTGGCAAACAACAGTTGTATAGATGCAGATGTATTAGCAAGTAATGTTTTAGTATTAAGATATCTGACAAACTAAGTTAAAAACTATACACACCTAGTAACTATGGCATTTGCATCAAATACCAAAGATGGTATAAAACCTGGTATTTTGTAGTTTTTTTATTTTTGTTGTTGACTTGAAGAACTTTTAGAAAGTCAGAAAATAACAAAAAATGGATTAATTTGGGATATTTGAGGGTTAGTTGAATGGAAAAAATGAAACTACAGATCATGTTTTAAAACAGATTAAACAGTCTGTCTCCTAATGTACTAATTTCAATTTTTCAATAACAATTTGTTATTGTTTTAGAATTTCATATATGAATAGTAATTCTATGAGAGTTTCAATCTCCTCAATGAATTTTCTAGTATCTCCTGTCACAAATTCATGGTCTCCTATTATGGCTGTCAAATGCATGTGTATGTATGTATATATTTATGTATGTATATTGTATGTTAACACTTTCCTACTTATATATGCATTTATCTATGGCTAACTACCAAGAAATAGATAATAAATGTGGGCATTCATCCCAGGAAGCAACTGATTTGCCCTCTCTCCACAGCCATGGAATCCCTGTAGCTCTTCATTTAAGGATACAAATATTTGGGATTTCCCAAGTCCATATTAATATGCCAACTATTATTATTATTATGATGATGATGATGATGATGATGATGATGATGATGATGCTAGTCTTGTTCAGTCAGCATATTTTTGAGAATTTTCAGAATTCTTTCTGGGAATTCTTGTCTTTACAAGCTTCTACCCCCCCCCCCTTTGAGAGTTTCTCTGAGTCTAGGTTTTATTTTAGCTTTTTTAATTTTTAAGTTAAATTAAAAACAATCTTATTTTATATACTAATCTCAGTTCCCTCTCCCTCTCATCTTCCCTTCCCACCTCTCCATCCACTTCTCAGAGAGGGTGAGACCTCCCATTAGGGATCATCAAAGGCTATAGGAGAGGAGAGGGAGAAAGGAGGATAACATAAGGGATCAGGAAGATCAAGTTGGAGGAAGAACAGGGAAGGAGAGCAAGGAAAGAGATACCTTAATATAGTCCAGGTTTAAGGATCACATTAAAGATACATCAGTTGTGATTTGGAACCTCAAAGCCATTCATTCTCTGCATTTTTGTCAGTTGTGTAACTCTATAATGATCTGCATCTATTTCCAGAAAAATCTTCTTTGTTGACAGGTAAGATTAATCTTATCTGTGCATGTAAAGATATTTATTTAGAATGCTGTTACAGAATATGTTGGTTTAAGAACTGACAGTAATAGGTTCAATGACATCTCAATTCACTAATAGTTGTCTAGTTTACATTACTAGGCATCAATTCTCTTCTGTTGAGTTTAAATTATATATATATATATATATATATATATATATATATATATATATAGTATTAGAATTTGGGTTATTGGCCCATTCATATATTTTCTGATCTCTAACTTCTTAAATATTATAATATTTCCAGGATAAACAGTATACCCAGGGCAAGAATTACAATAATAGGTTCCCTGACAGCTGTCCCACTGATGCTTTTGATACTCCAGAAAACAAGGAGCAAGTTCTAGAAAGCAATGTAAGTCTTTACATTTTATATTTCTTTACCAGAACAACTGAAGCAATACAGCATTTCTACACATAAAGGAGGTGACCAAAGACATTACAATTGTTATGAGCAATAAAAAAGTCACACTGTGTGGTTAATGACTTATAAGTAATAAATGCTAAGGGTTCCCTTAGATGATCTATAATTTTACATGGAGAAGATCCTTTTACAACAGCAAAACCCTGATCTTGTACTTATTATTCTGTAGAAAGTTTAATTAACATTCATGGCTGAATATTCATTAATGTAAGCATATACAATACAAATTCAGTTGTATTTTTCATGGTGACTGATGGACTCCAAATTGGCAATACAGTACATTCTGGCTTGTTCATTTCTGACTGTTCAGTAGTTACTGGTTCTGCTCCTTTTTATTTTGTTAAATGATAATTCAAAACTATTTGTTCTACGTTTACTTTTGTAACTGAAAACCACCAGAGAAATGAATCCAATGAACACTTTAGCATCTTTCTCAGGATAATGTAATTCTTTCTGTATGATGGCAAGTCTTATATCACATCAGCTCAAATTTATAATTGTTACAATCTCTCATTATGATTCCTTGCCATAACCCATTTTAGGATTGAGTCAAGTTTTGTTTAATGGCAAGTGTAGTTCTACAGTTCTCATTTAAACAATTATGATATAAATGAAGGAAAATAAAAGAAACATTAGTAAGAAAAAGAATTTATTGGGAGGGATTATTTTGCTAGAAACTTCATAAAGCACTCTACTGACTGCTATGAGTTTAATGTTCAACAAAATCTCATAACCATGTCAATGACTACATTTTCACATATACAACTTGTATCATCTCTTAAGTAAATTAATAGCTACAGAAATGTTAGAGTTTTTGAAGCAAAGCTGCCTGTATAGGGTTCTATTGAATTTCGTTTATTCTAATACGGTTGTTAAATTATGGTTACTTAGCCAGAAGTACTACTGAAATTGGTATGCAATCTACTGTATTCTTGGATTGAGCCTCTACTTCATCTTGTGAATGAAATGTCTGCATGGCAAGGAGATACTTATGGTATTATCTACAAAGCCACAGAGATTAAGGAAAAATTTAATGAACTCATGGTGGGAGTTAAAGCAATACTTAACAAGGTGAGCAGTCTTCGGACAATACTTATTTTTGTTCATGCTTAAATGAGGTGTTCTTCAAAGTAATTTTAAGAACATAGCACCCAGATTCCCAAGAGGTGTGGTGGGTAGTATTTGGTTGTTTGGTAGGTTATGAATATTTGTCACCATTTAGGTGGGGTAGGTTACAAATTACTACTGGTCATCATAAAGGTGGAAACTAAGTAAAGGGTGTTAGATTCAGAGGTACTTTCAAAAAATAGAAAAGGGGGAATATATGAATTATAGGATAAAAAGTTAGATTATTGAATGTACTTTTAAACTGAACAACTACTAGTCTTAAAATGAGATATTCTTTGAAATGGTCAATGTATTTTTAAATGTTGTTTATATATATTTATTATTTTTCCTTATTTTAGATAGCAATCCCAGTTTCCTCACTCCCAGGTCCCCCAATCTCCTCCTATCCCATTCTCCTCCCACACCACTGGGAGGGCAAGGCCTTCCAGGAGGGATCATCAAAATCTGAAGTCATTAGGAGTAGGGTCTAGGCTCTGCCTCATGCCTCTAGGCTAAGGGAATATCCCTCTATGAGGAATGTGCTCCCAAAGTCCTGTTGTGCACCAGGGATACATTGTGGTTCCACTGTCAGAGGTCCCTTAGACTGCCCAGGTCTTCTAGCTGAGACCCATGATCAGGAGATCTGAGTTGGTCTAATGCTGGTTTCTCAGCTATCAGGCTGGGGAGCCATGAACTCCCACTTGTTCAGGTTACCTATCTCTGTGAGTTTCTGAAATTTGGTACTGACCCCTTTTCTTAAAACTCCTCCCTCTCTACAACTGGATTCCAGGAGTTTGACTCAGTGTTTAGCTGTGAGTGTCTGCTTGTCTTCCCATCAGCTACTACATGAAAGTTCTATGCTGGCATATAAGTCAGTTATCAATCTCATTATCAGGGAAGGGCATTTAAGGTATCCTCTCCACTGTTGCTCAGATTGTTAGTTGGGGTCATCTTTGTACATCTCTGGACATTTCTCTAGAGTCAGTTTTCTCTTCAAACCTATAATGGCTTCTTCTATTATGGTATCTCTTTTCTTGCTTTCATCTATTCATCCCCTGATTCAATTTTCCTGATCCCACATGTTCTAATTTCTTGAGAATGTCCTTTTCTCCTGCCAAAGAGTTTAGTAGTTACTGATCAAATGTTTTTCTTTGCAAAAAGTAATTAAAAAGCAATGTAGTTCATGGAGACTATTAGAGAAAACCATGGCCAGTCAACGTAAAAAGTTGGGAAGGCCTGTTCCAATGGATACTTCTACAAAACATTTCCACATCTATGGGACATGGAACATTGCAGATGGGAAAGAAAGATTTAAGAATCATAGTATCAGGAAGTTTACATAAGAATATGTCTACTAGGAATGCCAGAAGCTTCATTTAGAGTTTCACAAACATGATTTCTTAAACATAAGATGAGCAAGCGTAACCCCAATAAATATAGCAAAGTGGCCAGAGCTTCAGAGGAGAGTCCATGAGGCTGCAATCCTACACAAAACAACTAAGGAATGTTGAGATAGGAAAAGCCGTCAGTTGGTTTTCCAATGGTTAGCTCTGAAAACATACATATGTGTAATATTACACAAACTGATTACACAAACGCGCGCACACGCGTGTGTGTGTTTAAATACATAATACATATAAACATGGAAATATAATAACAATTAATCAAAAATAGGCCATGAATTAAAATAAAAGCAAGGAACAGTATATGGGAGGTTTTGGAAGGAAGAAAGGCAAGGGAGAAATAATGAATTTTATTATATATATAAAAAATCACATCTGGAAAACAGAAAATGTAGGCCCATATCTTTTATAGTCTTACTATCAAAAGGGATACTAGCAAACCGTACCTCTCAAATTTACTTTACTCAGAATCCTTTATTTAGTAGTATCAGGAGATGCCAGAATTTTCTCACTTTGTAGTGTCTTTCCTGGGTAGAAAGACAGATACCTAGCTACCTCAGCAGATCCAGCACAGTTATTTGTTGAATATTCACCTCTTGAACCATCCAAAGCAATCCTCA
This sequence comes from Cricetiscus sungorus, assembly GCA_030556225.1. NCBI lineage: Eukaryota > Metazoa > Chordata > Mammalia > Rodentia > Cricetidae > Cricetiscus > Cricetiscus sungorus. Next base: position 2,844,857 of record JANBXA010000392.1, read on the forward strand.
TTTGTTATAGGCTTTATTGCATACACATTGTTTGAAGAATTGATTTGGCTGAAAATCAGAAGGGAAGTTGGTTTACTTCCAAATTCCATGACATAGAAAAAAAAATAAACAAAACTATGGCTATACAGAGGATACACAACATTTGCCCCTTTATAACCCTTGTCAAAAATTAAATAGCCACTTGCTGGTTGTTCATCTATCAAATCCTATAAGAAATATTTTATTAGTAATTTCATATGTGCCAGAAAACATATTCATTCGGGGTTCAATCAAGTATACCCATGAAAAACATCTATATTTTAGAATTTTGACTATACAGATACTGTCACAAATCTATATTTAGAAAGATTAAACATCTAAAATACTAAAATACAATTAATACTTGGCTGACTATCCTTTTGGTGATCATGCTCAGATTGGAGAGAAAGAAAATGATATCTACATTGTCTGGTCTGGGCTGCCATCCTTGCAGTCAAGCAATGAAGATGTTCGTCATTTTGCCTTTTATAACCTGATCCGCTGCTTGGTCAGAGATTCTCGCAGAATAAACACTTACCTTGAAGTCCTCAAGTACAGAATGATCCATCAAAACAACTGTTAACAGCAAATTTTGCCATCTGCTTCTGAGATGTACCTTGATATGACAATACTGTAAATCTCCCTTTAAAATTCTCCTTTTAGTCTTTGAAAATAAAAACTATTTGGAAGTTCTAAAGTCTTAGTCAATTGGTTCAAATGTCTTTAATTTATTTCATGTAAAATCAAAATATTTGACAAATGAGAGAAGTTAAGTACCTAACTAACACATTATGCAACTTACTTCAGAGTCCCAGAATGTTGATATTGTTTGAATCAAAAATAATGTTATTGCTATACAGTCTTTAAAATCCATAAAATAACATTGAATTTTGAAGCTACATTTTGAATGCCAACGAGTCTCTATTGGACTTTTTGAAAGGTACTGACTGACAATACAGATAATATGCATTTTCATTATTAGTATGTACTATGAAAATTTTCAGTAAGTGGTGAAGTTACACAACAGGGAAGGCAGAAATGAACAGATTCTCCATTTCTTCCTGTCCCTTCTGGATTTACATTCCTTGGTATATTCTTGAAACAGAGATTAGAGATAGAAAAAAAAAATTGTGCCATTAGTGACTTATGACACAATAGCAAAGAGTAATTTCTGATTACGTCTCAAAATGTGTTATTTTGAAGTAGTAAACACCTCTCTTGGGGAGCACTAGTGATTTTCTAAAGCACATGCTTGAACAACTCAACAATCAGTGTCCTTATCAACACAAGAGCTGAGCCAATTGTGATGGCCCCTCTAGTCATTGCTCTTTCTTCCTTCACTGGAAGAAAATTGCATCCATTTGTATTTTATAATTTAATATATTTTAGTTGGTTTTTGCAGCCAGTTTATTGAGTTGCTTGACTATGAGATATGAATTTGATGGTATGACAGAATACTCTTAGATAAATGAGAAACACCAAATATGTATTAGCTATGCTACAGTCTATAATATAATACATGTATATCTCAGATATTCAATAAAAGGTGCTAGAATTTTAGTGAATATATAGCATCGTAAAAAAAATCAGTAAGGGCTGGGCATGGGTGACGCATGCATTTAATCCCAGCAGCACTCAGGAGGCAGAGGCTGGCAGATCTCTTTCTCTCTGCAATTTCTTGGCCAGCCTGGTCTACAGGGCTAGTTCTAGGACAGGCTCCAAAGTAATATGGAGAAACCCTGTCAAGAGAAACAAACAAACAAACAAGCACAAAACAGAAAGAAAAAAATAAAGAAAGGAAGGAAGGAAGGAAGGAAGGAAGGAAGGAAGGAAGGATGAGAAGAAATTAGTAAGGACCCGATGCTATTGAACATATTGGACACCACTAATTATTTTGAGACATATATTTCTACATATCAAAATAACACCTGACTTCTCCATGAAAACTCTTAAGACCAGAAGGTCCTGAATAGGTGTTCTACAAATACTAAAAGTCCATAAATGCCAGCCCTGGCTACTATACCCAGCAAAACTCTCAATTACTATAGATGGAGAAAACAAGATATTTAATGTCAAATCCAGATTTTCACAATAATTATCTACAGATCAATTTATACAGAAAGTTTTGAAAGGAAAACTCCAACCCAAGAAAGTTAATTACGCTCACAAAAACATAGGCAATAGACAATCCTACTTTCCAGGACCCAAGGGTAAAGCAGGACACATATATTCACAATACCACCATCAACAACAAATCTAAAATAAACAAACATTAACAATCAATGCTCCTTCCTTCCCCTCTACAGTAATGGTCTTAACTTGCCTATAAAAGATACAGGCTAACAGAATGTATAAGAAGACAGAATCCATCCTTCTGTTGCATACAAGAAACACACCCAAAAAATCAAAGGCAGACATTATCTCAGGGTAAAGGGTTGGGAAAATATCTTCCAATCAAATGGAGCCAAGATGCAAGCAGATGTAGCTATCTGAACATCTAACAAGTTAGATTTCAAATCAAAATCAGTCAAAAGAGATGAAGAAGGCAATTTCATATTCATAACAGGAGAAATTCATCTCTAAAAGTCTTAATTCTGAATATCTATGCCCCAAATACAAAGGCAACAACATCTGTAAAAGAAATGCTAGTTGATATGAAAAACTCTACCAGGGAGCTCCTACAGCTGATAAACACATTCATCAAATTAGTAGGATACAAGAATAACTAAAAAAATCAATATCCCTACTATATACAGAAAATATAGGGGCTCAGAAAGAAATCAGAGAAACATCACCCTTTACAACAACATAAAGTATCTTGGGGTAATGATTACAAAACAAATGAAAGACCTATATAGCAAGAACTTTGTGTCTTTAAAGAATGAAATTAAAGAAGATACCAGAAACTTGAAAGATCTCTCATGCTCTTGGATAGGTAGGATAAACATAGTAAAAATGGCATTCTTGCCAAAAGCAATCTACAGATTCAATGCAATCCCCATCAAAATGCCAGCACAATTCTTCACTGACCTTGAAAGGATAATATTAAGCATTATAAGTGGGAAAAAACCACCCAGGATAGCCAAACAACTTTTTGCAATAAAGGAATTTCATGAGGCATCACAATCCCCAACATCAAGCTCTTCTATAGAGCTGTAGTCCTGAAAACAGCTTGGAATTGGCACAAAAATAGACAAGAAGACATATGGAATCAAAAATCCTGATATCAACCCACACACCTATGAACACCTGATTTTTAATAAAACATCTAAAAGTATACAATGTAAGGAGGAAAGCATCTTCAACAAATGGAGCTGGCACAATTGGATGATGGTATGTAGAAGACTGCAGATAGACCAATGTCTATCACCATGTGCAAAACTCAAGTCCAAATGTATACAAAACCTCAACATAAATCCAGCCACACTGAAACTCTTAGAAGAGAAAGTAGGAGGTACCCTTGAAGAAATTGGTACAGGAGACCACTTCCTGAACATAATACCAGTAGCATAAACACTGAGATAAACAATTAATAAATGGTACCTTCTGAAACTGAGAAGTTTCTATAAGGCAAAGGCCACAGTCCACAAGACCAAACTGCAGTCCACAGACTGGAAAAAGTTCTTCATCAACCTCACAGCTGAGAGAGGGCTGATCTCCAAATTATACAAAGAACTCAAGAAACTAATCACCAAAACACCAAACAGCCCTATTAAAAAGTGGGGTACAGAACTGAATAGAGAATTCTCAATAGAGAAATCCAAAATGGCTGAAAGACACTTAAGAAAAGTGCTCAACATCCTTGGCCATCAGCAAAATGCAAATCAAATGCCATCTTATTCCTGTCAGATTAACTAAAATTAGAAACTCCAATGACAGCTTATGCTGGAGAGGATGTGGAAAAAGGAGAACATTCCTCCACTGCTGGTGGGAGTGCAAACTTGTACAGCTAGTTTGAGATCAGTATGGTGGTTCCTCAAAAAAATGAGAATCAGTCTACCACAGGACCTGGAAATTTTGCTCTTAGGCATATACCCAAATGATCCAAATCCATGCAACAAAGACATCTGTGCAACTACAGTAATAGCAGCATTATTGTAAGAGAAGAAGCTGGAAGAAACCTATAAGGCCCTCAACTGAAGAATGGATAAAGATGATACAGCACATTTACACAATGGGCTACTACTCAGCATGAAAACAGACCTTGGGGAAGTAAGGTTGCAGAAACACACAAAGACAGCTGACCTGAACAAGGAGGAGCTAATGGACTGATAGCTTTGAATCCAGCATGGGACTGACTCAGACCCCCTGAATATGTGTCTCAGCTAGAAGGACTGAGCAGTCTAAGGGATCTCAGACAGTAGAACCAGGATGAATTCCTGATGCACAAAAGGAACTTGGGGACACATCCCCCATGGAGGGATATTCTCTTAACCCAGAGACAGGAAAGAAGTCCTAGTGCCTACTTCAAATGACTTGACAGATTTACATGACCCCACCTGTATAGCATAGCCCTACATGTGGAATGAAAGAAATACTGCTTGACCGATGACAGATCTCCTTGCCAAACTTTAGGCCAAGGCCAGAGTAAACAAGAAAAAATTAAAAAAAAAAAAAAAAGACAGTGGAATCTTGAAATTCAAAGGCAAGTGTGTGGAACTTGAAGAAACTATCCTGAGTGAGGTAACACAGTCACAAAAAGAGGAACATGAAATGTACTCACTCATATATGGATTGGAGATACAAAGCAAAGGATCACCAGTCTATAATTCACACCTCCTGAGATACAAGGAGAAACCTGAGAGATTCGTACAAGGTCTTATACAGAAGGGGAAAAGATTAAGAGCTCATGAACACATTGGGAGTGGGGGGGAGGAGAGAGTGGAGAGGGTGTTAGGAGAAAGAGAAGGGGAGTAGAGGAGAACATGCGGGACCAGGAAGATTGAATCAGTGGATAAATAGATGAGAGCCAAGAGAAAAAGAGAGAGAGAGAGAGAGAGAGAGAGAGAGAGAGAGAGAGAGAGAGAGAGAGAGAGAGAGAGGAGAGATAGACCATATTAGAGGGAGTTATTAGAGTTATTATAGGTTTGAAGAGAAAACTGAACCTAGAGAAATTTCCAGAGAATTACAAGGATGACCCCAACTAACAATCTGAGCAACAGTTGAAAGCCTACTTTATATGCCCTTCCCTGATAATGAGATTAATAACATATATGCCAATATAGAACCCTTATCTAGTAGCTGTTAGAAACAGAAGCAGAAACCCACAGCTAAACGCTGATTCGAACTCCTGGAATACAGTTGCAGAGAGGGAGGAGTGATAAGAAAAGGGGTCCAGACCAGACTATAGAAACCCACAGAGACAGCTGACCTGAATAAGGGGGAGCTCATGGACCCCCACCCAAACTGATAGCTGGGAAAATAGCATTATACTGATCATACTCTCTGAAAGTGAGTTTCAGTTAGAAGTCCTGGGCAGTCTAAGGGACCTCTAACAGTGGAACAACGATATGCCTGGTGCATTAAAGGACTTTTGGAGCATATTTCCCATGGAGGGATACTCCCTAGTGGCAGTGGGGGTGGGGTGGGGGCTAGACTTACTCCAAATAACTTGACACATTTTGATGATCCCTCCTGGAAGGCATCATCCTCCTTGTGGAGTGTGTGGGGGGATGAGATGGGTGGTGGTCGTCGGGCATGGGAGTGAGAGGGAGGTATGGAGAGGGAACTGAGATTGATTTGTAAAATAAGAAAAAAATAATAAATACAAAAAAATATTTCAAAGAAAATTTTAAAAATCTCATTCTACCATGACAGCATGACCTTTTATCAAAAAGAAAGAGAACACATAACCAGAAAATAAAATTTCTTCTGAACTGAAGTAAAGAACATAGTAAAATAATCATTGGCCATGATCAAATGATTGCCATTATTAATTTGCAATGGGTGCTCAACCGATAGAAAAAAATGTTTAATGCAGTTAGCAAATAGATATATAGCCACAAATTACATGGACATCTTAACGAAAAGTTATAGGCTTCAGGTAATGTTCAACATCTCTTCATAATAAATATCCAGGAACCTGGCAAAATTGGGAACATACTTAAAAACAATAAAGCAAAGCATAAAAAATCAACAGCAAATATTAAAGTAATGGGGATGAAGTGGCAACATTTATTATAAAACCAGGGAAAAGATAATACTCACTCTTATTCAAGAAGAGTTCCAAGTGTCTGGTGAAGACAATTCAAGGAAAGTTAAAATTATATCTATATATCTATATATTTCTATCTCTCTCTCTCTCTCTCTCTCTCTCTCTCTCTCTATATATATATATATATATATATATATATATATATATATATATATATATACACACACATATATAAAGTTTCAGCCACTATTTCCTACCAGATCCACTGCCATTTCATATATACCCAAATTTGTGTCCTCCTTAAGAAACAAAAATACAGAGTCCCATTATTATTGCCAATATATTCAGTTGTGTTGTGCCAAATATGGCACATTAATCCTACTAAGTGCCACAAATTTGAAGAAAGATAATTCTCTATCTCTAACAGTTATCAATTACTAATAGGTGATGTATGCCCACCTTTCCTCTCCCATGTTGTAGTTTTGTCTTGAGCTTTCATTAGTATTTCCAATCCTGTCACAACCATTGTGAATTCATGTCTGCAACTTCACTATTGAGTGCTAAAAATACCATTTTCTTTCCATCATCCACTGACTCTGACTTTTAGTCTTTCTACCTCTCCCATATTGATCCCTGAGCCTTGGGAGATGGGGGTGTGATTATATATGCACCGTTTAGGGCTGAATACCTGAAAGTCATGTAATCCTGTACGTGCAGTTCTGGGTCTCTAGGTTGACTCCCATAATGTTGATGAAGGTTGAGAGATGCATAAATCTGAGAATACAGTGAGTCACTGGGAATCAGTTTAATTCTATGTATTTTTTTATCAAAACAATGCTAGCAGGTTCTTCCCTAGGACCATGTTCTGTCTAGCCACAAGTTTGGGGACTTGATAACTATTATAACTACAAGATATAGGTTCTGTTTTGTGGAGTAGTCATTAAGCCAACCAGAAAAGTGGCCAGTTACTCCCATGATATTCATGCTATTATAGTACCAATGGACATATCTTCCCAGGAAGGCTGTTATTATAGCTCACAGGTTTAATCTCTGACTATGTGTGATGATTACATTTCTTTTCTTGTAGCATGCATAGTACCATCCAGTAATATGAACACCAGCCAGTAGTGATGAAGCTTCTAGGTCTATATCAAAAGTTGATTTCTTTTCTGTAACACAAGTGAATGTTATTCTCAGAAATCAAGTTCTTGAGAATAACCAAGAACACTGGCATAGGCTTTTCAGTTTGTGGTCTATGGGTCCTAACTGGCTAAAAACTCCAAAAGACACTATTTATGGCACTGGGCTTTTGATTTGTTGCCCCATGGTATGTAGTAGTGGCATTGTCATCCCCTTACAGGGTTACTCTATTCTAACTTTTTAAACTAGCTGTATGTATGGAAATTTATGTATGTGGATACACACATATGAAAGATTACATAGTAGTAGGGTTCAATATGACGTTTTGTAGTATCTCCACAAACATTATACTCTACAGCCCTCCACTATCCACCCCAATTAAACTTTTCCTGTTCTGCTATTCCATTTTAATAATTATACAACTATATTATATTTTTCTTCCTTTCAAAACCCTCTCTGTCCATGGCCCCTCAATAACTTTCCAACCTCTATGGGATTAAGAACATTGGTATTTGTTGTTATTACTATAATTTAAATTGAAACTGGGTATGAAATTCATACAGTATTGATCTTGTCTGTCAAGTTAACTTGGCCAGCAGGATAGCTAATAATTCCATGTAAGTATTAAGATTGTGTTTTCCAATAGTGGGAAATATCACTGACATTTTTGTGGAAATTATTTGAAACTATAGTTTTTTGGCAATATAGCCATGTGCCCAATGTTAATTTTGCTATTTACTTAGTTTAGAATTATATATATCTTGGAGAGTCTCCTTCAACATATTCCTTCCTGGTTTTAAAGTTTTCAACATAGAAACCTTTGATTCCTCTTTCATTTATAAGTACATTATTTCATATTTAGAAGATAGTGTGAATAGAATTTTTTTGACATTTTCTGGTGAAAGTCATTTTTGGAATATAGACAACCTACTATGAGTTTTAATTCCATACATCTGTTCACTTTATGAAATTGCTGTCAGATGTAATCATGTTCTGGCAATAATTTTTGTGTTCTTGAATTATAGAATCATGTAGTATGCAGTAGTGAGACTAAAATACTTCCTTTTTATTTCCCCTTTATTGTAATCTCTTGTTTTACACTTCTAGTAAAGATTTTAATCAAAATATTGAATGAGAGTCGAAGAAGGAGAATGGACACCTTTGATTGAAATTTAAAAAAAAATAGTTTTCCCACCTAGTATAATGGTGGCTTTTAATTTATTATATTTAGCCTTCCTCGTATTTGGGTCTATTCATTTTTTTCTCAGTTTTATGAGGGGATTTATCCTGAAGAGATATTGACATATGTAAAAGGCCTTCTTTACTTCTATTGAGATAATAATATGATTTGTATTGCTTGGTCTCTTCCTGCTATCATCTATTGGATTTAGGTTTTATATGTGTAAGAAAATAGCTTAACAAGGTGAACAAACATCTTACTGCATGTTAAATTATGTTTATACATATTGTATTAAAAATAAGTGCCTCTGTGCTCATCAGGAAAATTGTTTTATAGTTTTGTGACATTTTAGACATTTGTTGATATTATAATTAATAATATCTCTCCATTCCTTTCTTTCCTACAGCCCCTCACTTATAACTATTATTGCTTGTTGACAAATTCATGGCCTCTTTTTCTTTTTTACCACTGTCTGTTTGTGGCATCATGGTCATGTTGACTCTGAAAATGTGTTTGGTAGTATGCTCTTTCACTGTACATGTTTAGTAGTTTGAGAAACATTAAGGTTAGCCATTATTTGGGGATCTGGCACAATTCAACAGTGTGTCTGTCTTTTATTTCAGGGAGGTTTGCATTATGGCTGCTTCTTTCAAGAATGTTTATAAATAGATCTACTTGACTGTATTTCAATTTCTATGACAGTGTAATGTAATTCATCCTCTCATATTGTTTTTCTTCCATCCATATATTCATCCACTTAACCTCTCACCTGTTCATTAATTCATGTATCTACCCCTGACTCCCGTGTTTGTCTTCTATGTGCTTCTTTCCTCTCTTAACAGCATCATTTGTAATAGTGAAAACCGAAAACAACCTAGTTGTCCCTCAATGGAAGGATGGAAGAATGAATATATATATATATATATATATATATATATATATATATATATATGGTACATTTACACAATGGTGTATTACTCAGATGTTTAATGTGACATCAGCAAATCTGAAGACAAGTGAATGAAAGTTTTTTAAAAAGTCCTGTGTGAGTTAACTCAGACCCAGATAGGCAAACATGGTATGTACTTACAAGTGGATATAAGCAAATGAAGGACAACCATGCTGCAATCCACAGCCTCAGAGAAGCTAAGTAACAAGAAGGACCCAAATAAGAATGCATGGACTTCTCCAGAAAGGGAAAATAGAAGAGATATCCTAGGTAAACAGCAGGGTTGGTGGGATGGGAACACGACACATTGGGTTGGGGATTGGATGGAAGGGGAGAGTATTGAAAGAGCTGTCCTGATGGGGGGCTAATCTCAGGGATAGAAAAAACCCAAGAACCTGCAAGGATGACCCAGAATAAGATACCTGGTAATAGTGGATAAGTAGCCTGATCTGGCCATTCCCTTATAATTAGATGGGTGACTACCCTAATTGTCATCATATAACCTTCATTCAGTAACTGATGGAAGCAGATGCAGAGATACTCAGCCATATAACGGGTCTGAGCTCTGGGAATCCTGTTGAAGAAAGGGTGGAATGATTATGCAAGCCAAGAGACCATGGTCATCACAAGGGAACCCACAGAAAAAGTTAAGCTGGGCTCAAAGAGGCTCATAGACACTGAACTGAGAGCCAGGGAGGCTGCATGGGGCTGACCTAAGCTCTCTACATATGTGTGGCACTTGTATAACTTGGTTTACTTAAGGGAACTTCTATGCAATGAGAGCAGGGCCTGTTTCTGCCACTTTGGCTGGCTTTGGAAACTTAATCCTCATTCTGATTTGCCTTAGTCAGGCTTGATACAAAGGGAACAACTTAGACCTGCCACAACTTGGTATGCCATGCTTTGTTGACAACCATGGTAGGACTGTCCCTTTCTGAACAAAAGAAGAAGAGTGAATGGGGGGGGGGACAGAGGGGAGGTTGGCAGAGAGAATGGAAAGAGAGATGGGAGGGAAAACGACAATCAAGTTGCAAAATAAAAGGATAAATTTTATTAATAAAAAGTTTTAAAAGCTAGACAAGAAAAAACATTACTTAGGAAAAAATAAAAGGAGTTTGTGGATTAGGAAATAAAGGAGGAAAGATTATAAAAAATGAAACAATGATAGATTATGAAGGAGAAGACACAGTTAGAATAATAAAACCTAAGTCTACAACTGAGAATATTCAAAGTCAATGTCAGACATTCATCATATGTAGAAGAATCAAAATATCTTCCTGTTCCTTTTCAGATCATAGTACAATAAAATAAGAAATTAATATCAAGTAAACTGCACAATCCGCACAAATACATGAAGGTGGAATGATTTACTGTTTAGTGTGTCACTGAAGAAATAAGAGAGGAAATTTAATAGTTCCTAGAGTTAAAAATATCAAAGCACTGCCTGTCCTAACATTTAATGTATAATTGGAACAGAAAAACAGTTGTTGATAATGGAAAGCAAGTAGGCCTCTATCTTCAGCAGCAGGAAAGGCAACTGATTGCTTCATCAGAGTTCCATTGCAGATATCCCTGGGGTATCTACATCATAAAGAGATGATGATTTTAAGACACATGCTATATGAGGAGTGTATCTAGTTCAAATAAAATGATTATAGAACAAAGAAGGACTTGTTCCACACAGAGAATAGAAAACATGCAGAACATACCTATGGAACTGTAAAGGAGAAGCAAATTTATAGTGGGGCTTAAGATATAGTGAAGAAATTTTGAGAAATTAAAATTTACATCCTAAAACAATTTTTACTTTTAAAAAAATTGACTTTGAAATTTCTTTATATATATGTATATATGCATATTATTTTTTCTTATTTTACATATTGATCCCAGTTCCCTTTCCCTTCATTCATTTCATCCTACACTGACATGCCCCATGAACCCCTCCCATCTCATTACCTGCTCCACCCCACAGGGAGGGTGATGCCTTCCAGGAGGGATCATCAAATTCTCTCAAGTCATTTGGAGTAGTGTCTAGGCCCTCCCCCCACCTTAGGCTAAGGGAGTATCTTTTCATGGAGAATGTGCTTCTAAAGTCTTTCTGTGCACAAAGGATACATCCTGGTTCTACTGTCAGAGGTCCCTTAGACTGCCCAGGCATTCTGAGACCCACGTTCGGGGGTATGAGTCAGTATAATGCTGATTTCTCAGCTATCAGTCTGGGGATCTAGAAGCTCCACCTTGTTCATGTCAGCTACCTCTGTGGATTTCTGTAGCCTGGTCTTGACCCCTTTTCTCATCACTCCTCCTTCTCTGCAACTGGATTCCAGGAGTTCGGCTCAGTGTCTAGCTGTGGGTATCTGCTTCTGTTTCTATCAGCTACTGGATGAGGGCTCTGTGATGGCATATAAGTTAGTTATCAGTCTCATTATCAGGGAATGCAACATAAAGTGGCCTCTCCACTGCTACTCAGATTGTTTGTTGGGGTCATCCTTGTAGGTCTCTGGTCATTTCTCTAGGTTCAGTTTTCTCTTCAACCTATAATGGTTATTTTAGCATCTTGTTTTCTTCACTCTCATCTATTTAACCACTGACTCAATCTTCCTGGTCCCACGTGTTTACCTCTCCTCCCCTTCTTTTTCTCACAACTCCCTCCCTACTCACAACCCCCCCCCAATAAGCTCAGGAGATCTGATTTATATTTCCTTCTGTGAGGGACCTTGTATGAATCTCTTAGATTCCTCCTTGTTTCTCTGGTGATGTGAATTATAGGCTGATGATCCTTTGTTTTATGTCTAAAATCCATATATGAGTGAGTACATACCATGTTTGTTTTTGGTGACCGGGTTACCTCACTCAGGATGGTTTCTTCACGTTCTATCCATTTGTCTGAGAATTTCAAGATTCAATTGTGGTTTCCTCCTCCCTCCCACTGAGTAGTATTCCATTGTGTAAATGTGCCACATCATCTTTATCCATTCTTCAGTTGAGGGGCAGCTAGGTTGCTTCCAGGCTCTTGCTATAACAAATAATGCTGCTATGAATATAGTTGAATAGATGTCTTTGTTACATGGATGTGGATCATTTGGGTATATGCCTAAGAGCAGATTTCTTGGGTTCTGTGATAGACTGATTCCCATTTTCCTGGGGAACCACCATACTGATCTCTAAAATGGCTGTATAAGTTTGTACTCCCAGCATAAGTGGAGGATTATTCCCCTTTCTCCACATCCTCTCCAGCATAAGCTGTCATTAGTGTTTCTGATTTTAGCCATTCTGACAGGCATAAGATGGTATCTCAGTGTTATTTTGATTTGCATTTTGTTGATGGCTAAGGATGTTGAGCACTTTCTTAAGTGTCTTTCAGCCATTTGGGATTCTGCCAGCCTGGTTCCATAGCTATGCCAACCACAAATAACACACAGGGACACTGTATTGATATAATGGTGTTGGCCAGTTACTAGTTTCTTATCAGATAGCTCTGTCTTAAATATTAACCCATTTCTATTAATATAAGTATTTCCAAGTGGTCTCATCACTGGAGAGTGAGCCTAGTATTCTGCCCCCTTGCGCCTACATGTTGAATATCCATCCTACCTCTCCACAAATCCTTCTTGTCTCCTAGTTCCCCCTATCTTGCTTTGCTTGGCCAACATTGCTTTATTCATTTACCAATAAAGAACACATATTTACAGAATGACATCTCCCATTATATCCTCTTTTGTGTCTAAAATGAACTAAAGGGTTTTAACCTAAATATAGCAAAATATATAACAAAACAATTATCATATAAAAACCACAGTTAACAATATTTAGTCCATTTTCACTTAGTAAGATTTAAAGAAAATATTTCATCATATATTCTACTTTTGTGAGTCTAAAGTCCTATATGTAACTTATCTTTAATCCTAACTAATGAAAACTGTAACCATAACTATCTGTCTTCAACTGCTTCAAAGACCACAGAAGGATAATATACAAACTCTATAAATGACAGAGACAACTTGCCTGGTCAGTCACTTGAAATTCTTCTGTAATATTCCATCTTCAGCTAATAGGCCATGATGTGTCTGGCCAACTCCTTGGCAAACCCGGAAACTTTAAACTGTCCACCTGTATTGGCAGTTTGTCAGTCGTTTTTCTCTGTGTCCTGTAGAATGTCTGGCAGACTCTTCCATGAAGCAGGAATCCTGTATCAATGTCTATCATGAATCAGCAGTCACTTTCATGTGGATCTTGCCTGTCCAGTTTTTATAGCATAAAGTCAAACTGTCCAGACAAGTACAGTATCTTGCCCAATATGGCTAATCTTCCCATATTGGGAGTAAACACCATAAAGAGTTTTTTTGATGTCCATCTTCCTTTCTGACATAGGTGATGTTGTCAGGTGCAACATAACCTGTTAAGAAAAATCCTAAACCATTTTAAATGCCATATTCTGTATGTCTTTGAAAGGTTTGAAGAATATTTATTCATCTCATGTATATCTGTATATTTAGAAAACCTAACTGACATAAACATAAGTTTTGACTATCATATGTAACTGTTTATAATCTGTGCTAAATTATATATTACATTTCTAAATGAGCTATATAAACAAAATACTTAAACAAGAGGAGAAATATACATATTACAAAATTGACCTTAAATTTGTATCAATAAATTAAAGTCCATTCCAAAACAAATTATATATTTCTGTACCATAATTATATATTTCTGTACCATAATTCCCTTCATTCCTTTAAAAACATTTGTGGTCATTAACCATTTATAACCAACCCCATATAAATGGAAACAAACATTTATAATCAGTATTTTAGAATTTTGGCTTTGTTCTTTTCAAACTGCTTCCTGCTGGTAGGGGGTGCGGTCATGGAGATGCTAAGAAGAAATAAAAACCCTAGCTGTAGTGGTCTACAAGGCTGCCTTGTCCCAGCTGTTTTGAATGTTGGATCATCTGAGATGCTGTTTCAGGGGGTCTGGCTTGATCAAACCATGTTAGTCTCGAAGGAATGCACAGCTTTTCATTTGCTGTGGAAACAAAATAGAAATTCTTTTTCCCAGTAACCTGCCCTTAGACTTAAAGTATGGAGTCAAAGCAAGTTTAAAATACATAAATCGAATTAATCCAGCAACATTTTTTAAACAATTGTTGCTATTTCCTCAGTAGTAAAACAATACAAAGACAACACAATAGCATACAGTATCCAAATCCAAATTCTCTCTGTTTTCCATCTTTACATGGCTTTTTTTTTTTAATTACTCTATTTCTTTTATTTTTATTTTTTATTTATTGAGGCAGGATTTTTCTGTATAACTTTTGCCTGTCCTGGAATTTACTCTGTATATCAGGTTCACTTTGAAATCATAGAAATCTGCATGCCTCTGTCTTGCGAGTGCTGGAATAAAGGCACGTGCCAACAATGCCCCAATTACTCTCTTTTTAAAACCACTTTATCCTGTTTCTTTTTCTTTTCCAAGCCTGTGTATATTTTAAAACACGCTGTAACCCTTTAGAGGTTTTTTGGTTTTTGTTTTTTTTAAATCTGAATTTGTCTTTACTGTAAATATTTATCGTTTTGTGGCCAGGAGTCTTTTATCTGGTAAACAACAACTTTGCTAAAATGAAAGCCACAGATGTATTACCTGCAGTCAATCAAAGATGGTGGGGGTAAGTTTAAGGCCAGTACCGAGAACTGTGCTCACTGCCTTGCTCTATGCTACCATCCATCAGCATGGTTCTGGCTTGGAGATGTGGTCCCTTACAGTTCCCATAAACACCATTAAGTTGTTAGCAAAACTCTTTAAAAGCCTATGGTTTTTTTTTTTTGTTTTTGTTTTTGTTTTTTTTGTTTTGTTTTGTTTTGTTTTTTGTTTTTTTTTTTTTTTTTTTTTTTTGCCACTATGCTGAATCAGGAAACCTCCCTTAAAGGAACCAGGCAAATCTCTGCTTGTCTCAAGCAAAACAGAACCCAACTGAGAAAAATGCTAGAATGAAGAAGCTTTGCTTGTCTCTTTTATTTGTTTCTAAAAATGCTTTTTAAGCTTTTGTCAAGTTTTAAGTGAAAGCTCTCATGCCCCATATTGAGCCCCATTTTGTTACATAAATGTTTATCCACTAGCCTGGTCCCATAGCCACACCAGCCCAATAACACACAGAGACACTGTATTTATATAATGCTGTTTGCCTCTGTCCTACATGTTGAATCTCATCTCACCTCTTTCCAAATACTCCTTGTCTCCTAGTCACACCTATCTTGCTTTCCTATTGGCCAACAGTGCATTATTCATTAACCAATAAGAGAAGCATATTTACAGAATGACATCTCCCATCAGGATTCCTTTGTTGAGAATTCTCTATTCAGTTCTGTACTGTTTGAAATTTCATACATGATTTTGGTGTATCTTCATTATATCCACTACTTGCTCCTCCTCTTCCCAAATTCTCTTGAGACTGTGGCATCACATAGCAATTGTATTGTCTTGGCTGTGCTTCCATTGTGAACCTTATTTCCTAAGGACAGCCTTGTTTTGAAGACACATTATAAAATTTGCATTTCTTGTAATGACACATGGATTAGGTAATTGAGAGTTTCATATTTTGGTTTTAATAACTTGACTTCCATTATTTTCCTGTGAAGCAAATTGTGAATTTTTTTTGCAAACTTTGTATCTATTATTTGTGATGAATGTGATTCTAACTTTAATGACAGATATTTATTCAATGAACAAAAGACAATAGGCTTTTTAGATTTGGACATCTTTAAAGAGAATTTTTTTTTATTTTTTTACTTGCCCAGGATACACACACACATACACACACATGCATTCACAAGCTGTAACATTAAAGAAACTTCTCAGCAATGAACTTCATGGACCATCTCCAAAGCAGATGGGGTTGATGAGCACTTAGCAATCTTTCCCAGTTATTCGACACTTCAGTGTTTTGAGATGATTTGCAGTGTAGAATATATTAAGGCGTAGGCAGTAGGAAAGGTTAAACATTGCCAAAAACTTATTCTTTTTGCTATTCGATTTTATGTAGGGAAGATATTCCCAGCTAGGGAATTTTTCCTTCATCTTTCCTGTAGGATAGGCCTAAAAATCAAAATGATAGTTATTTATTTATTATTTATTGATTATATTAGTAACATTTGTTTCTCCTTGTTTCTTATGTGTTCGCAGAAATACATTTGTAAATGCTGATTCTATCAAAGGTATGGATTTTCATTTATATAGGCCAGGAGACCCTCAAGCAGTTAGTCTTTTCAAAGCTATGATTAAGAGTCATGTGTATTTGTCTTAATATGTAATTGATTGGAAATGAAGTATTCCCCTTGAGAAGAAAACAGAGGAAAAGGGGGAAGTTTGTATTCGACTTTGAGAAAGTGGAGGAGATAATTTCAGTTTCTCATTCACAAAAACTTTACTTGTCCTCTGTATTTCATAGAAGCTGTTATATGCACCTCTATTCTTTTATGCATTTCAACTAAATCTATTCTTTACACATCTTGTGTATGAACACCTCACATGTAATGAGGATCAGATAGTGGTTTAACATGCAGAGCCAAGGGATGACTGTCAGAAGAGCTGAGCTCTTTTCACTTCACCCAGGAAAGAGGTTATCTAAGTGTACAGGAGGAACAGCTGTGTTTTCTTCGGCTCCTTGGGGTGGGAGGTGGGGAGTAGCAAGCATCTCAGGGAAAGTTTGACCTGCCAATGACCTCTTAGGACACTGATTCTCAATCTTAATGCTGCGACCCTTTGAAACAGTTTATGTTGCGGTGATACCCAAATATAAAATTATTTTTATTGTTACTTCAAACTGTAATTTTGCTACTAATATGGATCAAAATGTAACTATCTGTGTTTTCCAATGTTCTTAAGTACCCCTGTAAAAATGTCATTGGATCCTCTAAGGGTTTGTGACCTACATGCTAAGAACCATTGTCTTAGGAGAAGATAGTCCATAAGATGAGATATCTACATTTCACTCTGGCAAGGTGGGGTATTTCAGAATACGTTAAGAAAATTGAACAATTCACCTCTCTTATGAATGGCAATAACTAATAGGAAATTGCTTACCTTGTTGAGTATCCACCTAAGGTCATCCAGGAGTTCTTTGTTGTTCTCTTCAATTTCTTTGGCTTTTAAAATCATAGTTTCAGGGGCGTCTGGCATGGCACTCAGTTCAAGTGTGAGATGGAATAGAGGGCTTGTCCAGGCACCCACATAATTGATCAACATTTTTAAATATTTTTTGTTCTAAGCAAACACAACAGAACCATTGAATTAAAATACTTTCAATATAGCAGATTAGTTGCTTATAATGTATATGCAAAGAAGCTTAACTCAAACATGTTTTTGTATATATCATATATATTGTATAGATGTTACATAGTGTGGCCATGTAAAATTTAAACAATTAGTCTATTGTCTATAAAATAAAGCAAATTGTGATGTTTATAAATTAGTGTTTTTCTGAGGTTATGTCATCATGTTTGTTTTCCCTATGAAATTCTAACAGCTATCTTCCCATTGAGATCTTCATTATTTGGTTATTTTGCTTATCAATTGGTAACTTAGGTCTTGCTGTGACTCAATTGAAGTAAATAAGAATTCACTCAGGAAAGATAGATCCAGGGACTAGTGGCTCAAATAATTTTCACTCAGAGATTAATACACATCAATAGATCATGACATTCATCAACATAACCATTTAAGATTTCTAGGTGAATTTAGGGCATTAGAAGAAGAACACAATGAAAAGAGCATTGCCCCCATTAACAGGCTTTTCCCTTGTCTATGACAGAGCAGGATATTTGTTGGTATGTATAGATGAAAAACTATGCATACATGAAGAACATTGGCTTTAATAACAGAATCAATGGGAGTCGTAACAGAATTTTATCCTTCCATTATTTAATGTTCGTATGTTATTGAAACTATTCTCTCTATTGATGTTAGTATCCCCAGTGGTCATAAAAATGAAACTACAGCCTATTAGTTACAATAAAAAAATGTAAAAGTCATTAGGAGAAGGAGAAGGCAACTGGTGATAGCTATACATGCAAGCGTGATGTCATGTGATTAAGATTGAAATTTGTACTTGAATGAAATACACATTAGAATTCTTAATTTCCATACAAGTGTAAATACAGCTTTTCAAGACCTCAATTTCCTTTTTTATTCAAATAATATCACCCTCTGTTATGTCTTTTCTAATTTCAAAAGAGCAATGCTAAGAGAGTGCTTTGATATGTTTAGCAACACTATAGCTCTCAAGAAACATTTCCTTTATATTTATGTTCTAGTTTTTCCTTATTGTTGTTATATAATATTCATTTTAAATCATATTCAGATATGATGTTACAGGGAGACAAGGAGCTGTAATTTGTAGACCTTCCCATCATGAATTGGGACATTATTGATCCTAAGAATCATAATAATTGTATCTCACAGGACTGTTCTGCTCATCCGTCTTTCAGTTAAGATGTAGACAATTATAGAGAGATGAAGAGAGATCTCCATTGTTTTCTGCATATATGATTACCACATCTGTCATAATGGCTGCAAAATCTGATAGCACCACAATACAGAAGTGTATTGCTTTTGGTGTTTAGTGAAAAACCCAAAATAGAAACTCACTTTGATATTTTCTTGTTCAATTCCACGAATTGGAGGGTTTGTACTATTAGCGTGGCAGTACATTCTTGCCCTGAGAACAGTCTGATTCCTCCTATTCATTTGTATAATCTGCAAATAAAACAAAAAATTCAGTTAGAGTTCAGAAAGTATATGAGTTCATGACCAGAATTTTAATGCATTTTGATGGATTTGCAATTTTTAACAATAAGTACTCACAAAAAACAGAAATGAAAGAATTAAGAAAGTGCCCATCAACTAATTCTGTGTCTGTTGGATCTGCAAATTAATTTGGCATTTCACTAACTTTTGAACCATTTAATTCCTCTTTTATTCTTCTGTCTTTCCACTCTTTCTAAAAGTTACTATTTGGAAAGCAAACACAGAAGAAAGCAAATTTATCAAGAACTGAGTGTTTTACATGATCATTTTTAGTATTTCAGCATGAAACCCTCACACATATTTATTAATATTCCTATTTTCTGTGAAAAATATTGAAATTTCTCTACCCAGGCATAAGAATTTCAAATGTATTCAGTTAACACTGAATACATATGGCTATGTAATAAAAGTTTATAATAGTTTTAGAATAAAATTGTGCTCATTGTCATAAAATTACTCATGAAAAATAGAGCATTATATAGAAAACTCTAAGCAAGGAAAAATCAAAATATACAAAATTATTAATTAATGTTCATATGTTATATTATTCATTGTATGTTTTGTATGAAATATTAAACTTACATAAATAATTTAGGTTATCTGACTTATTTCTAACAATTGCCTAATTCAAGAAAGGTTAATGGACTATTGTCAAGGTTGGAATGTAGTAAAACTGTCACTTAAGGACAAGAAATAAAAATTCAGCTTTCTCATCTAAGTTGAGATTGATGACATGAGACTCCTTAGAGGAAGCAGCTGGAAAGAAGGAGGGTACTTACCAGAGCCGAAAATGCTCTAGTAGAGAATTCATTGTGGAACTGAGTCATGTTAAGAGGGAAAAAATAACACTTAGTCAATAAGAATCCAACATGAATACATGTTTATTTCAAACAGACACATTCTTTTAATATCCATCATACTGAAGGTTTGCCTATTGTCTCTTCTTTTGTGTTTTCTGACCTTGAGATATGAGTTGTAGCAATCAGTAAGAAGGCAACAGACCTACTTCTTTACTTTGTTGTTGTTGTTTTGGTTTTTTGTTTTGTTTTGGTTTTTTTGGCTTTCTGAGACAGGTTTTCTCTGTATTGCTTTGGAGCCTGTCCTGGAACTAGCTCTGTAGACCAGGCTGGACTCAAACTCACTGCCTTCTGGGTCCTGGGATTAAAGGTGTGTACCATCACTGCCTTGTGAAACAGACCTACTCTTCTAATCATGCCCTGTTATTGAACAAACTCTACCACTAAAAATATTTTTAAACCCAAATCCTAGTACTTGGGGGCTTGTTGAAAGATTAGGTCTCTCTCTGTCTCTGTCTCTCTCCTTATTTCCATCCCTACTTCCCTCCTATTCTTTCTTTTCTTCTTTCCTTCTCTCTCTGTTATTCATTTATTTCTTCTTTCTTGTCTTTTCACAAGCATTAGGTTATCTCTGTTCCAAATACTTAGTTTACTGAAACAAGCATCTGATACAGTGCTAAATAAAGATGGGCAATAGAAATCTGTAATCCTGAATGCACCATCAGGAAAAGTGTTCTTACCCCAGCCACATTTTAAAGGTTTCTACCACAGCTTTTTTTTAAGATAAAAAAAAATTGGAGAAACTATACAAAGATCAATAGGTTCTTTAAAATTTTATGTAACTGTCTCATTGACCCTGTCAATATTCCAGTAGTTGGTGTTTCCTCTACCAATTAATATGTATTTTCTGATATTTAGGTCATGACATTTAATGTCTTAAGTTTCTAGTTCATTTAAAACATCAGCATGAAAGTTAAGTACTTACAAACTCTTGATGCATTTGTTCAGCAAGTTGAAGGATATTTTCCGCTCGCTTGATGGCACTGTTAAAGGTTTCCACAAGGGGGTTCCAACAGCCTCCCTCTTCTGTATGACATTCAGGAATTGATGCAGCTTTCTCCCACAGGAGCAGGTTCAACACCAGCAGCAACAGTGTCCCTGCTACAAAGAAACTAGATCCTCTTAGGAATGGTGCAGTAATGCAAGTTTTCCAAAGCTTAACCACTTCAGGAAAGTTTTATCAGGCCAAAGATTTCTTTACTCCCTAACTTAATATTGAATATCTGAAATGACAGATAAAACCATTGTGAGTACTTCGACAATTAACCATATTTTCCTATATGATTAGTTTGAGAAACAGGTGGCTTTTCATATTTTTACATTTTTTCAGAAGTGATTCTAGATTTTACAAATATCTAGAACTGAAATTAACTTTCAACTAGTATTTTTAAGTCATTCTCTTTAGGTAGGTTAATGTCTTTGGTGTTTAAGCCCATTTTCAGTTACTAAACTCTTGAAGAATTTGTAATTTTTAAACATCAGGTCTGTTGTCAGCATTTTGGACACTGAAATGACAAGGATATCACAATTTATATGTTTGCTTTCTCTACATGTTAGTCAACAAATACATGATTACTAATACTGAAAATTTATGTAGACTAATGCTCTTGTACACTGTAAAAATTTTGGTTTAACACAACACTGATTGACCAGTAGCCAGGCAGGAAATATAGGCAGAGCTACTAGTCTATGAGATTTCTGGGAAGAGAAAAGCAGAGAGGGAGTCACACAGACACAGAGGACACAGACACAGAGGAAGCAAGATAAGAATGCCTTAATGAGAAAAAGTAGCAAGCCATGTGGCTAAACATAGATAAGAATTATGGGTTGTAAGAGCTAGATAGTAATAAGTCTGAGCAATAGGTCAGTTTATAATTAATACAAGCCTCTGTCCATGTATTTGGGATCAAATGTCTGGGAAAAGGAGGTGGGCCAGAAAGTTTCATCTACAGATGATGAAGAGAATGTTGTCCTAAAAGCGATGTCAGTTTGGAACTGTTAATTTATGGAAAAATTCAACACAGTACAAATTTGTCAAAAACTTCAGATTATTTTCTTTAAAGTTAATCTATGTAAAAATTCTCTGAGCAGATTAGATTATCATAATTGTAATGTAAATATATTTATGAAGGAGAAGTTTTACATGGCTAAATGATTTTCCTAATGTCTAATCATTGACTAATGGTGAAAGCAAGACACCAACAGTCAGGGCATTGGCCTTTACCTGATTATAGTAGGATCAGCTGTTCATACTGTGCACCTTTCAAGAGAGAACATAGCCACAGTTCTGAGACTTGGTTTTATCACAGTTCATTGCCATTCCTGGCAAAGAATAAACTTTATTACTAGGATATTACAAGAGAAATTCTACAAGATGATTTGACATATGGTTTTTACTCTATAAAATCACTCATATTTAAAAGTTTTGACAGTGATCAGCACTGACTTCAGTCTAAAATTTGCTATTCATCAAGCAGTTCAACACAAGGCCAAAACACAAGGCTGAAGGAACATAGTAGAAAAGGAGAGGAATCAACATCAAAGCTAGAGGTCCAGAGTGTTTACTGAGAAAAAGTGTCATTTGGTTATACAGTATCAAGTAGTCTGCCCTAAATTCATAGACATTTGAGCAACACTGAATAGATTCAGCAGTTGTTTGTATGTTTATATATAAGTATAAATGTAAATATAATGATTAAAGAGAAATCAGACCTGACCTTTAGAGGGACCACGGGAAAGGGCTTTGGGGGATTGGAGGAGTAGAACAATACAATATTCATCACGTATGTAATTCTCAAAAAATATCTAAAACTGTAACAATGTCTTCCTAATTCACTTCAAAATATAATATTTTTGTTATCGTCTCTTCTTTTCTACCATATATCACCTACAAAATATCTCACTTTGTCAGCACTCCTTGCTCTTCCTTTTGTGATATAATTTGGCTTGCACTAACCTGAAAAACAGTACAAGACAGAAGCTGCCATTTGTCTACTTCAGGCTTCAGAACTTAAAGATTCTTCAGATTTATTCTAATATGAAAACTCATATACAATACCCAGGATTAAAATTTTGTTTCTTGTGCCTTGAGATTATGATCAATTGGGCCTACTGATTTTATATGCTTAGTGATTTCCAATTTCTCAGACTCTGAAACATTGTCCTTTTGAGCTGTATTATTTGTTCTATAAGATGCCCTAAACATTGGAAATTGTCTAAAGATCCCCATCATTTCTACTTACTGGATACCAGTAACAGTGCCCTTCTTCTCTCCTTTCAATAGAGACAACACAGACTAACCCTGAACATTTGCAACATGTCTTCAGGTAAAGATATTGATAACTACTGATCCAATTGTCTCTTATTCCCTTGTACAATAGCTTTCAAGAAAAAAATAATTTTAAAAGATCTTAGAAAGTCTATGCAGAGTTCTCCTGGAAAACTATCAACAGAAATTTCTTCACACCAGATAAAACACCAAAGATTTCAAAGAAATAAATCCAATAAAGCAAACTCAGTGAACCACTGAACTTAATACTTTTACTTAGAGACACATAGGGGAGAGTTTACTTACAGATGTGAAGTTGACTCAATGGCAACTCCATTCTTGAGAAGTTTCCAAAGAGGATGAGTGCTGTCTCTGGAGACCTGGCTCACTGGAGTCATGCATTTGCTTAGTCCTTCTCCTATATATTCTGGTAGATTGCCCCAAGGGCATGCACAGCCACTGAATAGAAAGAAGTCACATGCAGAATCCCTCATTAGTGAACTATGTCTGTCTATCTTCAGAGAATGTGAGTAGTTTTATTGCCACACACTTATCTGTGTCTGAACTTTTTTTTTTTTTTTTACTGCTTTTCTACATGTTGATTCTTGCCCAAATTATTTTTGATATCTCAGAAACCATCTCGGCTGCCTGATGACAGATGGTCGTGTTAGATCAGGAGGAAATTGTTGTTCATAATTACTCCCCTCTCCTTGGACTGTTACATTCTTTCTATCTTTTCTTTCATAATGTTTTTGGACAGACAGGGATTCCTTATTGAATATTTGACCATTATACCACTGCATTAGTAAATTATCAGTAGTATATCATGAATCTTTGCCAGTAATCACTGATTATTGTGGAGAGTGTTTCTCTATAAACTAAGCAGATGGTTGTAATAATCTAATAATGTACATTCCTAAATTAGATGTTTAGAAGTCAGTTTGAAAGACATCAGATGTATTTCATGAAAAAATTCCTTTAAACTCCTCTAGAGAGTCTATGACTTCTCACATCAATGATTGTGCATCTGCTTAAAGTTCAAAATATGGTTTATTTCTTTGGAATTGACCTTAATCATATTAAAAGTTTGTTCATTGCGCCAAAGACATTTGTGCCACTACTTCCCTAGTTAATGCAGCTTTATACACTTGCTGCTAGCATTAATACTTGAGCCATAGTACCACTGATGACAATTCTCTGAAAAACAATTCCATAGCAGCCTCCAGACTCTGCCAGTTGACCCATAGGTATCTTCTACCTCAAATACCAACAAAATTTCTTCATATTATTCAAACAGAATGTTTGCTGCCTATATAATTTAGGCTAACAGTCAGGTCTGATGTGTATCCAAAAGGAGATACAACTTCAACAATGGTGTGACAGACCTCAGAAGCATGACTGTCCAATATCTGTTGAGAAGGTAACTCACCCTCATCTCAGGGAATTAATTCAATAACCATAAGAGTTGTCAGGAATCCCTTTCCCTTTTTATATGTACCCTCCCATAGACTTTATTTTTACAATTATCGTTAGTATCTTTTCAGATTCCCACCCAAATGAATACAGTGTGTAGAGTTTGGATTTATATAATGGAAGCTTCACAGTGCTTCAACATTTCTACAGACCTATTGTTACCTGTTCCGAGAAACAATAAATTCACTTCCTGTAGCTATTCAGACACTAATCATATCTTAGCATTACTGGTACATAGCATGAAGCCTCAAGTACATATCAGTTGTTTCTTCCAAAGCACAGGATTAAGTTGCATATGCTATCTGGGATGGCATCATTGCCTCTTTTCTAAGCCTCAAATTTACACATAGTTCTATGAATTGTTTATGATGTTCCACCTGGGACTCTGATATATGATTAGGAAGAGCTTGCATCTGGCTAAGGGCAAAAAATGGAACAGAGTACACTCAGACCTGCCAAATCTATTGCCTCTATAGATGACTTCTACCTTCAGAGAGTTTCTCGCTTGGCCCTATGTCCAGGAGTTGTCTTTGTGTTTTAGGGAAGGGCATTGATCTAGATGAGTAATCTCCTCCCTACAAACTCCACTTTCTCAACCACACAAGTTCAATACAAATTTTACAGTCTCAAGAAAACATTCAAATCCTCATCTGTAGCTTGTGTTCCTGCTACACATTCACATCCAGCATTCCTATCTACATGAAAGAATTGTACACAGAGTACTCTCTCTCTCTGGGGTAGAGCTAACTGCCTACACCTAGGGAAAGCTATGTCATTTTTATGTTCACTAATCTATCTCCTTATTTGTCAGTGTTGGATTTAGTCCAAGATGATTTTAGAAAGTCATAAATTCTAGTGTATTTGGAGAATTGATAAAAACCAATGTCTTTTCTTTATGATTTCTTAAAGATGTCCTCATGTCTTCTGTAATGTCCTCACTCAAAGACAATATTAGTCAATATCAGATTGTATTTGATGTGTTATCCCTCTAAGACAACAGGGAGTTCAGTGGAAAGCCCTGTCTCCTTTTCTACACTATAGTGCACTGTTATTCAGTTCATAGCCTTTCATTTGCTCATAACCACCACATGTTTCATTGGAAGTCCTAGATTGGTCATATTGCAGATCTCGCCACATTTGACTTCTCTTGAGCCTTGATCTCAGCTTTTTCCTTTTTTTGTCTCAACTGCATTAGTGCTTTATAAATAATATTTAAATTATTTCCCATCATTTTTATCCTATGCCTTCTACTGAAAGTGTAATCTTATGCTCAGTCTTAGTTGGAGAAGAGATATATTCAAACACTGAGATCACAGTTTTGGAGGTGAGATTGTCAACTCTTCTCACAAAACAAATTTATTTTTCAGGAATGAAGGATTTGCTATCTAAAACTGCATGGTAAAAGTCAAAGAACTTATTATATTTGTGTTCTATTTGATCTCTCTCTCTCTCTCTCTCTCTCTCTCTCTCTCTCTCTCTCTCTCTCTCTCTCTCTCTCTCCCTTTCTCCCTTTCTTAAATTGAAACAAGAAACAAGATTATTTTACATGTCAATAAAAGTTCCCTCTCCCTCCCCTCCTCTTCTGCCCCTTTCTGCTCCCCAGGGAGAGTGAGACCTTCCATGGGGGAATCTTCAAAGTCTATCATATCTTTTGGAGCAGGGCCTAGTCCTTCCCCCTTGTGTCTAGGCTGAGAGAATGTTCATCCATGTAGAATGGGCTCCCAGAGCCCATTCTTACACTAGGGATAAATACTGATCCACTACCAGAGGCCCCATATATTGCTCAGGTTTCCTAACTGACACCCACCTTCAGGGGGCCTGGGTAGGTTCTATGGTAGTTTTCCAGTTACCAGTCTGAGGTCCATGACCTCCCCCTTGTTCAGG
The DNA here is from genome assembly GCA_030556225.1 of Cricetiscus sungorus. Taxonomy (NCBI): domain Eukaryota; kingdom Metazoa; phylum Chordata; class Mammalia; order Rodentia; family Cricetidae; genus Cricetiscus; species Cricetiscus sungorus. Next base: position 2,871,584 of record JANBXA010000392.1, read on the forward strand.
TCAGCTTTGTTTCTGTGGTTTCTCCAGCCTGATCTTTACTCCTTTTCTCATCAAATGTCCCTTTCTGCAACTTGATTCCAACACTGTGTAGTTGTAGGTATATGCTTCTGTTTCCATCAACTACTGGATGAAGGCTCTAGGATGGCATATAAGGTAGTAATCAATCTCATTATAGGTGAAAGTAGCCTCTTCACTATTGCTTAGATTGTTAATTGCGGTCATGCTTGTAGATCTCTGGACATTTCCCTAGTGCCAGATTTCTCTTAAAACCTATAATGGCTCCCTCTATTATGGTATCTCTTTTCTTGCTCTTCTCTATTCTTCCACCATCTGCTCCCTAATGTCCTCCTCTTCCCTCCTATTCTCTCCTTCTCTTTCCCTTAATTCCCTCCCCCCCCATGCTGCCAATTTTCTCCCTTTACCCTTCTCTAGGGGACCATGTATGTCTCTCTTAGTGTCCTCCTTGTTTCTTAACTTCTCTGAATATGTGGGTTGTAGGTTGGTAATCAGTTGCTCTGTGTCTAAAATTCATATATGAGTGAGTACTACCATGTTCCTTTTGTGTGACTGGGTTACCTCACTCAGGATGATTTCTTCTAGTTCCATCTATTTGCCTGCAAATTTCAAGATTCCATTGTTTTTTGTTTGTTTGTTTGCTTTTTGTTGGTTTGTTCTTTTCTGCTAAGTAGTACTCCATTCTTCAGTTGAGTGACATTTAGGTTTCTTCCAGGTTCTGGCTATTACAAACAATGCTGCTATGGACATAGTTGAACAGATTCCTTGTTGCATGAATGCACATTGTTTGGGTATATGCCTAAGAGTGGAATTGCTGTACCTTGTGGTAAACTGATTACCATTTTCCTCAGAAACCACCATACTGGTTTCCAAAGTGACTGTACAAGTTTGAACTCCCACCAACAGTGGAGGAATGTTCCCCCATCTCCACATCCTCTTCAGCATAAACTGTCTTTGGTGTCTTTCATATTAGCCATTATGACAGGAGCAAGATATTATTTCAGAGTTGATTTGATTTACATTTCCCTGAAAGCTAAGGGAAGTGCATTTAAGTGTATTTCAACCATTCTCTATTGAGAATTCTCTATTTAGTTTTGTACCCCACTGTTTAATTGAATTATTTGGTGTTTTGTTTTGGTGACAAGCTTCATGAGTTCTTTTATATTTTGGAAATCAGCCCTCTGTCACATGGGGGGTTGGTGAAGATTTTTTCCCATTCTGTAGGCTGCTGTTTTGTCTTGTTGACTGTGTCCTTTGCCTCACAGAAGCATCTCAGTTTCAGGTTATACCATTTATTAATTGTTGATCTCAGTGTTTGTGCTACTGTTGTTATGTTCAGGAAGATTTCTCCCATATAAATTCATTCAAGGGTATCTTCCATTTTTTTCTTCTAAGAGGTTCAGTATGGCTGGATTTATGTTGAGGTCTTTGGTCCATTTAAACTTAAGTTTTGTGCATGTCAATGAAAAAAAGAAAGAATCTTCAACAAATGATGCCAGCATAACTTGTTTCTGGTAGGTAGAAGACTTCAGATAGATCAATATCTATCATCCTGCACAAAACTTGAGTCCAAATGCATCTATTTGATCTTAATTTGTCAAAATAAAGTTCCTTTCCATCACAGTTACCTGACTGTGATGCTCGGTGGGAAGTTTAATTCTCTTATCATTTATTTTGTCTAATAAAAGCCTCTTGGGTGTTGGGGTTCTCATTGCTTTTCATAGATTTGGGAATTGTTTTTCTGCTACATTTATTATTCTAGATTTTGTAAAGTTTAAAACAGTCACTATTACAAACATCTGTGCATTATCTGTTTGTCTATCATTTATCTATCTCTTACACACATACACACATTCACATTAATAGAGACATGCACACACACACACACACACACACACGTAAACTCAGAGAGAAGTATTAATTATCTCTAAATATAGTTCATGTTCAAACTGAAAAGGAAAAAATACTTCTAAGATTAAACAAGTTAAATCTTGCAGACAAGTACAAATGCCTCTCATAATCCCACATTTACAGATACCTATGGGTTGCTATTAATGCCACTCTGACAATGTGAATTTTCTTGTCACAATATGCTTGACATTTTTGCAGTTGTTGGGTGCACATCAATAAAGAAAGAAATTGAATACCCTACTTCAAGAACCTAAGATGCTTTATTAGGAAAGACAACAAATACAGAAATAGTACTCTGTATTTGTCCTCTTGTAAAAAATAAACAGCAGTGTAGTAGAATAGTTTGGGGGGAACAAGTGATGAGAAGAAAATATTTGTAAGCCATGAGTTTGAATGTACCTTAAAATACAAGTATTCCCTAATCCTGAGATATTTGCTTAAAAGTAAGCTAAAAAAATAAAACCTTTCTTCTTTAAGCAGGATTTTTCAGAATATTTTATCACAGAAAAATGACAAATCAGTGTTTGTCTTTGTGTGTGTGTGTGTGTGTGTATTTGTGTCTATGTGTTTCTGAGTGTGCATGTGTGTAAATATGTATACATATATATAAAAGTATGTTCATGTACATGCATGTGTATATCCTGTGTGGATGTAGATGTGCAATTATACATGTATAAATACATGTATGTGAGGGCCTATACTGAATGAATTCCTCAATCACTCTGCACCCTATTTTAAAGATACATTATCTGACTGAACATAGAGTTCATTGATTGGATAAACTGCTCTACTACAAGCCCCAGCAATCCCTCTATCTCTGTCTTCCGAGAACAGGGTTATGGTCATAAACAGTGTGGTCCTTCTATTTCATATGAATTCTGTGTTATTTGTTTCAGGTCCTGGAGCATGTGTACATTCTCTACAAACAAAACAGTGTCCTGATACAGGTCTTACATTTTGGAAACTATTGTAACAGACTGAATGAACCACTAACAAAACAATTATGGGCTTTAATATGAACCTTTCAAACTTTATTTGTCATAATAAATCCTACCGAGATGAGTAGTTCCTAGTCTTAGAGTGCAGAACTATTTTTTAAGTCAGTCAAGTTGAGTAAGTTTCTCAAAGCAGTTCACACTGAGAGCTTACTGCAGGTATCACACCAATTAGGCTTCCTAGGATACACTAGTGGTGATTTAAACTCTACTGGGGATATGCTTGTGAAATATGTACTACTTTTCTTATGACATGAATTATCAATTATTACTTCTGTAATAATTAATTAATAAAAAAGTTGAAGAAATGAAATATGGTAAAGAAACCAGGTTTTGAGATGTGTCAATATTTTAAGAACTACATTAATATTTTTGCATCTTATATTTTTGGCTGTGGAGGAGCCATCTCTTAGAGGGATACTACCTCAGCCTAGATACATGGAGGAGGGCCTATATCCTGCCCAAATGATGTGTCAGACTTTGATGATGTGCCCATGGGATGCCTCACCCTTCCTGGAGAGTAGATGGGGAGTGGGATGGGGGAGGTTGGTGGGGGAATTGTGAGGGTGGGAGATAGAAGGAACTAAAATTGGTAGGTAAAATAATATTGTTTTAAATTTAAATGAATTTTATTTTAAAAGTTTTTATATCTTGAAAGTAGATTTAGAGTAAATAAATTTATATTTTGTCTCATAACACAAAAGATTTATTGTGTTAATTGTGTACTATGACACTAATGTGCACAGCAGGAAGGCCCAGGAGACCTCAGCCTTATACTAAGATCAACAGACCACTAAAGAATTTCAAGAGAGGAGAAATAGACTTCTCCATGTAAGAGCACATAAATTATTTTTTCCATACCAAATTAAACATACACACATGACAATATGCAGACAGAACAGGTTTATTTACTTACTTAGGAATATTTATGTATATATTTATGTATATACATTTTCACATGTAACAACAATTGATGAAGAAAAAGAGGCCATGCATTGAAATAGAGCAAGGAAGGATGTGTAGTGGATTATGAAGGGAGGAAAGGATTAAGCAAATGATGTCATTGTATAATCTAAAAACAATTAAATAAGTTAAAAGTAATAGGAAAATGTTTTAGTTTTCAAATGTTTTGTTCTTTTGCAGATGTCCATTTGAATGTTAATGTGTCCTGCAATTCAATTCTGGAGCACCAGTAATATAAATCTTGGGGCTCACAAATGGTTTCCAATGTTGTTTCCATTTCTTCTTCTTTCTCTACTATACAAATCAATTATGATTGTGACAGATGATTTTCATACATAAGAGGCCATTTTGCTGCTTAGAGAGTATTTTTGGAAGTTTCTAGGGTGATAAATTCTGCTACTGACCTTTTCTTTGCAGATTAGAATGTATGCAGTCAGAAATCATTATGTATAAATAACATTTTATTGATAGATGTGTAATTAATAGTTATTTATTCATTATTGGATGATCATATATGAAGAGATTATCAAATCAAGGACGACTTCTGAAAGTATTGGCTGGGTAAGTTCCTATTGCTGTGACAAAAATGCCCATGAAAATAATCTTAAATATAATAAGGGACAGTTGACTATAGCCCTGTGAAAGTACAGTTTATTATGGTGAGATCAGTTGGTAGATGTATCTATCTGCATATCCATGGTCAGGAAGAAGAGAAAAAGTGGGAGGGAGGGAAGGAGAAAGAGAATTTCAATACAGTTTTCACAGTATATATTCAGTGATACAACTTCCTTCTACCAGGTTCTATTTCCTAAATTTTTACCACCTCACTGTAGTGGTGCAGGCTGAAGATTACAGCTTCAAAACATGAGCTTTTGGAAACTACTGGAGATGCAAAGTATTACATAATGTATGGTAAACCCTTAGAAATCTGGCCACAAGTTAAAAAGAGCAGGCAGTTCTTACATGCTATTTAATCCGATGAGGAATAAGGAAGACAATGACTTCTGTCTTGTTACTGCTTAACAATGGTAACTCTACTTTTTTGGCACAGTGCATACTTAAAAGTACCACTTGATCATGGTGTCTTCCCTGCCAGTTAAGTAGCATTGCACCAAAACAAGCCTTCTGAATGTGGATGCCAGTTAGGAGACCTAGGCAGTCCATGAACCTCTAACAGTGAAATCGGTATTTATCCCTAGTGCACAGATAGACTTTAGGCATCCATTCCCTATGCGGGGATACTATTTCAGCCCAGATATACGAGGAGGGCCTAGGCCCTCTCCCAAATGATATGACAGACTTTGATTATCCCAATAGAAGGCCTCACTATCCTTGGGGAATGGGTGGATGGTGGGTTGGCAGGGGGATCGGTAGGGAAATGGGGATGGGAGGGAAAGGGAATGGGGGATTGATATATAAAGAAAGTAAGATTGTTTATAAATAAAAAAATTTTCATTTAAAATAAGCACTATTTGATTTGATTTAGCTCAATGGTGTTTTGTTACAATATTTTGGTAAATTTGGTTCTATCAGTAATATATTGAAAAATAAATTCATGACCAAATGGCCATGAGATTAACTGGACTCATCATTTCAGTCTCTTGGATTTTCCTTTCATTTGTTTTCCCATCTATTCTTACTCTCTGAAGATTCTTCATCATTTCCTTCTGCTATCTTGCTTTGTTGAGCCATGGGCTGCTAAAGGTGGCTTTGATTTCTTCTGCATTCAAGAATTCTTAATGAGTTTCTTTTAGAGTGTCTGCATTGAATATAAACTTACTTGCCTCTTTATGCTACAAGCAAGTTTTTCCCCCACCACTGGTCTGGTCTTGCTGCCACGCCAGCCCCCAATAACACATAGAGTCTCTGTATTTGATACAGTGATGTTGGCTAGTTACTATTATTGTTTATTGGCTAGCTCTGTCTTAATTATTAACCCATTTCTACTATTCTAAGTATTTCCATGTAGCTCATCTTACCGGTCAGAATGGCTGGCTGGTGTTCTATCTCTCCAGGCTTTCCATGTTGACTCCTCCTAACTACTTCCTCTTTCCTCCTCCTAGTCTCCTAGCCCCACCTATCTTGTTTTCTTATTGGCCAACAGGGCTTTATTCATTAACCAGTATGAGAAACATATATATACAGAATAACATCTGCAATCACCTCTTTTTTCAGTTCTGCATTTCAACACCACAACTAGCCCATTGTCATCCATATTCTACCTACATTATCAAATTCTAGCTATCTCCCTTTCTTGTAGTACTTTGAGCTCTTGTCCCATTACTCATACAATGGTTGCAGAGTCAAAACATATAGCTGTCACTGTCTGTTATGAAAAGGCTTTCAGTGTGAGGGTTCCCATTCCTTATTCTGTAGTAACATCTACCAAAAAACTCTTAAACATTGATTGCTCACTAATGCCTTATAATAAAAATCATCACCTTTTACTGAAAGTCATGCATATATTATAGGAAGTTCAAGATGAATTGAAGAGTATATTTTATTCCTTTTTTGATCAATCAACATTTATTAAACTATCAAATCCATAAAAACTTGGGGGATAATATTTAATCATTCAGCAATTTCTTTGCTGTTTGTTTTTACTCATATTTCCTTTATTTAGCAGTATCCACTACCCTGACATTAGTGCACTAATTTGCATATTTGTTTAACTCTTTCTTCCAAGTTCAGCTAAAACTACTCACAGCCAGATTTTTTTAAATCTATCTTTTGGTGTTTGTAGTGTCCATGATAGGTGGTCTTCAGAACACCAGACTAATACTTGTGTTGTTTTTTTATTTCTGTTTTTACATCATGGTTCTTATTCCTACAGTACAAATATTTTTTTCTCTACTGTTATTTATGTTGAAATGCATAGAAGCAGCCACACATACACTCATTAGAGAGAATTGACTGCTATGTTCTTCTGAAATACTATTTTTGCTCTTCTTTGCTGGTACTGTGTAGCCCTTATGGCTATAAACTCTTCTCTGAAAAGTTTGATTTCAATTATATGCCACTTTAGAGAAGAGGCCTTTCTCTATCACATATAAGTGATTAACTGGAAATTGAAAAGTCAATGCTTTATATAATACTGTGAAGCTTATACTCCTTAGTTTGCCAGTCACTGCCATTTTTTCCTCTGTTTAGTTATCATCATGCATGCAAAAGTTTGTCTAGTGAATAGCCAAAACTAATGTGTGTGTGTGTATTTGTGTGTGTGTGTGAGAGAGTGTGTGTGTGTTTGCATGTGTATGTGAGTGTGTGTGAGTGTGTGTGTTTGTGTGTTTGTGTGAGTGTATGTGTGTGTGTGTGTGTGTGTGTGTAAGATACACAGACACACACACACACACAGAGAAAGAGAGAGAGAGAGAGAGAGAGAGAGAGAGAGAGAGAGAGAGAGAGAGAGAGAGAGAGAGAGAGAGAGAGTTTTGGCATATGTAGATTTAATGGATCTCATAATACCCACCCACTTTTTGAAGGAAAAAGTTTGAAACATGTCAGAACAATAATATATTTGGATGTATTCAAGAGAAAATAGAGATACTGATACATTTTGAAGCAAAGTATTTAGTTGTGTTCTAAAGGATAAAGATCATCACTGTCAGGGAAAATGCAGGTTCAGGTGCCTGGCTGTGAGGAAACCAATAAATTTACCAGTGCACTGAATTTGCAAGCCATTCCCTATTTAGGAATACTCTCTCAGCCTAAATATATGGGAGAAGGCCTAGGCCTTTCCCCAAGTGATGTGAAAGACTTTCAGGGTCCTCCATGGGAGGCCTCACCTTTTCTTGGGAGTGGATGGGGGTGGGATGAAGGAGTTGGTGGGAGGGATGGGAGGACAGGAGGGAGAGGGAAGTGGGATTCACATGTAAAAGAAGATTGTTTTTAATTTAAATAAGAAAATTTTGATTTGACACTAAACCAAAGAAAGCTTGTTAGTCTCAGGATAAAGAACACATGAAATAAGTCTCAGAAGATACTGAGGAGAAGTAAGGAATGTGGAGTTTTTGTTGTTATTGTTTTGGGTTTTTTTGTTTATTTGTTTGGTTCACAGTTTTACAGTATATTATTAGGCAGATATTTCATTGAAATAGTAATCAAGAGAAAAATGATAGTACCTTTTGTTGTAAGTTTATTAAAATGATCACTACAGTTGGGTAGCCAATTAGGGCCCACTCTGAAGGAAGATTGGATTGCTTTTTCTATATCACAGAAATCACTTTTCCCCACCTCAAAATGAAGCCTTACTAGATTTTCCTGATTCATAATAGTCTGTCAACTATTGTACTTACCTAGGTTTTGTTTAGAGAGCTATAATGTGGAGATTCCATGACCCAATTTTCACAGAAAAAAAAAACCTTGTCCACTAGCTCTTACAATCATTTTTCCCCTGCTCTGAAATTTCCCTAAGTTTTGTGTGTGGGAGTTTATATTCAAGATATATCGACAACTTCCAGTCAATTTTTCTCTGCAGCTTGACCTGTTACAGCTTTCTGTAATAGTCTCTGTTTGATGCAAACAGAAGCTTCTTTGATAAGGTGAGAACTATACTTATATCTTGGCATAAGGATAAATATTTATAATCCAGTTAGAAATGATACTACATACCTGTTGAGAGTGATGGTACACACATTTAATTTCAGCACTCAGAAATCATAGGCAGGCAGATCTTTGAGTTCCAGGCTAGTCTAGTCTATGGAGAGAGTTCCATAATATCCAGATCTACACTGAGACATTCCAACCACCCCCTTCCATGCCAAAAGAAAAGAAACAAATAAAGAACAAAAAAGACAACTAAATTGTCCTAGATTAGGAAATTGCAGTAAATTTCTTTTCTTGAAGTTTTATGGCCTTATTAACCATCAGAAATTGTCTAATCAATACAGTATCAAATAAGAGTTCCTACTATTGAAACTATATTAAGTCTAGTCAGTCAGTTGTTACTACCAAGATATTAAGTATCACTATTGCAACTTTGAGAATATCTTGCCCTTCTGGTTGCTGTTGGCAGGAGTTTCATATGGGTAGCACTCCAGATTGTTTTCCTACTTTAGCAGATTGCATAACACTTCCTAGTAATATGGAAGAGTAGCCAGAAAGTAAGCTTCCAGCACAGTTCAGCCCAAATCTCTCCTAGTCCTGTTTTTGAGATTTGTGGTATCTTCAGCAACAAGGACTTCTCTTAAAAGTTCTGGGAGACAGTGTGTGTGTGTGTGTGTGTGTGTGTGTGTGTGTGTGTGTGTCTGTCTGTCTGTCTGTCTGTCTGTGTAATTTTATATTAATAAAACAACATAATTTTTAAAGCAGCCTTTGTGGACCTTATCTCTCCTCCTTCACTCTAATCTCTCTGTAATTCTCCACACCATTAAATGGAGTTCTTGCCTATTTTCTGCTTTCATGTTATATGACATAATCCTCTCTGGAAATTCTAATCTCCCATTACTCTTTGTGCCATTTTTGCTTTCCTTGTTTATCCAATTACTCTAAAATATAAACGCATGGCTAGGAGCCACAAATGAGAAAGAACATGTGGCTTTACTCTTCCTGGGTCTGGGTTACCTCACTCCATATATTTTGAGTTCTATCCATTAACCTAAAAATTCCATGAATTTAATTTTCCTTACATATAAATATATGTTAGCATTTTGTTATATATCCCATTTTTCATTATACACACATTATTTCTGAGTGGATAAAAATATTTACATTTTTCCATTTCTTAGGAAGAATAGAATGACAAAACCATGACTGAGAAGTATTTGAGGAGTAAGATGTTGAATTCTTTAACATATGTCAAGGAGTGGAATTTTTTGATATCTTTTCAGTATATTGACAACTGCCACAATGATTTTACCAAACTTTGATGCACCCAATTTCATAAACAGCCTAGTACTAGAATAAACGGCAGATAATAACTCCAACCCTTTAATTGGAGTTGTTATCAAAAACTCAATTTTTTTCTTTTTTTTTCTTTTTTCAAAGTTTTTTTTATAATTTTTTAAAATATTTTACTTAAAAATTTTTACATGTTGATCCAGTTTCCTCTCCCTCTCTCCCTTCCTCTCTCCCTCTTATCCTCTTTATCCTGTGACATGCACCCTGGCCACCCTCCCCTCCAATCTCCCAACCCCCATTCCATTTGTAGGGCTATGCTATCCAGGTTGGGTCATATAAATCTGTCAAGTCATTTGAAGTAGGGACTGGTACTTCTTTCCTGTCTCTAGGTTAAGAGGGTATCCCTCCATGGGGGATGTGTCTGTAAGGTCCTTTTGTGCACTAGAAATAGATCCTGTTTCTACTATCTGAGTTCCCCCAGACTGCTCAGTCCTTCTAGCTGAGACGCATATTCAGGGGGTCTGAGTCAGTCCCATGCTGGATTCCCATCCATCAGTCTGGTGGAAGGGGGGGAATCGGTTCCTCCTTGTTCAGGTCAGCTGTCTTTGTGTGCTTCTACAACCTGGTCTTGTCCCCTCTCTTTGCATCTGATTACTAGGTCGACTCAGTGTTTAGTTATGGGTGCTTGCTCCTGTTGCCAACAGGTACTACATGAGGGCTCCATGATGGTGGATAATTTAGCTGATGATCTCACTATCAGGGAAAGGCATTTATGGTAGACTTTTCATGGTTGCTTGATGTGTTAGTTGGAGTCACTGTTGAAGGTCTCTAGACCTTTCTTTAGGTTCTGTTTTATCTTCAAACCAATAATGGCACTCTCTTTTATGTTCTCTCTCTCTCTCTCTCTCTCTCTCTCTCTCTCTCTCTCTCTCTCTCTCTCTCTCTCTCTCTCTCTCTCTCTCTCTCTCTCTCTCTCCCTCTCTCTCTCCCTCTCTCTCTCCCTGACTCAATCTATCTAGTTGTGCGTGCTTTCCTCTCCTCCCCTTCTCTTTCTCCTAGTTCTCTCTCCATTCACTGCCTACACATTTCCCATGTGCTCTGGGGCACTTGTCCCTTCTCCCTTTTGTGAGGGACCATATATGAATCTCTTAGAATACATCTTGTATACCAGTTCATCTGTTGGTGTGTATTATAGGCTAGTGATCCTTTTCTCTACATCTAAAATCCATGTATGAGCCAGTATATACCCTGTTCTTTTTGGGACTAGGTTACCTCATTCAGGATGGTTTCAAGTTTCATCCACTTGTCTGCGAATTTGAAGATTCCATTATTTTAGTCTGAAGAGTATTATTCCATTGTGTAGATGTGCCACATGTTCTTTATCCATTATTCAGTTGAGAGGCATCTAGGTTGCTTCCAGGTTCTTGCTATTACAAATAAAGCTGCTATGAACATAATTAAACACATGTCTTGTTACTGATTTTAGAGGAATTGCCTTAAGCTTCTCTCCATTCAGTTTGATGTTGGCTGTTGGTTTACTGTATATTGCTTTTATTATATTTAGGTATGTTCCTGTTATCCCTGATCTCTCCAAGACCTTTATCATGAAAGAGTGTTGAATTTTGTTGAAAGCTTTTTCAGCATCTCGGGAGATGATCTTATGGTTTTTCTTTTTCAGTTTGTTTATATGGTGGATCACATTGATAGGTTTTGTATGTTAAACCATCCCTGAAACCGAGGAATGAAGCCTACATGGTCATGGTGGATGATTATCTGATGTATTCTTGGATTCGGTTTGCCAGTATTTTATTGAGTATTTTTAATTATAAAACCATAGCTGAAACGCACATTTGTAATTTTATGAGGATATTCAATATATTTTGTAAATAAGAGTGTTTTACAACTGTGAATTTCAAGATATTCACCTACATTTTGCTAAATAATACATTACCTTAAATAATAACTACTTTTTTCTAATGAAACATTTTGTTGCTCTTATTGTATTTTCCTTCTGAAATTGTACCATTTGAATCTGCTTTAGATCTTGCCTATATTATTGCATTGCTTGTCCATGAGAAACCAAAGCCTTTTTGGGATTCAGTAGGTGCCCAAAATGGCCTGACTCAAAAGGATAACTGTCACCAATATCAGGGGCATATGACCCTAATCATTTTCAGTCAGATTCATCATAACAATTAAGTTGTTCACAACATTATACTCATCTAAGATGGCTGAGTTTCAGGGGATATGAAAACCAAGATTTAATAAAGAAATCATGTCATTCGCGAATGTGCTTTTCTCAGTCTACCTTAATCTCTGTGGTTGCCTCTAGCAGAGCAGTCAGTCCATCTGTCAGCATGAGCACATGAAGTTCAATGGTACAGTGTTGCTTTCATTACAAGAACAGTGGAAATCCCAATGGAGTTTAACCTCCCAGTGTGTTCTCACTCCCAGCATCACACAAGAAGCTCAGCTCTGAGCTTAAAATACTTACTGTGTTGATATTTGTAAGCAACACTGTGGTAATAAATATAGAGTCTATAAAACTATGAAACAAACTTTGTGAATAAAAACATATAATGAGCTGAAGGAAAAGACCATACCAAATGGAGACAGATGCTGGGAGCATTGTGGCTTATCACTAATAGTAACTGCTTGAGCTAGAAGAACCACAGACTCACAATCTTACTGGGCATGCTGCTGGTTAAAATTCAGTATTAACATCCCAAGTCTCCACTTTATATTAAACAGCTAGTGTGATGATATTCCATGTTATGAACACACTGGAGTGAAGTCAATGCAGTAGTTTATGAACTGTATACCAGTGTAAAATATCATATAAATGTTATTTTTTCCTCTACCTTCACTTCTCATTACTTCCATATGTTGTTCAAATCAAATGAAATTCTTTCAAGATAAGTTATGGCAAAGGTCACATAGGAATGAGCATATAAATTATAAGTTATAGCTGCCACCATAAGTAAAACTTTCCATAATATTTGAAGGCATGGTTTCATTGTGAGGAACATTAGATAGCATGTGCATGATCCTCATGCCTAGACCTTTCAGTACAGTCATAGGAAATGTGCAAGTAACCAGAACAATAACATATAAATAAGGTGCAAACATGGAGTCAGCATATTCTTGATAATCAAAGGAGCTGATTTAGTAATAAATAGTGTAAAATAATGCCAATGAGGTGCCCTTAGTAATATGTATTAAAGGCAAATTTACTTGCATTCTTGTGCATATCCATGAATACATATATATATATATATGTACATATATACATATTTCTTATTTTACATATTGATCCAATTCCCTTTCCCTCCCTCACACCCTCCCTCCCATGCCACCTGACCACCCTCCCATTCCATCACCCCCACTCCACAGAGAAGGTGATGCCTTTCAGGAGGGGTCACCAAAGTCTGTCAAGTCATTTGGAGTAGGGACTAGGCCCTCCCTCCTGCTTCTAGGTTAAGGGAGTATCCCTCCATGGGGAATGTGCTCCCAATGTCCTTTGGTAAACCAGGGATACATCCTGGTTATACTGTCACAGGTCCCTTAGACTGTTCAGGCCTTCTAACTGAGACCCATGTTCAGGGAGCCTGAGTCAGTTCAATGCTGGTGTACCAGCTATCAGTCTGGGGGTCCATTAGCTCCCCCTTGTTCAGGTCAGTTGTCTCTGTGGGTTTCTGTAGCCTGGACTGGTCCTCCCTCTCTACATTTGGATTCCAGTATGGCTCAGTATTTAGTTGTAGGTTTCTGCTTCTGTTTCCAACAGGTACTAAATGAGGGCTACATTATGGTGGATAAGTTAGTCATTAACCTCATTATCAGGGAAGGGCATTTATGGTAGTCATTCCACTGTTGCTCATATTATTAGTGGGGTCATCCTTGTAGGTCTCTAGACATTCCTCTAGAGCAGAGTCAGTTTTCTCTTGAAACCTATAATGGATCTCTCTCTCTCTCTCTCTCTCTCTCTCTCTCTCTCTCTCTCTCTCTCTCTCTCTTCTTTTCTCCTTTGACACTTTTATTAAATACACTGCAGATATTCCATTTGATGAGAATTTCATTGCTTTGTGTTGCATTCCATATATTGAAAAGAACTAGATAAAACCGAAACCATGACAATGGATGGTTTAGCTTACTGAAGACCCTAATGCTAGGTATCAGTATTTATGTATGTACATATGTAAGTATGTATGTATGTATTTGTATATATCACTTTAAATAGAGTTTATTCAACATAAGAACTGGTTTAGAAGCAGGAATAATTTCTATGAGTTCCTATATGTATTTTCCTGTTGTATCTAGAAGAAATTGTTTCTTAGAGTAGTTCAATATCTCTAGCTCATGATCTTTCTTGTTCCTTTTCAACATGTATCATTTAGTTTTGAAGAAGGGCCACAAAGTTCCATTCCTAATCAAGAAACTATTTGCAATTTTTAGCTGCATTAAAAAAAAAGATCTGTTTTCTCTGATGGAATGTCACAGGATATATATCAACCACACTTCTCGAGGGGTCTCACAGCCAGGGGTAGTTGATGAACAATATCTGAGTCCATGTTGTTGAGCTTGGGTACTGGGTTGAAATTCTGTTTTCTTTCGATATTTTTATTTTATTTTTGATGTTTTGATTTTGGGTTTTGTTTTATTTAAAGGAAACAGAGAACAAATCAGAGTAAGAACATGAAGTTAAGCAGTTATCTAAGTAGAGGGTGATGTATAACAATTTGGAAGAGGGTAAAGAATTTGATCAAACTATGTTATGAACAACATGAGTAAAACAGGGAAAAACAAATGAGAGTAGTTTATGTGTGTTTGATGGCTGTATTTTATCTGTATAAAATCATTCAGAATAGATGATGAGAAAATAAGTTAAACTTCAATCCAAAAAATTGCAACTAGAAAATATATCACAGTATTTATAATAAATGTCCTTCATGACTATTTTTATTTATGTTTCTCTTTCACTTTGTGTTCTAGACTTCATAGCTGTTAATTAAGTCATTTGCTTGTAATTTTTAAGAAATCACTGAATTCTGCTTTTTCTGTTTCTTGGAGACTGATGCTTGCTTTCATAAATGCAGGTATAGTACCTGACATTTAGCTCGTGAAGATTTCTTTTAAACTATAATACACTACCACTACTGTCTAGGATATCTATTGTTGAAAGACGCCTGGGACCAGTGAGGTACTCACAGAAAGACTGCAAATTTTTGTAGCAAGCTCACTGATGCCCTTAGATAATATGATGACATCATCAAAATAGTCATCTTGACACTGCTAAATCCACTGGTATCCATGAATACAGAGGCCACCTGCTCTCATAGGAAGAGGCTTGACCCCAATAGCATCAGGAGAGTCCCTGCTGTACAGAAACATAAGCTATCCTGAGATCCATATTTCTGAGATTATCAACACTTACAAAAACACCTTTATAAAGTCAGTCCACTCTCTTCCAAAATACAGCTCCATCCTACTCTGCTGTATTAAGTAACAACCAAATTATACAGTTCAAAATGATAGTTTTATCCCTACATTTACCTGACACATAATTGGAGGAGTTGATGTGGCAAGAGTTTTGATTGGCTATTAGAAACAATACTGAAGTGTTTTTTAACATTTGAGCCTAAGTTAAATTCTAAGTGAGAATTTTCATAATATTCACCACTGATGATTTAATTTTGGGAATTTGTGCTGGTCTTCAGTGTCTGATTCTCCAAGTCTTTGTCTCTACCTCAGCATGCAGTATTTGCATATTGGCAAGGACAGCACACTTTATCTATTTCTTGTATCTTCGTGTCTGATATTAGTAAACACATGATATCTATTTCTTGATTTTTTAAAAATAAGAGTGATAAGAATTCAGTCATGAAAACATACTATATGCTGTTTTAGCTAACTCACAATAAATCTATGCAGTGCTATTTTAACAAAGACTTAGGCTGTTTTTCTTATGAAGTTAAACTTTACAATAACATGTGAGTACATTGGGCCTATGTAATATTATCAAACTGTACTGATTAGAGTCTTACAAGGTTATGCATTTTTTTTTGTATTGCTAAGCCATATTAATAGATGCTGAGAGCTGAAAAGCCAAAACTATGGATTTTCTATTCCACATGGAACTTTACCTTTGATTACATCAGCACAGAAACCCTAGTAATCTTCATTTTATCTACATTTCTTTCTCTGTAGAAGTATTATTTTTATATTTTTGAGAATGACCAGATATTAATTCCTTCTTAATTTGCTGAATCAATAAAAAGTCAGTGAGTAGTCTCTACCATAGCAATAGTTACACTCTCAACAAAAAGAAAATAGATAAAGACATTAAGTTAATACTACTTTGCTGGGCGTTGGTGGCACACAACTTTAATCCCAGCACTTGGGAGGTAGAAGCAATTGGATCTCTGTGAGTTTCAGGCCAGCCTGGTCTGCAGGGAGCATTCTAGGACAGGCCCCAAAGCAATATATAAAGAATACCTTAACTCTCTGGGCAATGGTAGCACACAACTTTTATCCAAGCACTTGGGAGGCAGAGGCAGGCAGATCTTTGTGAGTTTAAGGCAAGCCCCATCTACAGAGTGAGTTCCAGGACAACCAGGGCTGTTATAAAGAAAAACCTTGTCTAAAAATAAATAAATAAATAAATAAATAAATAAATAAATAAATAAATAAATAAATAAAAAGAATACCTAAACTCAAATAATCAAAAGTAAGTGGATCTAAGCATTTTACTCTGTGCAATTTTTCTAAAGGTTTCTGAAGAATTTCCATAATCTAACATGAAGTGAAGGTAACAATACCGTTGTTCTCTGGTTCATGAAATTCATTCATTCTTTTTTTCTGTGATGGTTACCTACAGAACTTTAGTACCAACAACTGTTAATAAATATATTAATGTCTTTTAAATACTCCATAATGCCTGATTTGTCAAAAAGTGTAAGAAATGCATCGGCTATTACTTTCTACTCTAGGCTACTGCACAGTAAGTATTGAAGATTAAATCAAATGTTAAAACTCATGTTTAAGATGCAAGAAACTAGAAAATATTTTCTTCTTTCTGAATTTTGACCATTTGAACACACTGATTCTTATATTCTCAGTAATTACCATTTCGGAATCACAGCAAAAACAACCTTTGAAGTCTGCATTTTCTGGAAATTGTCAAGCTACTAAAATTTCTAAGCAGTCCTTGGTTTCTAACCATTAGATTGTCTTTTATCTTGTGTGCTTTAGAGTGCATGGACTATTATAAGTGAATTCACATGTGTACAGGTTTGCATACAACAACTTCAGGGATTATTATTTACTATCAGCCACACTTCTGGTTTATAATTGCTGAGATGAATGCTCTTCTGGAACTTCTTAAATTGACTGTGCTGGTTGCTCAGGCCAGACTTAAGAACAACCAGCCTCTGCTGTTCTAGAACAGATATTACAAACTACTACATCTGACTTTAACTGTACTATTTCTTCCATCACTTCAAGTAAGAGAAGGAATCAAAATTAATTATTGCTCTTGACATAAATAAAATTTCTCCATGTTTGAAAACTTCTCTCTTGTAAACAGTATATGCCATAACCCTATGAAGATTCTTCCCAGAGGGTAAAATTTCTCCTAAACTTGGTCCTGTGTAACTTGAACAAAAATAAATGTCTGTTAATACATGAGTGCATGAGTGAGAGTTTACTTACAGAAGAACGTTGACTCAATGACTTCTGCATCTCAGCAAAGTTCAGCAGAATACGTAGGCCACTGAAGAAGTCTGCTGCACTACAGTCCTGATCTCTGTTTACTTTCTACCTCCTAGCAGATTACCACAAGGCCACTCACAACTATAACAGGAAGGAAAAAAGTTTTAAAATCCTGGGTATTTTTCCAATGACTCTTCCTTTCTAGAAATGTTAGTAGTGTTGTTGCTGCTAACACAAAATCATTGTATCTCTGTGTATCTGCTATTTGTAGGGCATAGGTGATGTCCAAGTCAATTTAGAGCTCTCCAAAGCCAAGGTGATTACATGACCACTGATGGACACATCAGATCAGGTGAAAATTTCTGTATGCTATCACATCTTGCATTTTTTTTTTCAGTAAAAGTTTATAAATTTCAGGCCTCTTTGAAATGGTGAGATATGTGTATGCTTTTTTACTCAATATTGAGCCAGCATGTCCCAACATTCACCAAGTTTTTTTTTTCATCAATTTAACTAACCATTACTCCTGTAAACAGAACTGCTGTGTCACAATGGTTGCAGTGGACACACCTTGCTGTGCCTGCTCTTGGCATTAGAATGTAACAGAGGTATCTCATTGGTGTCGTCTCTACCCAGGAAGACCCTTTAGTGTCTTTGGAATTGTGAAACAAGTAGCATGGAAGATTTCAGTTCAACCCCTGTCTGATTTTTTTCACGTCATGGAATAAAACAATGAAATGTCTTTTAGAAAATGATTCCAAACACTTTTTTCCAAAAATGTCCAGTTGTAGTCTCAACAGCCTGAATGGTGTAAGAAAAATTAGAAAACTTGTTGTCCAGTAAGTCATAGTAAAATATACATCCATGTTGACTTAAGGTCAGAGAGTTCAAAGCTGTTCTTGATCCTCAAGGCCAGGTAAAAGGATGTTTGATCTAAGGTATAGTTACTTGATATTTTACTTCTCAAGGCCAAATGGCAAGATGTTTAGCAAAGAGCCTGGTTACTGGATGCTTTGAGAGTTAAGGAAGTAGTTACATTTGTTTGGTTCCTTGTATTAGGGTAAGAAAGATTTTTGTCCTCCACTTTTGCTTTGGGTATAAAACTGCATTGTTAAATAAAACTCGGGACTGCTGCAGTATTTACTGAGAGCCCTCCTGACTCTACCTTCTATCTCTTGTCTATTTCTTTTCTCATTCCTCACTGCCCCAATCAGGCATGTTCACACAGGTCAGCTAGTTTCCAACAGTGAGGTAACACATGCCAGGCAGTGTCATTTTAACAATAAACTTAGAACTGTTAGGAATGCTTTTCCCCCATGCCTATTTAAAACATTTTACTCATTCTTTTAACAGCTATATTTAGTTGGTAATCTGCCAGGTTTCTGATGCATTGCTAAATTTTTAAAACCCATAGAGGTTACCTACTTCATGAAAGTGTAGAATTGCATCTGAAATTTTAATCTAGTGCATGTTAAACAAAATCCTCATAATTATTCAATATATGAGCAGGTCCCATTCTTATTTCGATGTTTTCCTATAGAGAAGTAGTCCTCAACCTCCCTAATGCTAAGAATTTAATACAATTCCTCATGTTGTAGTGAACCCCCAACCATAAAATTATTTTCATAATTATAATTTTGGTACTATTATGAATCTTCATGTAAATATCTGTGTTTTCCAATGGTCTGAGGTTATCCCAGTGAAAGGAATATTTGACCTTCCAAAAAGGTTATGGCCCACAGGTTGAGAACCATTGCTCTGAAACAGAAAACTTACTTATAATATAATGGACATCATGTAACCTATAATCCATTTTTT
This sequence comes from Cricetiscus sungorus, assembly GCA_030556225.1. Taxonomy (NCBI): domain Eukaryota; kingdom Metazoa; phylum Chordata; class Mammalia; order Rodentia; family Cricetidae; genus Cricetiscus; species Cricetiscus sungorus. The sequence continues at coordinate 2,890,831 of JANBXA010000392.1, forward strand.
CTTTCATGAGCTGTTTGCTATAGCAGATGTTTGCCATGGCTTCATCAACCTTGCTAGATGAAGGTTATCCATGACTCAGTCAGTTGTCTACTTACAGCTTTTGGTTATCCCTGTGTAAAGGAACAAATGCTTTTTGAAACGGGCTGGAGTTGGGTGAGCAAATTGTTCCCCACAGATAAATTTATGGGGAAACAGATGATTGCCCAATATATCACAATTTCAGAGAAAGGTTTACGAAAGTTTATAAAGCAGTTGCTACACTGAACATCTCCATGCAGCATTCCTATGCTTAGCACAACACTGTATGCAATATACCCTTTGAGGAAGGGATCATTGTCCACACTTACGATGAGATCAAGCTTGTTCATCTTCACATCTCTGTACTTATTCATCCAGGGTGGCATGTATCTAGACAGTTTTGATTTGAGGATGTTGTCATGAATTAGAGTACAAGGATATTGAATGAGTTTCTTAAATCTACCCCTTTACAGTCTATGAGTTTCCCATATTTACCCCTTTAAAATTTTTATTAAAATATACTAGAATTGATAATAATGGGTATTATCTGAACATTTTTACTTTGATTACAATGACTTTTAAGAGATCATAATGGTCTCTTTCTTTGCCAATCTTCCCCTTCTTCTTAAAAAATATTTTATTTGTTATTTAAGACATTTGCACAACATGTTTTGATTATAGTCATCAAGCTCCCCACTCCCCAATTATCCCAAGATCTACCCTGCATCCTACTAACCCACCTTTGTTTCCTTTTGTACTTTTGTGGCTGTAGGTAAACTTTTCAAGACCAATATTTTGTACTGCCAAAATATTCTTGGTTGTAAGAATTTTTATTGAATCATGATCATCTTATATTCTGAACTTTTAGAGAAATCTCTCTCTCTCTCTCTCTCCCTCTCCCTCTCCCTCTCCCTGCCTCTGCCCCTGCCCCTGCCCCTGTCCCAACCCTGTCCCTGTCCCTGTCCCTGTCCCTGTCCCTATCCCTGTCCCTCTACCTGTACCTGTCCCTGTCCCTCTCCTTCTCCCTCTCCCTCTCCATTCTTCCACCAGCTATCAGGGAAAATGGTCTTTGGATAGGGGCACAACATCCTGTCAAAATTTTCTTTCCAGATCGGGATTTTGTCTGGCTTGGGCAAATACAAGCCTTATGCATACTTTCACAAGTACCATGAGTTTAAATGTGCAGCTGTCCCTTACATTTTTGCTTCCTCCACTCAATTAGGGATCCATTCGGCCATCTTCTATATTGTTTAACTTGGTCAAATACAGATCTATTTATTAATCAACATCTGCTGCTAAAAGAAGCCTCTCCAATGATAGGTGAAAGATGCTTGTACCCAGAACTAGAATGATAAGTGATTAAGAGTCTTTGAAACACTATGTCCAATTAGGAGAATAGGAAACAGTACTCAACCATGATCAATGAACTCTCTAGTTATTTGTTCCTAGTAAAATGATGGTGCCAGGAACAGGCTTCCTATTGTAGAGTGGGCTTTAAAACTAATCAGAGTGCAGCTTCTTACTCCCATGATGTTTCTGCCACTATTACACCAGGGGTTATGTCTTGCCAGCCAGTCATTATTGTAGTTTTCATGTTTCATGACTGGGTCAGATTGGGAACAATGTTTTCCTCTCTGGTACTCTCTGGTACTGTTCATAGCATGATCTATCACTATGGAATGTATGCAGTCGTGATAAAGTTTCTGGGTCTGTATCATTTTAGTTTCCCCATGTTATATGACTTAAATATTGGTGTCTTCACCAGTAGTGTTTTACCATTAAGTTTTGGAAATATCAAGAATGTTTCCAATAGCCTTTAGTGTTGGGTGTGTATGGTACTTGACTGCACAACAATTACAAAAGTATCACCATTCCTGACACTGAACATTTTATTTCTTAGCCTCTGGTATCAATTAAGATCTGTTGCCCCTTGGATGAAACTTTGGTAAGAAATCTCTATCAGCACATCTTACTGAAGTGCCAGCATTGACTCTTCTTTGCACAGCAGGAAGCTTACTTCATGCAATAACAACAGAAAATTCATCTTCCTCCTAGAATCTTTAACCATATCAGACTCACACTCCCCCATCCACATCATAAGACAATTATTGGATGTACAAATTAAGTTTAATACATATCCAGGTGTTGAATGATTCTTCTCCTCCTGTTCCCCCTTCCGATCCCCTCTTCTTTGTTTATTCTCCACCCATGTTTAATTTTCCTGTTTTCCTTCATCTTTTTTCTATTTCATTGCCTTTTTTTTCTTTCCACCTCTCTCTTTCCTCGTTTATTTTCCTTTTGTTTTTGCTTTGTCTTGTTACTATTCTTAATTATTTTGCTATTTAAACTCTATCCCACAAAGACATAACTGAAATTTAGATGTTATAATCTTGGTAAAGATTTTTAAGTTCTTCAAACTCCTAGCTGTATAGCTTGAAAGGAATTATGATCCCTTCAGGCACAAAGTCTGTGAGGAAATTTTTTCTTAATTAATAATGGGAATAATACTTATTTCCATTCTTTTCCTACCCATACCTTTATTTTTTCTTTTTTATTGATTTTGAAATATTTCAGTTGATATATTTGCTTCATTATGATCTTTTTAAATAGTTACTATTATTATACAAAACTCATTCCCTCTCCCACTGCACATTGTTGTACATATCTCTCATTTCTTGGGTCTTCTTCCTTTCCTCACATAGTTCTGTTTCTTTTTTATTATTGAAGATCATAACTGTAATTTTTCAAAGGGCACTGAACCTTCAGTCTGTCCTGTACTTTGTTTTAGATTTTGGTTTTGGTTTTTCTATGTAGCCCTTTTCACATAACCAAATCTGCTAATTATAATATAGAGTCTTCTTTACTTTTGCCTTCAGTAAAAATTTTTATGATACTGCACTAGATCTTTAACTTTGTTGGTTAGGCTTATTCCCAGGTATAATTTATGTGTTTCTCTCTTGTTGTTCTGGTGCTTGGATGATAAAAGCTTAGTATCTTCACACGATTAATCAAATCTCTTAGTTTCCTTTGCACCTTTCCTAAGAAGAATAATACCAAACAGGTCAAAGATTTCTTGTGTAAAGATAGGACTAGGGTCTGTCCCAAATAAAGGAATATGAATAGTCAAAGGAAAAGCTCTGGTCAGACAGAAAGGAGTTGAAATTCTAGAATCATTCTTGGTCTGTCAATGCTAGGGGTGCTTACAATACTAAAAGGGATGGAGAGATGGCTCAAATGTTTAGAGCACTGACTGCTCTTTCAGATGTCTTGAGTTCAATTCCCAGCCACCATAGAATGGCTCATAACCATCTTCAATGAGATTTGGTACCTTCTTTTGACATACAGGAATACATGGAGGCAAAATGTTGTATACATAATAAATAAATCCTTTTAAAAATATTCTATAACACAGGAATATTTATCCTTCCCTGACTGTAGCTTCATATTTGAGTACTTTTTATTTCTTCTGTAATTATCTATAAATATGAGTATGTATCATTATAACCACAGTGAGTTTAGTTCATTACTTACATGATCATTTTGCTTTCAGAGTGTCTTAGGGTTTATATTATTCAAGAAAGGTTTCTAATGTGAAATTTCAATTCAAAGAATTATTATTTAACAAATTGACAATCAGATAATAAAATGTTTAATTGTGATTAGTCACTGATCTCACTAACTCTTTTTAAAATCTTTTTTTATTTCAATTAGAAACAATCTTATTTTATATATCAATCAGTTCCCTCTCCCTCCAATTCTCCATGACCCCAACAACCCCCATATCATCCCTTTTTTGATCTATAGAAATGGTGATGTCTTCTATGAGGGATCCTCAAAGTCAGTCATATCATTTGGGGCAGAGCCTAGGCCCTACCCCGTGTGTCTAGGCTGAGAGAGCATACCTCTATGGGGAGTTGGCTCCACATATCTAGTAGTATTCTAGGTATAATTGCTGTTCCATTGCCAGGGGCCCTATAGACTTCCCAGGCCTCTGAACTGTCACCCATTTGCAAGGAGCCTGGTTCAGTTCTATGCTAGTCTATGAGCTGTCCGTCTGGGCTCCATGAGCTCCCACATGTTCAGGTATGCATACATATCAAAGCATACGTTTATTCCCAGCTGCTTTTGTGGTTACAAAGGCTTGAATTTAAATTATACATAAAATATTCTGTTAGGTGACTATACAAAATTTCATATATTTACTTATGTATATAGAGCATATTGAACATTGAGCGTTAACATGTGTGTCCTTACTAAAGTATCCATGTCTATTTTCAATATATTTATTCTTCACTCAAACTGTGTAAATATTATAATTCAATAGTAACAATATGTATGCCATAATTTAAGATACATAGTACTGAGTATTTGTAAGACTTGATAAATAAAGTGAGAGTTAGTTTCTATACACTGGAAACAGTTTTAAACTTTATAGAGAATATACATTAAATTTTCAGGAGTTTGCTGAACAATTGTTAATAAAATGTTTTTCCTTTTAACTGGATATTTTGCATTGTTGGGCAATCTTGTTCAGATCGACCTGAAGTACACACCTGATGCTTAGCTTGTGGTAGAACAAGACATTTTGAAATCACATAAGAAGTACTTAAATACTGAAGGACAGAACAGAAGTTTGATCTGCGTTACAGAAAACACACATAGTCTGATGTAACACAGAAAAGGAGCTTTGCTTTGGAGTTTCCACTCCCCCAGAATCTGCTCATCTGCTTCATAGAGTTCTTGGATTCTGTTTGTGCTATGTGTGCTATGTGTCTCTTCCAGTTAGAAATTACTTTCAGTGCAGTCAGATGTGCTTTACTCATTTGCTCAGCCTAAGTGGCTGAGAAACAGGACAAGAAAATATGTATTAGTTAAGGAGCCAATAACAGATCTCTGAAGTGTCCTATAAACTGGGAGGTTAAGGAGTTATTATTGACTTTGTGGGATATATTATTCACTTAATCTGACATAGTTAAGATATTTTCATTATCTCAGCATGACCATGAACCACTTTTGATAATAATTCTTAAACCAATTGTGCTAACCAGAATGAGAATTTACAAAAAGAGTTCTAAGAGTTTACTCAATTTAATTTGATTTTTGTTATTTGTTTAATAATTTTGTGCAATAAGTGGAGTAATTCTAAATAGTAATTTTGGAAAACAATTTAAAACACTGTAGTAGATAAGCTTCTCTGTCTCTCTCTGTCTCTCTATCTCTCTCTGTCTCTCTGTCTGTCTCTCTCTCTCTGTCGGTCTCTTTCTCTCTCCCTTGGTTTTCTGAGACAAGAGTTTCTTTGTGCAGTTTTGGAACCTGTCCTGGAACTACCTCGGTAGGCCAGGCTGGCTTCAAATTCACAGACATCCTCCTGACTCTGCCTTCCAAATGCAGGAATTAAAAATGTGCACTATCACCACCCAGCTCTAGAATACTTTAAAACTCTCTCCCTCCCTCCCTCCCTCCCTCCCTCCCTCCCTCCCTCCCTCCCTCCCTCCCTCCCTCCCTCCATCTCTCTCTCTCTCTCTCTCTCTCTCTCTCTCTCTCTCTCTCTGTGTGTGTGTGTGTGTGTGTGTGTGTGTCCCTTCCTCCCCTCTCTTGTTTTGTTTGTTTTTCAAAGATAAGCTTCTCAATGAAATACTCATGTGATTCTTCTGACCGAAGTACCTACATTTTGATTGATACGCAGTGGTGCATAGTAAAATAAGTTACCATACCTATCTGTGGTAAAGTGGTTCCCATGTTTTTCATGGTTAGCTTTTTTGTCTTGTTTTTCATTAATATTGATCATGTTTGTGATAAAAGATTTTTATACAGAAGAAGCAGTTATGGGTGCCTGCTGTGTATGTGGGGACTGTGCTAAGGTACAGACATCATACTGCTAGTATACCTTTAACAAGGTATTAGAATGGTTCTTTCAGTCATCAATGAAAGGAGTGATATTTTAAAAGTATACTTAGAAGATAATTATTTTCATTGGTGCTTGGTTGGCCATCTCTTGAGCATAAGACATGGCTAAAATAATCACAGGTAGATTTGAGGTAAGAGCAAACAAAGCAGTATTAGTTACCTTTCCATTGCTGTGAAACAGTACTTGAGAAAATCACATTAAGAGGTGAAATTATATGATTGATTAATAGCTTAAAGAAGTTCTATGTCATGGTACCTTAAAGGTGTTACATTGGTCCTTTTAAATTATAGTTCATTATGTTGTATCCATGAGGAAGAGTGGGGGGTGTGAACTAGCTTCCTAGCATCTTAGGAATTCCAGACACACCCTAGTGTGTGCCTCCTTCCATCATATCTCTCTTGGAGAGTTATAGAGTTTTTACCAATTAGTCATAGTGAAAATGGGCTTCAAATCATGCCTATTTATAGATATTCTAGTTGTAAACAAGAATGATAAGGAATACTTAGGGAAAATGGAGAAAACCTTAAAGGGAACAAAGTTTAATTTCTATTTTTAACTGAAATTATCTAATTAATGTTAATTCTTTCAGTCTTAGTTACAGTGAGTTATTGCACATATCACATTTTACTTTCTGATCCATTGTGATTGTCCATAAACAGAAAGGGATGTGTGAGATTTTTTTGATTTTTCTGCTTAAATGGACCCAATTCAGGTTGATATCTTGTCAATAATATGTATTTAAGTTCACTAAGCTAATTAGTATTAGGACATTTTTTTCCAGTTCTTCTAATGTACTATCCTATTTTAAGGACATTAAATGATTCTATATTCAATGGCAGAAAGGTGAAAAGAAATGGTTTAGGAATGGATCATCATGTTCTTCATTGACATGTGACTTGAGCCACAAGAAGATAGGCAGAATTATTATGTAATTTAAAAGAGATAAATTTGAATCTATACCAAAAACTACACTCTTGTCAGACAAGAGTCAAAAGATCATATTGGGGGATGCCCAAGATAAATTTCAGGAGAAATTTAGGGGAACATGACAGAAGATAATTGTGTGTTTGTACCCTGACATTTTCTTCACCGTTTAAAAGTTAATGGCATTTGGGCCAAGTGAAATTTCATAGTACTTGCACTGTTTATCATTTCACAATGAAAGTTGTCCTATATACAGTTTGTGCTTTTTTCAAGAATCTGGGGTTTCCTTATTCTTGATAGAATAGAGTCATTAATTAATCTCATTATTACCCTGCTTTAATAAGGTGACTCAAACTGACTTTCTGTGACTCTAAGTAAACTGAATTGTCTTATTTGCAATCTAGTTTCTGTTAATGATAACTGTTGTGGAATATTTGTACAATGTGTGAAGATATATTGTTCTGATTGGTATATGACAAAGCTGAACAGGCCAAAGCTAAAGAGGAGAGATAAGAGATCCCCTCACAGAAGGGGAGAGGAACAAGATCTCCTGAGCATATAGGGAGGGGGGGTCAATGAGTAAAGAGGGAGCTAGGAGAAAGAGGAGAAGAGAGCATGTGTGACTAGGAAGATTGAGTCAGGGGAGGAATAGACAAAAGAAAAAGAAGATACCATAAAATAGGGAGCTTTATAGAATTGAAGAGAAAACTGACTATAGAGAAATGACCAGAGACCTACTAGGATGACCCCAACTAACAATCAGAGCATCAGTGGAAAGGCTATCTTAAATGCCATTTCTTGATAATAAGATTGATGACTAACTTATCCACCCTCATAGAGCCCTCATCTATTAGCTGGTGGAAACAGAAGCAGATGCCCACAGCTAAACACTGAGCCTAACTCCTGGAATCCAGAAGCAGAAGGGAGGAATGATAAGAAAATGGGGGCAAAACCAGGCTACAGAAACCCAAAGAGACAGCTGACCTGAACAATGGGGAGTTAATGGACCCCCCAGACTGATAGCTTGGAAATCAGCATTAGACTGACTCAGACCCCCTGAAAATGATGCTCTGTTAGAAGGCCTGGGAAGTCTAACAGACCTCTGAAAGAGGAATTAGGAAGTATCCCTGGTGCAAAAAAGAACTTTGGGGGCACATTCCCCATGGAGGGATACTCCTTTAACTTAGAGGCAGAAAGGAGAGCCTAGTCCCTACTCCAAATAACTTGACAAATTTTGTTGATCCATTCTGGAAGGCATCACCCTCCCTGTGGATTAGGGGAATGGGTTGGAAGGCATGGGAGGGAAGGAGGGAGAGGCAACTCGATCAATGTGTAAAATAAGAAAAATAATAAAAATATCTGAAGAAGAAGAAAAAGGAAGAGGAGGAGGAGGAGAAGGGGAAGGGGAAGGGGAAGGGGAAGGAGAAGGAGAAGGAGAAGGAGAAGGAGAAGGAGAAGGAGAAGGAGAAGGAGAAGGAGAAGGAGAAGGAGAAGGAGAAGGAGAAGGAGAGATAGGTAGAATTTCTGGTCCAAGGAGAGGAACTCAGGATGAATCTGGGTACATGAGGGAAACACCACTGGGATATGGGATACAAAGGGGGTCAGACATACATAATGAAAGAAAGGTAAAAAAAGTCACAAGACAAAATATAGATTGATAGAAATGGGTAAATTTAAGTTCTAAGAACTAGGTAAGAGTAAGTTTAAACTATAGGCTGTTTTTGTAATTAATAAGTCTCTGTGTCATTATTTAGGAACTGCCTGACAGGATAGAGAAACACTCTTTACCTATATCTCTATGCTAGTAATATATTTTCTACATCTCTATGTTAGTGATATATTTGTATTTTAGGGTAAAATGATATGGCAACAAACTTGGCTTTTAGAAAATAGCAAGTACAGAGAGTCTACTTTCATTTTTAATGAAGGATCCCTCAAGAAAAAAAAACATACATTCAAAGTTACAAATTAAAAACTGTTTAAAACAAGACAGATTAACAAATAAACACCTCAAAATTAGTTTGGAATGCTGGAAGATTAACAGATTGTTTTGTAGAGAAGTCGGCACTGCAGAAGCCTGAGATTAGAGGGAACCTTACGTGAATCCTTGGTCAGGCACTGGAAAAAGTTATATATGGCAAAAAAGCGATTGTCTTCATCAGGTGACTGCAAGGATGCCAGTCCATTCCAGTATGCATAACTTACTAATCATCAAGACACATTCATTTAGCATTCACTATTGTTTGCTTGTTGTTTTTCATTTGAAATGTAGAGTAAACTCTTGGGATGACGTTAGAATTGTAAAGTCACAGGCAAAGTCATGAATTTTAATGTTTGTGTCCATGAAAATTCTAAAAGAGTCATTTTTAGATACATTTCCTGTATACCGTACATGTAAAGTTAAGGATGTTCTCACACACAAAGCAGATAGAGGAGCAGGAAGGTACTACATGCATTTAGAGATTGGCTTTACCATGGGACAATGTCAGTAATCTCATGAGGCACTTTAAACATGTCCTCAGTGATGGACCAGACTATGCTTCCCTGACCTTGAAGGGAACCATTGTGCTTCTGTACATTTCAACTAAATCTATTGTTCAAATAATACATGAAATGGAAATCTCAGACTTGGCTAGGACTGCACCTGATGTTTTCAGATGCACATGGTTCAGGGATGCTTGTGATGAGGAGATCTGGTGATGTTAGCAGTCTTTCTTTTTAGCCAAGGAAATGTAGTTGCTCAAAGGACTATAAAAATCATCTACTTTTTATTGAGATTCCTGATGTATAAATACTTAGTAAAGCACCCTAGAGATGGATAGCACTGTCAGTAAAGCTTTAACAAAGAGGCCATCTCTTACACTGGATCATTAAATTTTTCCATGTAAAATAAAATATTTCTGCATTTATTTTTTTTATTTCAGTGGTCACCTCTCTGATGAATGAGAAAAGCAAAGAAACATAAGAAAACCATATACCTTGTTGAGTATCCTCTTCAGATCCTCTAGAAGTTCTTTGATTTTTCTTCAATGTTTTTGGCTCTTGATATGATATCATTGTGAGCTTCTTCCATGTAACTTAGTTCAGTTGCTATGTGATGCAGTGTCTTTTCCAAGCTCCCAACAAACCAAATGTCTCTTTCAGAAGGAATACACCCTGAATACCAACAATTAAACAATTGCATAAAAATTGGTCAGCTACATCATTTAGCCCATATGGTATATCCTCAAAGAAACTCGATTGAAATATACATTTATTGTATTTATGTAGATGTCAGTTGTCATGGAAATTTCTAGGTTAGTTACTTGCCACATTTGATTGAATCACACTAAATGTGTCTTATTTGACTAGCTAATTTTATTGTAAATATGTTTTATAATATTCCTGTTTGCATTTGAATGTCTACCAAGTCTATCATCTGTCCTCCTGGTATTAGCAATAATCTTTGATTTTTTTTTTTTACATTTGTTTGTTTGTCCACAGGTAACAAAGTCTTCCCAGGAACTAAGCAGGTGGTCATATGATGTGTTTCATATAAAGTTGATAACAGTACTGCAATTCAGTTGCAAGTGGCCCCAATTTCTCTTTTCCATAGGGATGCTTTTATAATAAAACATCAGATTCTTCACTGATGCGCTCATTTTTTCTTTTACTTACTTTTAAGACAGTGGAGCAAAAGTTCATTAAGGACAACCAGGCCTTTATATGTGTGCTTTTCACATGCTGCATAAAACATAGCCCGCTCCACTCACTGAGCAATCTATGTGTGGTCAAGTACTGGTGAAGATCAGTGGGACAGCATTGCCTTTAATAAGTGGATTGGTAGAAAGCACAAGATATTTGATTTCCCATGTGTGCTCACTGCCAAGTTCATTTATGAAACCTATCTCTGAATAAACTGTTGTTGTGCTGCAGTCTGATAGTTATTCTTTTGGTAGTGAAAACAAAGACTAGACTGGATTCCATTGATCCACTAGTGTCCAACATTTTTACATTATGATATGACATCAACTACAGATGTATTTGATTAAAGCTAGGAATCAGAAAGGAGAAAATATAATGATTATAAACTGAAAATGGTTTGATATATGAACATTGTCATCACAAGTGAGTATATAGTTGTATCCAGAGAACTGTAATGCTTTACAGGAAACTCTTGTTCACCTGGCTTTCTGATAAGGCTTGGGAGAAGATGGATAATTTATTGAGGGATGGAAATACAGGATGGATACAACCAGGAAGAATTTGAAAGTCAACAGGAGATTTTTATGTTATTAGTAATGTACAAAGTAATATACAAATACAGTAGACTTTCTTATGTATAATTAATGAAACTGTATTTTCATCTCCTATACTTAATTATGAATATATTTAAGCATGTGTGCTATTTAGTTCAAAATATCCTGTAAAATATTAATTATAGTACTAGCTATAGGCATTGGTAAAATAGTTCACTTGCATGCACAGTTGATGGTTCTATGACAACATTATTCTTCAGTTCTACTTACATTTATTAATTGTATAATGTGATTTGTCTTTGTTTTTTTTCCTCCTCCTTCATTCTTCTGCATATGTGATTACCATATATATTTTCTTACCCACCTTCAGCTTAGTTCTTCACCTTAAAGCAGAAGATGTCCTCACCTGGATCTGTTGGGCTCCGACCTTAGGTATTGAAACAGAAAAGACAGATATGTGGCAGCCAGGAAGGTCTCTTTCGGGGAACCACTGGCTTGGTGTATATTGTACATCCTCCAGCTGAAAAAAATATTTTAATTTGAATAAGAGTAACTTAATCCATAGCCAGAATATTGATACATTTATCACATATTTATAAATATATAAACACACATACACACATCCTCTGTTTGTGTTGAGAGAGGGAAGGAGGGAGGGAGGCAAGGAGATCTGAATCTTCGTTCAGGTTTTGTTCCTTGCATTCTATCTTCTTTGAGATTCTATCTTTTTTTCTCTGCCATAGCACACAAGCCAGCTTCACTTGTACTGCCAGGGATCAACCTGTTATGATCTCCCATCTCACTGTAGTAGCACTGGATATACAGTCTTGTTCTTATAAAACATGGCTTTGTGTGCAATATGGGTATCCTGAGGTCCTCATACTGATCTTTTCACCTGTTTTTTCCACATCAATTCTGTGATCATTTCCCATATATCCCATTCACCCATGCTAATCTCCCAGACATTTCCATCTCTTTCTATTTCTTTTGAGATTTCAAGAAGCACTTCTCTGATTGTTCCCTTTCTCAGTTAAGGATTATTTATTTTGCTGATATTATGTAATTTTGCTGCAACATGCTTCCTAGTGAACTACAGGGCTCTGAAACTGCTGACTTGAAGCTTCATTTTGTAATGGAGCCAATTTAAGTGAGGTACTTAAAAATACCTGCAGTGAATTCTCTGATATTATAAGATAGTTGATGGCATGATCAAGGTCCTTTAGAGACATCACACCATGGCCAGCCAAAACGTCATGAATGGGAACAGAGGCTATCTTCTCCCATAGGAGGAGGTTCAACACCATCAGCATCAGGCATTCCCCTGCTATGTAGAAAGAGAAACTATCATGAGAATCATTCGTCGGAGGTTATCAGCATTAACATTATCTCTTCCAGGTGTCCTTGAATATCTGTGCTAGTAAATAAATATTTACTACTAAAATATTCAATTAAACAGTTAATTTATATAGCTGTATAAAGAACTCAGGTATTGGCTAGTTTTGTGATTGATGTCCAAATGAACACTATGTGAGATTAAGATACACAAACCAAACTGAATATTGGAAAAAGGCTTCACTGGGAAGAATGATGAACACTAGACCTATTACACAGACACACATCATCAACTCACATCATCAACAAGATAAAGCTGCCACCCAGAATGCCAAAGTGCCCTTTGCTCAGCCTGAAACCTCCGCTTATTTCAAACTGCCTGTGGTCCACTCAATCCAGAATTGTTCTGCTCAGTGCACCTTCTTGCCTTCAGTTTGGATGGCCAGTGCTTCATTAATTCTATCTTCCTCTTAAAGATCTCCCAGTCCAATTTGAGCATCTCGTGTGTTCATGTACTCTTTTGTTTTGTTTGTGTTTTGTTGTTGTTGTTTGTTTGATTGATTGATTGATTTTGGCTGTTTGTTTTGTTTAAATGGTTGCTCAGTCCACTTGATGTTCATATACCCACTCAGCAAAGAGTGATGGCAGCTGGAGAGACAATTGGCCTCTGGTTTTTCTTCTTGTCTTGCTTGAGGAAATGTTTGCCTTCTTTGGATGAAGTATCTACTTCTTTAGTCAGTATCACTACTTTCCCAGCAAAGTCAAACACTTTGGTGATTTTCCCTTTCTATTTCCTTGAGTTTCTCTAGATATCTGCTTAACTACCAGGTGACTTGAACTTGTCTCCAGTTTCTTTTGTTGCCTTAGCTTGTGAACTGAGCCTGCTTTTTCTCTTGGTTCCACTACAATAAGAAAAGCATGGCACAGTCTAACTCCCATTTTTCCTTGCATTCTCTGGCCTAATACCCCCTTCATTTTCATTGTCTTCACTAACACTAACTCCAGATTCTTCTTCTCCATCCTTCCCTTCATCATTTAGCAAAGAACACTTTGTTTGCTCTTCCAGTCTGAAATCCTCTGAGCCAAGTTTGTTTCTTTTTGGTTTCTCAGTCAACTTTTCACCCCCCTCTTCATCTTCTCTCATTATTGCCTTGTCATCATCTTCATTGTACTCTCCACTCACTGGCACATTTTCCTAATCCTCTTCTGACATGGAGAAGTATTTGAAGTTGAATTCTTCTGTGAAGTTGAGGCTTGTGTCCTGAAACTCTAAAAAACCACACACAGCCTTTGACCACAAATAGCTAAATCTATAGAGAGAACATAAACCTGCAGAAGTAACAGCTAAAGCAGCCCTCTGAGTGAGCCTTTCAAAATCATTCACCACTGACAATTTAATATTGAGGATTTATGTTGATTTTCAGTAGGGTGATTCTCTAATAATTTGTTTCTAACTTGTCATGCATTGTTTGCGTTATGACAAGGACAGCACATTTTATCTGTTTGTAGTATCTTCATGCCTGGTAAGTGTAAACACATGCTTATCTGGTGTCTAATAACAAGAGCAAAGAGAATCCAATCATGGAAGGATACTGCATGCTGGTTTTTCTAACTCACAATAAAGCCATGCACTCCTATTTTACCAAACCAACAGATACTGTCTTCTATGCATTTGAACTTTACAATAACCTGTGAGTACAGTAGACCTATGAAATATTACCTAACTGTACAGATGAGAGTCTTACAATGTTATATGATTTTTTGCTAAGTCCTATTAATAGATTCTGAGAAGAGAATGCCAGCACTATGTACTCTTTACTCCACATGGATGTGTCTCACACACCTGGGCTAGCTTGAGTGCCTGTGTGCCAGAGAATCCCATCCATGCTTTGGAGACTGAGTTCTATAGATGTTCCTGCTTCTAAAGCATCAACATTAGCCATCAGAATAGAAACTCTAATCATCATCATTTTATCTACATTTCTTTCTGTGTAAAACAGTCATCTTCACACCTTTCACAATGATCACTGTTGGAATTCTCCCTAATTTGATAATTACACAGACATACAGATCTCCTGTCAACAGTTTCACTCTCAACACAAAAAAGCAGGATATACAAAAGAATTTAAAATTAATTTGTACATTTCTTGATGCTTTTCTAAACAAGGAAGTGTGATTTTCAGAAAGCTGAATTTTATAACATCTTTTCTGATGCACTAAATCTGAGTCCAGAAAATACCAGGCCAATGTTAAACATTTATACTCAAAGAACACCTAAATTCTCACACTCATCAGGAAATAGATCTAAACATTCTGTAGTATGCAATATTACTAAAACCCATTTTGTCTACATAATAAAGTCATTAATATATAAGCCATACACTTTCATTTCCCATAAAGATGATGGTTCTATATTTTATTTTCTGTATATATAAAAATTTATATCTACATATAACATACATATTTTCTGTGAATACAAACATATATATGTACATAGGTATATGAGTAATACTACTTTCAATTGTGTAATTCTCATAATCTAAGGAGAAGTGAAATAGGCAAATATTCTACTCTCCATTTCCTAATAATCCATGGCTGTCATGGCTTCTGTTTCCTCCCAGTGTCATCTGCAGAGCTTTAGCACCAACAACACTTAACACAGTAGTGTTATTCAGTTTACCCCAGATTTACAAAGAGTGTAAGAAAGGTATATGTTATCATTGTCTACTTTAGCCTTCAGTTCTGTGCATTAGAAAGGTTGATTCAAGTAAGCAAACTCGTGTTTAAGGTGCAAGAATAAGAACAAATTTTCTTCTTCTAAAGTCATGACAATTTGAACACATTTACTCCAGTATCCGCAATACATTATCATTTCCTATTCTCTGAAACATCAATTGTACTGTATTTTGTTTGTCTTGGAACTTACTCTGGCACTTGAAGATTTTAAACACCACCCATAGTTTCTAGTCATTAGATACCACAATAATATCCCGTCATTTATGTGTTTATGTGTATACATTATGTTTTTTGAAATTGAATATTTAATTGGCTTGAAATTTTCTAAGTAGGCTTGGATAGCCAGTTTGCCAAAATTAATGAGTGAGCTGTCTTTTAGCTCCATAACTAGAATTATAATCTTCAACTACATCATGGGCCTTTCCCTGTCCTCTTGCTTTCTTTACTCCAAGTAAGATGCTGAATAATCTTAGAAATTTCTCCTTTTATCAAGGAGAGAGAGAATTCCCATGTCTAAAAACTGTTTTAAGTGTCCTACATTGCCCTTAAACAGGTTCTTTTTAGGTTGCATTTTTCTGCTAAGCCTTTGCAATGTTATTTTTCAATTAAATATGTCT
The DNA here is from genome assembly GCA_030556225.1 of Cricetiscus sungorus. Classification (NCBI taxonomy): domain Eukaryota; kingdom Metazoa; phylum Chordata; class Mammalia; order Rodentia; family Cricetidae; genus Cricetiscus; species Cricetiscus sungorus. The sequence goes on from JANBXA010000392.1 coordinate 2,906,604, forward strand.
ATTAACACCAGGTACACAAGATAAGATTCTAAGGAAAGAATATCATCTAATAACTTTGGAAAATTGACGGGTCTACCAGATTTGCTTAGAAAATAATTAGTAAGAGCTTACTTACAGAAGTAAGGTTGATTGAAAGACAACTGCATTTCAGCAAACTTCCACAATGGTAATTGGGCCACTGGAGAATTCTGTTGTATTTGAGTACTGGTCTCAGTTTACTCACTGCCTTCTATATACTCTGCCAGATTGCACCAAAGCCTCTCACTGCTAGAGCAGGAAGAAAATAAGGTTTAAAGCCCTAGGTTGGGTTGTACTTACTCTTCTGCTTCAGAGAATGTTAACAGTGTCATCACAATTACCACAGACCTGCTATATCTGTGTCTTTGCCAATTACAGGATATGACTATGGGGTATGACTTCAGGGTATGGCTACATGGTAAGAACTAACTTCAAGTTATATGAAGCAGAAGCCACCTTACTCCATGACTAGTGATGGTGATCACATCAGACCAGGTATAACTTCCTGTCCTTCACTACATCTCCTTCCTCAGATTCTTGCATTCATTCTGCAACATTTTATGGTTTTTTTTACTCTAAAGAAGGAGAGATGAGGACATGAATTTTACTGAATTTTGGGCCACCATGTAATAATATCAGTCATTTTCTGTGGTTTAAATGGTTATTATGCTGTTATAAAAAATATCTCTGTGTAAAGTAGGCCTAAACAGAAATCTTTAGAAGGCAATTTGTCACCATGTTACATAATATAATAGGAAGAAGAATTTCTTGTATAGTTTGTAACCATATATAAGGTATACATTTTTGTATGCATATATATGTCTATGATTTTCCCATGTTGTAGAACCAGAGAATGAAGTGTCTTCATCAATTTCATCAAATAAATTCTTTTTAACATGTATCCAAATGTAGCTTCAACAGCCTCAATGTTGTAATTGTTTTTTCAGACCATAATGCCCACCAAATCACAGTGAAATAATATATCTCAGGCCTGTGCACTCTTTCTTTGAAAAAACAAAACTTAGAGATGTCCAGAGTACATTTCCCCCATACAAGTGTATGACATCTTTCCAATTCTTTAACAGCCATCTAAGTCAGCTAATTTATCAATTTTCTCCTGTTATACTGATAAATGACTAAGCCAAGAAGAGGTCAGCTTTTTACCATTGCTTTGGAGGTCAGCAGTCTAACTGAAGTCTATGTAATGCTTAAAAACATGAATATGTATAACAGCCTGATGGGAGATGTTATTCTGTATATATGTTTCTCATACTGGTTAATAAAGCTCTGTGGCCAATGAGATAGTAAGATAGGCGGGGCTAGGAGACAAGGAGGAAAGAGGAAGTGGGAAGAAGGAGTTGAGATGTAGCCAAGGGAAGAAGCAGGACGCCTGCCGCTGCTCCCCGATAAGACAACCACGTGGAAATACTTAGATAAGTAGAAATGGGTTAATAATTAAGACAGAGCTAGCCCATAAACAGTAATGGTAATTGGCCAACAGGATTGTATCAAATACAGAGTCTCTGAGTGTTATTTGGGGCTGGTGCGGCTGAAGGCCCAGACTGGCGGCAGGACCGGGAGGCTGGCGGGGAGGAACCTACCATAACAACAGCCAAAGACTTTTGCATCTGGGTGTATTCTAAACCAAATCTTTATGAGAGTTTACTCAAGTATAAACAGGTCACATTCTATCAACTGTTTCTTCTGAAGAGCATAGTTGAGTACTTGAATGTGGATATTAGATCCTACTTAGGTTAGCAGTATAAAATCTATTGTTATTCTGTAAGAGCTGTCAAATAGGAGCTTCCTGATTCTATGCTATGGGTTCACTAATACAACTAGGTCAAATGGTAGGTGGACTACATATGAACCAAAAAGTAACCACTCAAATTCAGTCAACTGCTTGTATAGTCATGTTCAACTGACTTTTGTGTACGTTAGTTGTTTATCTTCAATGAATATTTTCTGAAAGAGCCTGTATTGGGTAAATAGTCTCATGTCCACAGATTTGTTTCAGGAAAACTTCAGTTTCCTAACAGTTTTCTTTTGTCAAGCAAAACTCAACAAATAGTGTTTGAAACGGATGCCCTGTTAAACATTATTTTCTGCAGCATTTCATATTCTAGACAGAATTGTACATATAGTATACTCTTTGGGGGACTAATTATTGTCCACAGTTAGTATAATTTCAACTTCATCTTCACTTTTTTTGTACTGACCTGTCTGCTATTATCTATAGTCCAGAAGTTTTTGGTTTTAAAGTCTTAAAACAACTTGAAGTATTCTGCGTTTACAAGTCATATGCGGCTATTGTTTTTAACATTGGGTCTACAGGTCTCATACAATGCCCTTGCATGCAGTGGACATTGTACTATTTTATGGATTGGGCCTGGGTACATTCCCACTGGTAAGAACTTCTACCTGTGTAGTAGAGAATACAGTGAGAATCCCTGTCTCCTCTACAATCCTTATATTTGATTATTCTCTCCTTTTCTCCTAAAATGACCTGGAGTTCTGAGATGTTTTATGCTGTAGTCCTCAGTACCTCTCTTAGATGTTCTGTCCTGCTCACAGCAAGACATTGCCACATTTTTCACCCAGGGGTTGGGTACAGATATCTTTGCATGATTGGTTGCTCTGCATATCCCATATTGAATTTTCTATCTTTTGATTTTGGTTCATTTTTTTGTCTCTTTGTGGTGTGAAAGCCATGGGTATTGATTTTGGGTGACTTTGACATACCAGATGATGTGAGGTAACTTGTGTCATCTGTCTGATGTTGGAAGAAAATTTAAGATCCTGCCTTCTTGAAAAATTTGAAGTTCAGATAACCCAGAGGTTATGGAAATTTTGCCTGCATACATTTATATTTGAATAAACTTTAATATCTGTACTGTGATGTTTGTAACTATAGGAAAAATGCATTTATTTAATATAATGGTCTCAGTTAAGAGAATTCTGGGTGAAATAATTTTTATTTTAATAAAAGAGTACTGTCTATATCATTGTAAATATTCATGTGGCATTTTCGTGTATTGCTGTCTATAATACTGACTGATAATAATGATGCCTAAACCAACAATTCCATTAGAGACTCACTTATCTAATGGTACTACCAGACTTGAAAAGAAGAGTCTAATAGTTCCAGAGACAAATATTATGTAAGTAGATTCTGAATGCCATTGCCATGGTATCTGACCCAAAATATGCAATGGTCTGATAAGACAATGTTCACACCTTAGCATTAACAATTGGGAACAACAATGGCAACTCATATTCAAAGACAACTAGATCTTTGCTTCTTGCTCAATCTCACATTCACACTTAAAAGCACTCCATCTTTTGCAAGAAAGCCTTCTGTCCTCACATGGATCTTTGGAAATAAATCTCAATTAGCCAGCACATAGTACTGAATGAAAACCTTCCCAGAATTGATTCATGTTTACATGATAGGATTCACTTCATGCAAAATCTCATTGGAAAACTCAATTTGTCCTTTGAATCTTTAACAGTATCTGAATATCAACTCATGTACATGCAGGTGCTTCATTGATGTTGTTGTTTCTTTAAAGGACTTAGTGAAAAGTAAAATAGTCTTTGCATGTCTAGTTTTAATCATGTGAAATATTTTCATTCTTCTGTTTTGTGGTTTGTGTCTTTCTGTTTATTTTTTCAGAGTTTTTTCCTATTAAGACAAATTAGTGTGGAACTCACAACATAGCCAGACTTCTCTCAAACTTATCATGTTATTCATTCTGTAATATCTAGAAATCTAGAGTGCCAGGCACAAACCATACCTACCTTATATGAAATTATATTTGAAATAAGTTTTGCATGTACAGTTTCAGTTTAATGTATAGTCTGTTTTCCCTCTTTCCTTCTCTCTTCTCTTCCCCCACATTTGCTTATTTTTCTTTTCTTTTAGAAAAACCATATCTATAAGCAATATAGTATGCTTCTTACTCAAACTTTGTATAAATTTTAAGATACAAAATATACCCAGCAAAGTCTTATCACAAGCAATCTACAAATTCAATGTAAACCCCATCAAAATACCAATACAATTCTTCAAGACTTTGAAAGAATAAACTCAACTTCATATGGCAAAAACAAAACAAAACAAAAAACAGGATACCTAAAACAATCCTGTACAATAAAGGAACTTGTGGAGTTACCACCATTCCTGAATTCAAGCTCTACTATAGAGCTACAGTAATAAAAACAGCTGGTCTTAGCAAAAAACCAGACACATGGATCAATGGAATTGGATCAAAGATCCTGACATGAGTCCACATATCTACAAACATCTAATTTTTGACAAAGAAGTCAAAATTGTACAATATAAAAATGAAAGAATCTTTAACAAATGCTGTCATAACTGAATGTCAACATGTAGAAGATTTCAAATAGATCCATATCTATCACCATTCACAAAATTCAAGTTTAAGTGGATCAAAGACCTTAACATAAATCCAGTTACACTAAAATTGATAGAAGAGATAGTGGGAAATAGCCTTGAACACATTGGCACAGGAGACTACTTTCTGAATATAACACCAGCATTGCAGACACTGAAATCAAAAATTAATAAATCAGACATCATCCTGAAACTAAAAAATTTCTGTAAGGCAAATGACATAGTCAATAAGACAAAACAGCAGCCTCATGACTGACAGAGAGCTGATTGCTAAAATATATAAAGAACTCAAGAAACTAGAAATCAAAATACCAAATTATCAATTTAAATAATGGGGTACAGATCTAAACAGAGAATTGTCAACAGAAGAATGTCAAATGACCTGATTCATTTAAGGGGTTGCTCAACATCTTTGGACAGCAGGGAAATGTAAATCAAAATGACTCTGAGACACCATCTTACACATTTTAAAATGGCTGAGATCAAAAGCACTTATTACAACATATGGTGCAGAGGAAGTGGAGTAAGAAGAACACTCCTCCACTGCTAGTAGGAGTGAAAACTTGCACAGCCAATTTGGAAATCAGTTTGACATTTTCTCAGAGTACTGGGAATTTATTTACCTCAAGATCTATTGATGTCACTCATGAGCATATACCCAAAGGTTGCTCAATAATTCTTCAAGGACACTTGAGCAACCCTGTTCATAGAAGCATTACAACACCTAGAACCTGGAAACAGCCTAAATGTTCCTTCAACTGAATAAATGGATACAGAAAATGTGGTACATTTACACAATGGAGTATTACTCAGAGGAAAACAAACAAACAAACAAACAAACAATGGCATTATGAAATGTGCAGTCATATGGATGTGACCAGGACAAAAGTCATCCTGAATAAGGTAACTGAGACACAGAAAGACAAACAGTATAAACTCACTCATAAATTAGATATAAAGCAAAGGATAAGCAGGCTACAATCTGTAGCCCTAGAGAAGTGTGTGAGTAAATGGACAAGTAGTTCAGACATGTTAGGTGGTCAATAAGCTGCTACTTGGGTGGACATATCAAGTTTAGGGATTCGGTAGTGTTATTGGTGATTGTTGGTGAAGTATTATTTAATCTGTCAAGGTTAAGATTCTTTTCACTTTCTCAGCATAATCCTGAGTTACATTTGAAAATAATTTGTTAAATGTATCATGCTAACCTTGTTGAGTATTTATGAGATGGTACTAAAAAAATGTAACTTTTATTCACTTTGGGGCAATCAAATAAAATGAGTGACTCTGAGTAGTAAATTCAAAAATTACTTTAAACCTTAGAGCTGGATATGCTTCTACAATCAATTCCCATACACCTGTCTTTTCTAAAATTCACTTTGTTCTGCTTACTCATCTTCTTTGATGGTGGTTAGACATATAGTGATCTGTGTGAAAACAAGTGCCACTCCAATGTGTGAAGAAAGTGTTCCTCAGACCTTTGATGGCTGATACTTTTACTAGTCTTTCTATACACGCTGGTCATGAATGTGGAAAATATTTTCTTTTTTTAATAATTATTTTTGTTTAAATTTAAAACAAGCTTGTTTTCCATATCAATCTCAGTTCCTGAACCATCCCTTCCTCCTCTGTCCCCACCACCAATCCCATCCCATCACCTTTCTGCTCTATATGTAGGGTGATACCTTCCATTGGGAGACCTTCAAAGTATGTCATTTGCAGCATGGCCTAGTCCCTCCTCCATGTGTCTAGGCTGACACAGTATCCCTCTATGTGGAATGGGCTCCCAAAATCCAGTTGTATACTAGGGATAAATACTGATCCAAACCAGAGGCCCAATAAGATTGCCTAGTCCTCCTAACTAACACTCACATTCAGGGAGTCTAGGTCTGTCCTATGCTGGTTTCCAAGCTATCAGACTGGAGTCACACTAAGAGATCATGGTTTTCAACCCAGACTACTATACCCAGCAAAGATTTCAATCACAACAGATGGAAAAACCAAGGCATTTCATGACAAAACCAGATTTAAACAATACATATCCCCTAATCCAGATCTACAGAAAGTTCTGGAAGGAAAACCCAACCCAAGGAAGTAAACTATATCCAAAAAAAAAAAGACAATAGATAACCTCACTTTACCAACAACCATAAGAAAAATGGAAGGAAATTCACACATAATGCCTACACCACTGACAAATCCAAAACTAACAGAAGGGAAAAGATTTTCAAACAGAAAGGGTATATCTGGCTGCTTGCTGTACCTTACAGAAAGGTGTTGAGGGGGGAGTTATTATGTTAGGAAGATTTCTCTTGAAAGATTCGAGAATTTTTTATCATCAATCTTGAAACAAAAAAAAAATCAGTTTAAAAATAGGTTTCGAAAGAATTCATTAGTGATTGACCAGCTCCAGAATGTGAGATAAGAAGTGACAATAACAGGTAGGTTTAGTAGGTTTAGTGGTAAGCAATTTGTATATTTGTTAACTACCTATTGCTATGACTAAATACTAGAAAACACTATTTAGGCCAGCTAGACTGGCCTATCAGTGCAGAAACATCCTGAATCTCAGCCCAGCCTTTGTCCCTGTCACCAGGCCTTGGCTACTGGTGAGTTTGGCTCTAATCCCACTGGGGCAGCAGATTGTCCCCTACACCCTCCCCAGGAAATCCCTGGGTAGGTCATGGATCTCCCTGCCCCTGAGTCCTGTATCCACCAAGAGTGCTCTTGGAGCTCCGATATACTCCCACCAACCCCTACCAAGAGCCTGCCCTTCCCCTGTGCTCTTCCCTACCCTGCAGACTCTCCCACCACTCTGGTTGAGCACTGAGCCAGAGGATGGAGCCAACAATCCAGTCACCTTTGGGGAAATTCCTGGGGACTATCTAAGCACAATAGACTAGCCTATCCACGTGGGACCACCTGTAATTTCCACCTGCCTGGTCTCTGATCCCCACCACCAGTCTTCTACTGGAGTTCTGGGAACCTCCCAGAGATCTGCCTATCTGTGCAGGTCCACCCTGAGTGCCTGCAGGCTGGATCCTTGACCTCCATAGCAGGAACTCTGCTAACAAGGCACTACTCAGTTGGAGAGTGCCAGCTAGACTTGCCTATGGGTGCTGAAACATCCTGAATATCAGCCCAGCCTTTGTCCCCCAACACCAGACCTTGGCTAGAGGCCTTGGCTAGAGCTAGATCTGACTATCCCCGAGGAAACATCCTGCAGGCTAGCCTCTGCCAAAGAGGCCTCAGTTCTCCTTGCTGGAGCCTGAACTTTGTCCCCCATTGTCGGGCCCCAGCCTATGGAGAGACCTCCTAGAGTGCTTAGACCACTCAGAACTACAGACTTCGAAACTCTGATCCATCTAAATCCATAGGGAGAAGGAGAAACCCCACCAACACCTACTGGAAGAAGCTATGGTAAGATGGCAATACAAGAAAACACCTAACATCAGAAAGACAATCATAACACCACCAGAATCTAGGGAAGCTACACCAACTAGACCAGAACACAACAAAGCAAATGAATCAGAAGAGAACGACCTAAAAATTATCATCATAAAAATGATAGAGGCCCTGAAAGAAGATCTGAGAAAATCCTTTCAAGAAATGGAAGATAAAACAAACAAAAAACTGGAAGAAATGAATAAAAACTTAAAGAATGTACAGAAAGCCAAGAAAAGAACAATTAAACAGGTACAAGACTTGAAAACAGAAATGGAGACAATAAAGAAAAACAAACTGAAGGAATGTTGGAAATCAAAAAACTGGGCAAACAATCAGGAACTGCAGACGCAAGCATAACCAACAGAATTCAAGAGATGGAAGAGAGAATCTCAGGTGCTAAAGATAAACTAGAGGAGCTAGATTCATCGACCAAAGAAAATTGTAAATCCAACAAATCCTTAACAAAAAACATCCAGGAAATGTGGGACATTGTGAAAAGGCCAAACCTAAGAATAATAGGCATAGAAGAAGGTGAAGAAGCCCAGCTCAAAGGAGCTGAAAACATATTCAACAAAATCATTGAGGAAAGCTTTCCAATCTGAAGAAGAACATGCTCATGAAAGTACAAGAAGCATACCTAACACCAAATAGACAGGACCAAAGAAAAAAGGCCCACCTAAATCCATAGAGAGAAGGAGAAACCCCACCAACACCTAATGGAAGGTGTTTAGTGTTTCTACATATAATAATCAAAACACCTAACATACAGAATAAAGAAAGAATATTAAGAGCAGAGAAGAAAAAAGGACAGGTAACATATAAAGGCAGACCTATCAAAATTACGCCTGACTTCTCCATGGAAATCCTCAAGGCCAGAAGGTCCTGGATAGATGTTCTATAAGTACTAAGAGTCCAAAGATGCCAGCCCAGGCTACTATACCCAGCAAAACTCTTGATCTGTATAGATGAAGAAAACAAGATATTTAACGACAAAGCCAGATTTTCACAATACACATGTACAAATTGTACAAATCCAGTCCTCCAGAAAGCTTTGGAATTAAAACTCCAACCCAAGAAAGTTTACTAAGCTCACAATGACTTAGGCAACAGATAATCTCACTCCACCAGAAACCAAGTGTAAAGAAGGACAAATAAATTCACAATACCACTGCCAAAAGCAAGTCTAAAACAAACAAACACTAGCAATCAATGGTCCTTACTCTCTCTCAACATTAATGGTCTAAACTCACCTATAAAAAGACACAGGCTAACAGAATGCATGCAAAGACATAATTCATCCTTCTGCTGCATACAAGAAACAGACCTAGGCTACAAAGATAGACACTACCTCAGGGTAAAGGGCTGGGAAAAGATCTTCCAATCAAGTGGATCCAAGAAGGAAGCAGGTGTGGCAATCCTAATATCTAACAAGTTAGACTTCAAACCAAAATTAATCAAAAGAGATGAAGATGGTCATTTCATATTCATCGCAGGAGAAATCCATCAACAAAAAGTCTCGATTCTGAACATCTATGCCCCAAATACAAAGGCACCCACATTCGTAAAAGAAACACTACTAAAACTCAAAGCTTATATAAAACCTCACACATTTATAGTGGGAGACTTCAACACCCCACTCTCACCACTAGACAGGACCACCAATCAGAAACTCAACAAAGAAACAAAAGAAATAACAGAAGTTATGTCTCAACTGGGTTTAACAGACATCTATAGAACATTCCATCCAAACACAAAAGAATATAACTTCTTCTCTGCTCCACATGGAACATCCTCTAAAATCGACCACATACTAGGCAGCATAACAAACCTCAACATATACAAAGATTTGGAATAGTCCCCTGTATCTTATCAGACCACCATGCTTTAAAATTGGAATTCAACAACAACGCAAATCGCAGAAACCCTAAAAATTTATGGAAACTGAACAATGGGCAATTGTACCACACCTGGGTCAAAAAAGAAATAAAGAAATTAAGGACTTCCTAAAATTTAATGAGAATGAGGACACGACATATCCAAACTTATGGAACACCTTGTTACAAGGGAAGTCCATTGCACTGAAAAAAACAGAGGATAGTCACATTAGAGAATTAACAGCCCAACAGAAAGCCTTAGAACAAAAAGAAACAAACTCACCCTGGAGGAGTAGATGCCAGGAAATAATCAAATTGAAGGCTGAAATCGATAAAATAGAAATGAGGAAAACATACAAAAAAATCAATGCAAGAAAGAGTTAGTTTTTTGAGAAATTCAACAAGATAGACAAACCTTTATCCAAACTAAGGAAAAAGCAGGGAGAGATCATGCAAATTAACAAAACCAGAAATGAAGAAGGGTACTAACAACGGACACAGAGGAAACCCAGACAACTTGCAGGACATACTTTGAAAACCTGTACTCTACAAAATTTGAACATTCAAATGAAATGGGCAAATTTCTGGACAACTACACTTACAAAAATTAAACCAATAACAGACAAATAACTTAAATAGACCTATAACCACCAATGAAATCAAAACAGTCATTGAAAGCCTTACAACAACAAAAAAAAAAGCCCAGGGCCAGATTGCAGATTGCTTCAGTGCAGAATTCTACCAGAAATTCAAGGAAGAGCTACTTCCAATACTCCTCAAATTGTTCCACACAATAGAGACAGAAGATGAAAATTTATCAAAGTAACCCACCATATAAACAAACTGAAAAAGAAAAACCATATGATCATCTCCCTAGATGCTGAAAAAACTTTCAACAAAATTCAACACCCTTTCATGATAAAGGTCTTTGAGAGATCAGGGATAACAGGAACATACCTAAACATAATAAAAGCAACATACAGTAAACAAACAGCTAACATCAAACTGAATGGAGAGAAGCTTAAGGCACTTCCTCTAAAATCAGGAAGAAGACAAGGCTCCCATCTCTCTCCATATCTCTCCAATATTGTACTTGAAGTTATAGATAAAGCTATAAGACAACAAAGGGGATCAAGGGGAT